>CM076583.1:646355512-646771597 GCA_034641835.2 Pinus albicaulis | reverse complement strand
CAACGTATTTAAACCCACTAGACATCAATTAAAACTTCATTTTCTCTTGCCATCATCGAGAAGCCTCAGAAAAAGCACGATTTCCAAATTTAGAGGGCGAAATTTGCAAAACTGTAATATCCCGAATGGAAATAAACAACAATATAAAGCACATAAACAAAGACATACAACAACTAGAGAGAAATCATAAGAAAAACATACAATATGGAGAACGCTAAGCCATTTTATTAATACTGGGAAATGGAAATGAGTACAAAGGTGATCAGAATGATGGCACCTCGGCTTGCACTAGGCAAGCGTAGAAAGACTCTTAGAAGATGACTCAGAATGGCTGCTCCCTCAAGACTGTGTTGTCTCCAGAGCTGCTGGTACTGCTACTGTGTTGTTGATACTGCTGGAATGATTGAATCTTTGGGGTTGCTCCCCACCTCAGAAAATTCTAAAACTTTGGGAATGGCCTCTCCTCCCAATACCCAGAAAATCCTAGAAAGCTTTCTGGAAATGGCGACCCCCGAAAATGGCTCCCTTGAGGCACTACGCTTTTCCTCAATGGGAAACGCTGGTCCTAAATGATCTGCTCCAAATAATGGCCCCTGAATCCTCCAAAATGCTAGAATAGGGAAGGGCTGGCCCTTTTCCCACTATCCTGGGCTGAATCCATCGGCAAACCCTCAGTATGGAATCACCTCCTCCCAAGACTACATCCTCCCTCTCATTGATTGTGTTGTCTCTCTAAGTGAATGCTCTGACTGTGGTTTCTGCAACTCTCTTCAGAAAAACAAGGATGGAACTCCTCACCCGAGTAAGCACTCGAAGTCCCCCGGAGCTGAGGTTGGGATCTCCAAACGGAGACACCCGATGTATTGAACAGTACATGCAGACTTTTCTAAAAAGAAAGCGTGCTCAATGTCAAAAGACAAATCTCATAGATGCATAATCAGAATGAATCAAAATGAGGAGACCCTCCCTTTTTTTATGCTTGTTGAGCCTTTCTCTCACCTAGGCCCCACCATCAACTACGTTGTCTCCTTGAGCCACGTTGTCCATCTCTCTCTGCGTTGGCTTGGTCCCACGCTACCTATGCTGCCCATTTTCCCATGCTGCCACTTGACCACTAGGCCCCATGTTGGCAACTAGTCATGTCTTTCAAGTGACTTTAGGAAATAATTTTTATCCTAAGTGTGAATTAAGTGTCCCTCTTCACCCACTTTATTTATAACTTAACTTTATAAAGGTAAAATAGTCAAAATTAATATTTCTAATTAGCTATTGCTAATTGGGAATATTACAGTCCTCCTCGGAAAAACATTGCTTGTCCTCAAGCAATTGTAATGATGGATGCTGCAAAATCTTCTCACTCTCCCAGGTGGCATCCTCATCCGGTAAATTCCTCCATCTCACCAGGTACTCTCTGACTGTCCTGCTCCATAGCTGCCTCTCCATAGTGTCAATAATGGCCTCCGACTATAGCACCAGATGCCCCTCATCATTGGTGGGCGAAAGCTCCTCTATTGCAGTCACCTGTTGTCCTAGTGCCTTCTTCAGGCACGACATATGAAAAATGTTATGAATCTTGCTACCAGTGGGCAGCTCCAACTCATATGCAACCTCTCCAAATCTGTGTGTCACCCTATATGGTCCATAAAAGCGAGGCTTGAGCTTTTCACGCCTCTTCTGCTTCAGCGTGGACTGCCGATATGGCTGCAAGCATAGGTAGACCAAAACCCCTACCTCGAACTGCCTCTCAACACGTCCCCTGCCGACGTACAACTTATACTGATTCTGTGTTGTAGCCATGTTATCCTTGAGAGGTCGGAGTATATCCTGACTCTCTTGGATCTAATCCTTGGCTCTAGGAGCCTTGCTAGCACCAAACATCATGTCAGCAAAAGATAAATCATGATACCCATACAATGCATAAAATGGAGACATACCAATGGACATATGATGAGTGTCGTTGTAGCAGTACTCCCCCAAGTGCAACCATCTCAACCATGCCTTCTGCTGTCCACTAACATAATTACATAAGTAGCCCTCCAGCCACTTGTTCACTATCTCTGTCTGCCCATCCATCTAGGGGTGGTAACTAGTACTTGGTGTCAACTGAGTGCCCACCAAACGGAAAAGCTCCTGCCAAAACCCGCCCATGAAGCGGTTATCCCTGTCACTGACAATGGTCTTTGGGAGACCATGCAATCTGAAAACGTCCCTGAAGAATAACTCCACTACCTATGCTACAGTGTAATGTGCCGATATGGCGAAGAAGTAAGCATATCTAGTTAGCCGATCAACGAATACAAATATGCAATCCTTTCCCTACACAGTGGGTAACCCCATAATGAAATCCATCGAAATACTCTCCCATTTCCCCTCAGGTATGGAAGAGGATGCAATACCCCTGCCAGATGGTTCATCTCCCCCTTGTTACGCTGGCAAACTTCACACTCCCTGACATGTTGGAGTACGTCCTCCTTGAGGCCCTCCCAAGAGAACCTCTCTCTGATGGCCCTATAGGTCTTGGCGAACCCCTGGTGGCTTGATAATGGTGAGTAATGTGAGGCGTGCAATATCTTCTTCTTGAGTTGGGAGCTCTTAGTCAAGAAGATCTTGTCCCTGTAGTAGATCACCTCGTCCATCACCCTATACCTGTCATTTGTCCCCTGTCTGTCCAAAATCTCGCAGGAAAAACAGTCATTGGAGTACTCCACCAGAAGTTGAGCCCTCCAGTTTGTGTCCAAACTCATCAAGGACAACTTTGCCAGTCTGCATGAAAGTGCTTCGGCCACCACGTTGTTCTTCCCCTTGACATACTCGATGTCAAAATCGTATGCTTGGATTTGTATTGACCCACTTCTGCTGCCTCTCCTGCAACTGTTTCTGCTCTAGGAGGAATCAGAGGCTGTTGTGGTCTGTCCTCACTCTGAACCTTTTCCCTACCAAGTACTTCTGAAATTTGGCCAATGCATGCATGATGGCCAACATCTCCTTGTCGTATATAGCATAAAACCTCTCATGTGGCAGGAGATTCCAGCTCTCGAAAGCTATGGGATGGCCTCCTTGCATCAAAACTACGCCTATCCCCTCCCCTGATGCATCACACTCCAAGACAAAAGGCTGTGTAAAATCTGGCAATGCCAAAACCGGACAGCTGCTCATCACATCCTTGAGCCTGTCGAAAGCCCTCTGCATTGTATCAGTTAAAATGAATTCTCCCTTTTTGGTGAGATCCATAAGGGGTGTTGCAAGTTGGGAGAATCCCCTAATGAACTTCCAGTAGTAGGTGCAGATACCCACAAATCCCCGAAGCTCTGTCACATTCTTCGGCTCTAGCCAATCCTTGATGGCCCTGATCTTCTCCTCGTGGACCCTCACTCCATCCAACCCCGATGATGTGCCCTAGATAGAGCATCTCTGTCAACCCAAACTCGCATTTGGAGAGCTTAACATAAAATTGTTGCTCCTCCAAGATGCGCAGTACAACCTCTATATATTGGAGGTGCTCCTCCCATGTCTTGATGTAAATCAAGATGTCATCAAAAAACACTAATACACACTTCCTTAATTGACTTCGGAAGATGTGATTCATGCATGACTGGAATGTGGCCGGAGCATTGGTCAGCTGAAATGGCATCACCAAGAACTCAAAATGGTCGTAATGACACCTGAAAGCGGTCTTGGGAATGTCCTGCTCCCTCACGCGAATTTGATGGTACCTGGATCTCAAATCAATCTTTGAGAAGAACTTTGATCCTCTCAGCTCATCCATCAACTCATCGATCCGTGGGATAGGGTACCGGTTCTTCATGGTCTTCTTGTTTAGGTCCCGGTAGTCAATGCATATCCTCAATGTGTCGTCCTTCTTCTTCACCAGTACTATGGAAGAAGAAAAAGGGCTAGTGCTGGGGCGGATGTGTCCAAGAGCTAAGAGCTCATGGATGGCCCTCTCAATCTCATCCTAATAGGCCTTAGGATGCTTATAGGGTGTAGTGATGACAGGCTGGATGCCCTGCTCCAGCTCAATTTTGTGCTCAAACCCCCGATTTGGTGGTTTCCTTGGTGGTATCTCCTCAAATACCGTAGCATACTTGTCGAGAATGGACTGTACATTTGGGTTTACGGCTTGCCTTGTAGATCCTACCTCTAACACACGCAACTCCACTACCCACTCTATGTCCCCCTTCCAGAAATCTGCCTCCATCCGGTGTGCTAAAACTGTCTGTGGTCGGTAGGTGTGCATACCCTGAATCTTCTCATGCCTCCCAGTCTTCTTATCCATCCACTCCATCTCCAAGGTCTCCCAATTAGTGGTGACCTTTCCCAGTGTGATCAACCACTGTACCCCGAGTATCATGTTGGTGTCCAGAATGTCCACCATGAAGAAGTGATCTGTCAGGGTGTACGTCCCCATAGTCATTGCCAAGGCTGGCACATACCTGGCACACTTCATGGGCTGATCCCTTGGAACTAGTACCGAAAACCCATCAAAGCTCTCCGTCGGTATGCCCCTCCTCTCTACCAGTTGGGCATCAATGAAATTGTCGGTGGCCCCACTGTCCACTAACACTGAAACACGCTATCCCCATGCTGTGCCTCGAACACGCAGTTTCAAGTACTTAGGAACTCCCCGCAAGGCTACAAGGGCTCCCCCGGTAGGTGAAAAAGCTACACCTCTCACTCCTGGTGGTGGAGGTGGCAGATGATGCCCCTCTCTGCATTGTACTGCTGCCTCCAGCCTCTATCTCCTGATACTCCTCTTCTTCCCCGCTGTTGTTAGAGAAGAACTCAATGTAATGTGCCTTCCCCGCAACACAACAATGTCCTGGTGCCCATGGCTCCTGGCATGTGAAACACAGCCTCCTCTGCTTCAAATCTCTCTTGGCCTCATCATCTCCAAGCCCTCTACCCTGGTTCCCCCTTGGAGGTGGAAACCTCACGTCCTTCCCCTTCGGCTAGAATGCTGGTCTATGGGGAAAATGATCTCTAGTCCAAGGTAGTGCATCTTGTAAATCTCGAGTCCTCCCAACTGCATCATGGAGTGTCGTCAACCTTGTCGATCTAACTAATCCCCGTAGAGGCTCTTCCAATCCATCTATGAACATATAGATCATCCAAGCTACAGATAAATCAAGTACCATCACAGAGAGTCTCAAAAACTCTGAGATGTATGTGTCCTAGCTCCCATTCTATTTGAGCTTTGTTAGCTCAAAAAAATGCTCCTCTCGATCCCTCTGATCAAAAATCTCTACCAGCCTCTGTGTAAACTTGGCATATGTTGTCACTCCCGAGTGCCCCAGCGTAGCCATCCCGTGAAACCACCAGTCCCGGGCCTCGCCCTCTAGGTGCAGTGCTGCCACCTTGATGGCCTCTAGCTTTGCCATATTATTAAGCTGGAAATATATATCCAACTTCTCCACCCAAGCCTTTGTTGAACACTTGGATGATTCGTCAAATGTTGGTAAATGGAACCTGCCTAAAATGTGTTGTACATGCCCGTCATGTGAGTGCTTATTCCCCCTGTGATGGTTGCGGGGTCTGCTGTCTCACTTGAGCTGAATGAAATCATGGAATGTGAGGGCATCTTTGAACTCCTGACCATAGGACTGGTACTCAGCAAAGTAATCTCCCATGTGTGTCGGTTCCTACTCCTGTTGTGCTCTTGCCCTAGTGTCTGCGGAAAACAATGTGGGCATTGTGGAACGGGGAGGTGTGTGTGATGCCATCTGCTGCGCTGTGAGGTGCTCCTGTAAGTGATAATATGTGTCCGAGCCCTCTCCAATATGGAAACCCCTTGGGGTCTCACTTTTTCTAGACTCTGTCGTGAACCTTTGCCCCATCTCTTCTATTCGTCTCAACAAATCCTGCACTGATTTGAGGAGGAGTACCCCTAACTCCTTCCTAGCATCTCTTTCCTCCGCCATTGGCTCCTCTTCCTCTGCGTCCACCACTAGAACGTTTTCACCTTTCCTGAAAGTGAGCTCTAACCTTCGTTCTTGGTCTTTATACTTTCTTCCCTGGTAAGTGATGTATGGTTTTCCTGCTGGTGTGATAGACAATCTGCTCCACAGGCTAAGCCAAGTCTATGAGATCTGATACCACTGTAATATCTCGAATGGAAATAAATGGCAATATAAAGTAGATGAACAAATACATACAACAACTAGAGAGAAATCATAAGAAAAACATACAATATGAAGAACGTTGAGCCATTTTATGAATACTTAGAAATGGAAATGAGTACAAAGGTGATAAAAATGATGGCATCTCGGCTTGCACTAGGAAAGCGTAGAAATACTCTCAGAATATGACTCAGAATGGCTACTCCCTCAAGACTGCGTTATCTCCAGAGCTGCTAGTATTTCTACTATGCTGCTGCTACTACTGGAATGACTAAATCTTTGGGGCTGCTCCCCACCTTGGAAAATTCTGAAACTTTGGGAATGGCCTCTCCTCCCAATACCCATAAAAGCCCAGAAAGCTTTCTGGAAATGGCTGACCCCAAAAAATGGCTCCCTTGATGCACTATGCTATTCCCCAATGAGGAACACTGGCCCTGAATGATCTGCTCCAAATAATGGCCCCTGATTCCTTCAAAATGTTGGAATAGGGAAGGGCTGGCCCCTTTCCCACTATCCAGGCTGAATCCACCGGAAAACCCTCAATCCAGAATCACCTCCTCCCAAGACTACATCCTCCCTCTCACTAACTGCGTTGTCTCTCTGAGTGAATGCTCCAACTGTGGTTGCTGGAACTCTCTCCGGCAAAACAAGGATGGAACTCCTCACCCGAGCAAGCACTCAAAGTCTCCCGAGGCTGAGGTTGGGATCTCCGAACGGAGACGCCTGATGTACTGAATAGTACGTACATAATTTTCTAAACAGCAAGCTTGCTCAATGTCAAAAGACAAATCTCATAGATGCATAATCAGAATGAATCAAAATGAGGATACCCTCCCTCTTTTTATGCTTGGTGAGCCTTGCTCTCACCTAGGCCCCACCATCAACTTCCTTGTCTCCTTGAACCACGCCGTCCATCTCTCTCTGTGTTGGCTTGGTCCCACGTTGCCTACACTGCCCCTTTTCCCACACTGCCACGTGACCACTAGGCCCCACGTTGCCAACTAGTCATGTCTTTCAAGTTACTTTAGGAAATAATTTTTATCCTAAGTGTGAGTTAAGTGTCCCTCTTCACCCACTTTATTTATAAATTAAACTTTATAAAGGTAAAATAGTCAAAATAATATTTCCAATTAGCTATTGCTAATTGGGAATATTACAAAAACAGAGGTAGTGTTGCACCCCTGGCAGAAGGAGGGCACTCTCATGTATTATGTTGTGCACCTGCATTTTACGTTACGTTCCTCACAAAGAGAGAGCATACCTGCCCGAAATTGTTTAGAACACCCCAAATCGATTGCCATCGCCTTCAATCTTCAGGAAAGGTTGAATTTGAACTCCAACAAGCAAGGCATAAAACACCATCCCTCTCCTTGTCTATTACCATTTCAATGGTATTTGAAGTGTTATTACAAAATTTGGTGTCTTATTCAGTTTAAATCCCTAGTATTGCAGTCATATCCCAAATTACATTTCAATTGCATTGCCTAAGACTTTAATTTCCTTCCCACATCACAATAAACCCTAATCTTACCCCTATATCACTATCCCCATTTCCCCAAGCTCTTTATTCCCAATACCCTAAGACCTAGGCTACTCATTTGCCTAGGCTCCCAAATCCCTAACTTGTAATAAAATTCCCTATCCCAAACCCCATAACAGTTATACTCCCTATCACTTCCCTCAAATCATAAACCCATTTCCCCATCTCCCTAAATTTCCCTATCTCATTCCTCACTCTCCAAAACTTCATTTCCATTTCATTACACCTCCCTAGGGTTTTAACACCAATACACCATGGAAAAAAAAATAGAAACTACAGTGAGGAAGAAGAAAGAGAGAAGAGGAGGCCAAACAAAGGAGGGATAATCCTTAGAATTGAGCCAACAAATACTAGGGAACTCATGGCATCTCCTATGGTTGTGACATGTTTTAAGCATGTAGGATGTTTTGAATTTTGTGAGAAAATAAAAAGGGTCCAACACCATCCTATGTTGAGCAAACTATTCATCTCCAATATTCATGACAACTAGGTAATCCTTGTTGGTGTCACTTTCACTTTGTCCACTGCCATCATTTCAGTTTCCACCGGAATCCCAAATGTTGGGTAAAAATGGTTCAAGAAAAAATACTTGGAGGAGCATTAATATGAGCCATACATCAAACCTAGATACAAGAAACAAATAAAGAGGATTTTTCCTTTCTCTTACCTCCTGGAGAGATATGCCCCCATGATGAAAATCATCATGAAATACTTTTCTTTTGAAGGTAGGTTCTCTACGATTTACACCTATCATATCCAAATACTCATGCACTTCACAAGGGTCAAAATGCTCAACATACCTTATTACCTCTACCAGAGAATTGACAAGATGGGATATATTTTCCAAAAGAGAGAATATGAGCACCAATGAATAGTCTTTTTCATCACTCCCTCGTCAAGATCATAGTCCTCCATCACTTCAAACAACTGAAAATTTCATGGAGTAATTTCATAGCTAATGACATATTCACTGCTCCACTTATTCAGCATGCCCAAGTTGTGCCTTCATCATCTCATCCTTCCACATCCATTCCTCCATCTCATCCCATAGTTCATGCATCATCATCAGATCAGACTCCTTCATCCATTTCACCACCATCATCTCCATTTCACATTGAGACTGGGTCACCTAGCAGAGCTGAGAGCAGTGAGCCTCAACAGACTAAGCAGGCTTAGATAGATCTATTGGAAAAAACATGTCAGAGAGGTCATAGGCATGTGTTTTCTCCACACATAGTGGAAGGGGCCTTGCCTTATACATCGACAAAGAAGGTAGATAAAAGGGAAGCAAAAGATGACAGAGGCAGAGATTGAGGCAGAGATCAGACATGAGAAGGAGAACCTCCATGAGACAGAACAAGATTTTGACTGTGTTAACCTATATGAGCATGATGATGACGAGGAAATTAGAATAGTCATCAAGTAAAAATATGCCAAGATAAGAGAGCTTCAAACTAAACTTGACAGGTCTAAATTTTTCATTAACTTTCTTGAGAAAGAGAACCAGTAGCTGAAAGCAAAGCAGTTCATTGATGAAGTGAAATTCATCAAAGCTCAAAGAGAGGCAGAAAAATCTAAAGTATTGCTTTAAGAGGAATTAGAAACATATGGTGAAACCAATGAGGCAGAAGAACAAGTGCCAAGGAGAAGGCATAGGACTAGAGGGCTAAAAAGAGCTCTAGAACTAGAGAGGCAAAAGGAGGTTGAACCTGCTAATCAGCTCACTCTGAATGAACAATTTTCAGTGGTAATCAAAGAGAAATGGGAGCAATGGCTTGACAGGGCTAACCAACATCTTGAGAAGCTCCTGGAGAAATCAAACAAAGACAACAACATTCAAAGAAGGATGTCCAAGTACTATACCAAAAGAGACAAAATTGCAAGGGCCAAGCTTAAAAGAACCAATGAAAAAATTGAAGCTATAACCATGCAAGAAGAGGAAAAGAGGCTTGACATATTAGCTGAAGCCTCACTCCATGCCTAACCACATTATGAGCAGCCAATTAGAAAATTTTGAAAAAAATTTGGGTCAATTTTTGAAAATTTTAAGTTTTTGTATATTCCTAGACAGTCTTGTCACAACTGGACTGTCAAGCGCACAATGCCCTACTAATTGTTCTTTTGTTTGAGGCACCTTTTGGCTAAATGAAGACCACCAGTAAATGAAAAATGATGAATACATTCTAGAAAACAAATTTTCTAGGCCTAATTTGGACAATTGGCAGGTGAAAAGATGAAAACACACACAAAAAATCAATATTCTGCCTCCCTTTTTTCCTCAGCGTTGCGCGCCTGACCAGCTGTGGGAGAATCACTTTTTGACAAGGGAAATCAACTCCATTTTTCAAAATAAAGACATATTTGGAAAGTAGACTAGATAGGCTTTCCAAAAAGCCATCTCGATCCTAGTTTGGACACTTGAAACCCATCCAAAATAAAGCTGCAACATGTAGGGCACACCTAGCACTGTGAGGGCGCACTTAGCACAAAAATGGCACACTTGACCAATGTCTGATATTTTTCAATTTTCACTACATTTTTTACTTTTATCTTGGGAAATGATAATTTTACCTATGTAATTGATGAAGGTAAATGTAAATATCATGTGGATGAGTTACCTAGGGGTAAATTCATTGTGTAATTGTTATCATCAAGTCAAATGAATCAATTTCATTGTAATTAGGGAGGAGTCACTTGGACCTCCCTACACTCCAGCTATCAATTCAGATTTTTGTGGATCTCTTCCTCAACTCAGGGATTCGACCCCTGAGAATGAGAGAAAGTGTTTTTGATTTCTATATCGTTCCCTTCTTCTCTTTTGGAAAAGGTTGGATGTTGTTGTATTGATCAAGGACTATAGTGTAATCAATTTGGCCAGAAATTAATAAAGAGTTGCAGATATTTCTTTGGGATACCTGTGGTATGGATGTTTAGCATTGTTTCTTCTCGTATTTCAATTTTATGAATGTTTTGTAAGCTCATAAACCATTTCATGTCTATTATATGATGATTTTCAAGTTGATATGGAGAATACATGTTCTTTGATGCTCTGTTTTGGGAAAGTCTTCATAATTTGTCCATTTTCTTCATTTTAGGAAGAATACATCTCTTATGCTCTTCCTAGCTCCTCATCAATCTGAAACCATCTCACAAAATCACCTTAAAGTGATAAGCTTTCTACCTACCTTGCCCCATTGAATGGATTACAATTCCCATCCTATTTGCCCTGACCTAGCCTCTTTGGCCTAATCCTCATCCAACAAACCCAATCAAAACAAAACAAACCCTCCTACGTTTCATAGCTAGCCTAAAACCCTAATTCATCTAGCCCTCTTGGCTGTGATATTGTGGAGAGAGCCCTCTCCAACTTGGTAGGGCTAGCTACCAAGTTAAAAGGTTAATCTGTGGTTAACTTTGTTGGGATTTCTTCTTTAGCCTTAGAGATATAGCGGAGTGATAAAAAATTTGACCCCGAATAACTTTCCAACAAATTTCCAACGCTTTGACTTGCCCAACAACTGTCCAACGCTTCGACTTGCCCAACAACTTTCTAGCACTTTGACTTGCTCAACAACTTTCCAACACTTCGACTTGCCCAAAAACTTTCCAACACTACGACTTTCCCAACAAATTTTCAACACTTCTAATTTCCCAATAACTTTCGAGCACTTTTACTTTCCCAACAACTTTCCAGTACTTCGACTTGCCCTAATTTTCGCATGTGTGAGGAGAAGATAACCCAAAAACAATATTTAAACTTTTGTCCATTTAGTCTTCCTCTTCTTCTCTCTCCTTCTCTTGCTTGATTTAATTTCTTGTGGTGCATGAGTGTTCTTCAAGTGAGGTCGAAGTCTCTTATATATTGAATTCACAAGGTGTCGAATATCCTTTCATGAGGCTGACTTGCTCGTTAGGCCGACTTGTTGCTACTTATTTGACAAGGTCTTGGAGGGTCTTTGACTCTATTTTTTACTCAAATAATTTTTATTTACAATATTTAACATGCCCAAAAGGATCTTCCATACATGAAAATAACTCAATTGACTTGTAGACTCAATGAAAAACCCTAGAAGCACTCAATAAGTGCTTGACCTAAAAATAAATTTCCCTTGAACATGAAACCCATGTCTCCAAAATAACAATAATAAATTTATTTTTCTCTTTACATAAAATACATAAAATCATGATTACATATGTCATTATGAATACCAAACCTAGTTACATATTTCAACACTCCCTCTTAACTAAGGAGGTATGCATAATCTATATAAGGTACATGGAAATTCTCAAACTGAAGGATTCTCATAAGGAGAGTCGAATTGGTAAGCCATCTCATAAGCTACTTCCTTAGTTTATGCCAGAGCATCTGTAAATTTTCAAAGATGTTCTATGCTTGATGCAAATTTAATTCAAACCTGATACCAAATAGCATAAACAAGAAAGTAAAATTTTGATAGAACATACCAATAGATCGACGGAAGACAAGAAAAAAATACACTTAACTTGATCTGTAAAATATATATGTTGTGGTGCGTTGTGGCGGTCAATAGGATGCTTCAACCAGCAAAGTATTCTCATGGTCAGCCAACCAGAAGTGTCACACAACCCTCAAGATAGCTCCATAAAAGTCAACCCAAAGTCAACAAAAGTTAATGTTGTCCAATCAACGGTCAACACAGAACAACATCAACAAAAATTCAACACAGTAGGTCAAAGGTCAACGTCTAGCCTCACTTTTTGTGCCAAAGAATGCGGCCTTTGGAAATTGGAAGTTTGGTGAAGGTTTGAGGTCAAAAGGACCAAGCGTTGACCAAATTCAACATTGGTCAAACCTGCGCTGAAACCTTAGACAAATCTGTATAGAAACCCTAGCTATTGTTCCACATGTGGGAGAAGAAAAGCCTCCAAAAGGTGATTGAACGAATCAGACACGAGAGAGAAGTGTGTGATGAGTGGACGATGAAATGAACTTCAAGTCTGTCCAATTTATATCCATCTGTGAGAGTGTGTGACATATCTGATGGGGCTCCAAGCCTACATTACAATTATGGTCAATCTTGCACATAAGTGGAATAAATTCAAAATAAATTTTCCGCTTATCCGATCAAGATGACCTTTAGATCAATCTTGCACTTGACTAAAATAGGAATCAAATAAAAATATTGGCATCATCATCTGAGCAGTACAACATGGATTTTGTACTTGGTTTCCCAAAATTAACACTCCCTCTCAACTAGGGAGAACTCCATCCACCTGTGCCATCCAAACATCGTGCGTCATCCCGTCGTAACTTTATTTGTTGGCTTCTTTATTTCAAATGGTGAGTCACAAAGACATCACTCCCAACTGACCCGAAGTCAGCTCAAAGGTCTAAAACCTCTATAGGACTCAAAGGAGTCTCATACTAACCAGAAGTCAGTTGGAGATCCGAAACCTCACTAGACTTGATCCTAGATCAAGTGGTTGGACACGTGCCATCCTAGACATAGAGAGTACGACAATCTTTGATGCATTCATCGGTCTTGCTATCGGTCTCTATCCACATTTCCCACCTCATTGGCCAAGATGAGAGGTACTTCCCATGAGTCTGGTATTCCATGGGTAGGATTCATATGAGGCACAGATCAAAGAGAGGTGAACCAACTTAATATCATCACGGTGGGGCGAACGCACACCAACAAGTTTCGACAAGCCTAGCCCTATGGTTGCTTATAGCTTCAATAAGTTATCCCCAAAGCCCCCTGGAGCTCCCAGAGCTCATCATCCAACAAGACCCTCAAAATAGGGTCGTTCCACGATTCCAAGATTCTCACGGAAGGTTAGGAACTTGACCTTCCCCAAGGGATTTGTGAGAATATTTGCGACCTGCTCATCAGTTCCTCTATGATCGAGCCTTATGGCGCTTTGTTGTACCATATCCCGGATAAAATGGTACCTGATATCAATATGCTTGGATCAATCATGGAACACGGGATTCTCTGACAAACGAATCCCTCTCTTGTTATCACAAAGGATAATGGTGGTATCTAGCACATGCCCGAACAACTCACTGAATAGCTTTCGTAACCAAATAGCTTCACAATATGCCATACTCACTGCAATGTTTTTGGCCTTAGCGTTTCTCAAATCCATCAACTTCTGCTTCCTGCTCATCCAAGATATCGAAGTAGACCCAAGTGTGAAGCAACATACAGATGTGCTCTTGCGATCCAACACACTACCAGCCCAATTGGCTTCAGTATATCCATGGAGTCTCATACTAACGGAAGTGTATCTCAGCCCATGGTTTATCGTGCCCCGATGATATCTCAATAGATTCTTGGCACCAACCCAATGAATGTGATGAGGTTCAACCATATGTTGACTTAAAGTTTTCACTGCAAAACATATGTCCATACAAGTGTTCACTAATAACATTAGGGCCCCTACGAGTTTTCGATACTCAGTAGGATTTTCTAGCATGGGCCCAGTAGCGTTTCCACACAACTTCTTGAAGTTGAGCTCCATCGATGCCAACACGGACTTACATTCCACCATACCAAATCTTTCCAGCAACTTCCCAATGTATTTTCCTTGAGAGAGGAAAATCTCGTCAAGTATCTGCCAAACCTCCAAGTCCCGGAAGTAATGCATCAGTCCTATGTCTTTCATCTTGAACTCATAAGCAAGCTCCCTCTTAAACTGATGAATGAGAGGGTGAACACTTGTTAGGAAGAGATTTTCCACATAGAGAACCAGAATGAGAGGATTTTCTCTATCAACCTTGAAGTAAAGGTTTGGATCAACATTACTTTGATTGAAGCCTAGCTTCATCAAGTAGATATTTATCCTCTCATGCCAAGCCCTGGGGGCTTGCTTCAACCCATAGAAGGATTTCTTCAACCTGCATACATGAGAGTCTCTATCTTGGACTTCGAACCCGAGAGGTTTCTCCACATACACCTCTTCCTTTATCGAACCATGCAGAAAAGCAGTCTTCAGATCCATCTGATGGAGACTCCATCCTTGTGTGGCAACAAGGGAAATAATGGATCAAATGGTGGTATAGCGGGCCATAGGTGCAAATATATCATCATAGTATATTCCTTCTTTTTGAGAGAAGCCTCGAGCAATGAATCTTGCCTTGAACTTTTCAGCACTACCCTCAGATCCATTATTGATCTTATAGAGCCATTTCGAGGTGACAACAGCTTTGTCCTCCAGTCTCGAAACCACATCCCAGACATCATTCTTCATAATGGAATTGTACTCTTCGTGCATATCATCCTTCCAGACTTGATGCTTTACGAATTCTTCAAATGATCTAGGCTCAGATTGTATGATTGTACTCATGGCTGCTAGATACCCTTGGTATCTATTCAACTTCTTTCTTTCATAGAATGTCCCCCTTGGGGCCATATTTCTCTCAGCATCTTCGAGAGTATCCTGGAGCCACAAGGGTCTTCTCTTCATTGAAGGAGGTGGATCAATGGGGTCCATTGGTCCTTCAACATCGGGCATCATCTCATCCTTTGACTCTCCCTACTTCCCTGATCTTACATGATGGTCTTCATCGGAGCTCGGAATATTTACCACTTTCTTGAGTGATCTAAAAATGGGTTGAATAAATTTTTATGCTTTTCAAGAACCTCCCACTCAGTTAAACAAATAAAAGATCTAGCTTGTACTTGACTTTTGCGGAAATTTATACTTGAAACAGGTGTATGTTTTTTAATTTTTTAAGTGCTTTAATTCCTTTTTTTTTCTTTTCTGAAATTAAAAATGTGTAACAGCCATATAATGCAACAAATAAACATCAACACATAACATCAAATTTAATCTAGTAGTTCACCTGAATATCGTGGGCTACGTCTCCTTGAGCTCTTGTCATCTTGACTTGGCTCTTTGGGATTATGGAAAATTTATTTTACAAGTTACAAAACTTAAATCCATTGGTTAAATGAACTTAACCAATGGGTTTAGAATACCATCTATATCCCTGTCATGGCTTTCATCACTCTAAAAACATATCTAGGCTCCCTTAGACTTGATTCCTTCTGTCAGTGCTCTTGAGGTACACTGAGCTTTTCTATGGAACTAACTCCTTCAGAATTATTTTTCTGTCCCTAAAACCTCACCTACTATCTCCAGCACATATCATACCTCCAAAATGGACTGATCATTTGCTCAAAATGAGCTCTCGCTCCCCAATCTAGGCCTCCATCCACTAATGGCCCTAAGTTGCCCAAAACTTCCCTATAGGTTCTTGACTGTAAGAAGTCTTCAAATGAGTTTTAAAATCCATTCAATGGATTTATAATGTCAAATATGGTCAGAATATACTATTCACTTGAAGAAAATGGCCTCTGGTTGCTCCGGTTTTGCCTCCAACACTTGGCGGCATCCCTTGGCTCTAGGGTCACTAAAAACTTCTTTGATGGGTTATCAACCTCTAGAAGTCCTCAAACACTTCTTAAAACTCCTCCAATGGATTCATAAGTATGAAAACAGTCATAAATGACTATTGTTTTGCTGAATAAGGCCTCTAGCTGCCCTGGCTAGGCCCTGAACTACTGCTGGCACTTGTTGGCCCCTGGAACTTCACTAAAGTATATTGGCCTTCAAAAGTCCTCTAAAGGCTCTGAAAACCACACCATTAGTTCTAGAACATCTGAAACATCCAAAATTTATCATTGGATTCCTGAATAAGGCTTCTATATGCCTTGGCTAGGCCTCAAACTGCTGCTGACCCATGGTGGCCTTAGTGGCCCCTAGAACTTCACCGAATCAAAAACCTATTCAAATTCCTCTGATGGATTTGCAACCCTCACCAATGAGTCTGAATGTCTGAGATAGTCAAAATTGATATTGGCACTCCAAATTTAGTTGAATATAGCTCAAGATAGAGCCTAAACTCAATTTGTCCAGTGACCCCTAAAAAGCTCCACTAAATGTCGAGAAACTGCAGTTAAAAGTCCAAATTTGGCATATTTCTGAAATTTCGATGGCGCTACAATAACCACAAATCCTAACCATTAATGGCCATGGTTAAGGGGAGGGGGTGGTCACATGCCAACCCCCTAACCCCGCGGTCAAATTAAACTTAGAGCGCAACTGTAGGAGATAACTGTGGTTTAGTTGTGGTTGAACCAGATTTTAGGGTGGACTAACCGCGCAGAGAACTGCAACGAACACTGCCATGTGACCAATTAACAACTATTGACTTTGGCGATTCTGGGGCTTAAGACCTTGGTCTTGGGCGCTTGGTCACGCGTCCTTGGGGCTGGCCCCTCTGGACCCCCAAACACATCATTGTTACACCTCAAATATTACTGCAACCCCTATGTGGTTAAGACTTCTTGTGTGGCACGTTGGCACGCGGGTAGGCTAGCTGAAACAATGTCCATGATTCGATCCCAATGGAGACCAAAACCAAATTTTTCACCACAGTCCCGGGGACATGTGGTGGCCTCAGGGCTTGTCATGTGTCGCCCATTCATTGGCCCTTAAAAAAGCACATGCAACCCTCAATGAATTACATGCTGCCACTTGTCCATCACTGGTTGGTCCGAAAGGAATATTCTAGGGAATATTCTAAGGAATATTCCCCAGAATATTTTTTATTTTATTTTCATTTTCCATAACCAGTCAAACTTGGTCAAAGTCCAAAAATTGCAGTTTACTGTACTTTTCAAACTGTGATAACTTCTTCATACGGTGTTGGTTTTTTGAACCGTTCATGGCACCGGAATCAGGAAGACGAGATATATCTGGTCGCTCAGATTTGGCACACTTCCGAACACTTTGAATTTTGAGCTATCGCTTAGGTCCTTGATCCAAATCTGATCACTGAGGGAACCACCTTCATGGAAGGTGACATTGTGGCATATCTCCACTTCTCTTTAACCAGGCACATAGAATCCATAAGCTTTCGAAGTTTCCCTGTAGCCCACAAACATTCCCTTCTTCCCAAAAGCATCCAGTTTGCTTCTCTTCTCTTTCAGCACATGAAAGTAAATGGGACAACCAAAAACTCTAAAATGAGAAACATCAGGTTTCTAACCAGAGAAGATGTTGAAATTTGGTTACCGAAGGACAGGTGGTTCCCTAAGGCTTTGATCTTTGGCCTAGGGAAGAGTGTCCAAAAGAATTTGATTTTTCTCCTAAAGTGACTTTATAAAGTTATAAAGTCAAATCTAATTTAAAAGTGACTTTAAGTGATAAAGTTACTAAGTCTAGATTTAAAGTGACTGTAATAAAGTCAATGTGAAATTAGAAAGTGAAAAGTGACTTTGGAAATAAATGACTAAGAGGGTCTTTATTGAAGTGGGGTGAATTAAAAAATAGAAAGTGAGATTTAAGTGAGCAATTAATCTCAACCCCAGATCTAAAGCTATCTCAGCCATTAGATTTAGGGATTCCCCAAAAGTTACTTAGGGTTAGGTTAAAGGAGGAAAAAGAGGGAAAAAGTCATTCATTCTTTCATGAGCAGATTGAGAGAGAAGGAGAGAAAGCTAAAGAGAAATTTCTGAGCGGAGGTGGAGCAGCAAAAGATACACAGAAAATTCGTACAGCAAGAGGGCACATTTCCTAAGGCAGCATTTCCATACAGTAGGATTTATTGGCATGTTTACCGAGACAGAAAATCTGTAAAGCAAGGTTGCATGCATTTCGAGGCAAGGTAAAGTGCAGATTTCAAGGAGCGATTTCTAGCAGTCAAGGGCACGAATTTCGAGGTTGTTTCAGGGCTCAAAAATCAAGGAGAGACTATTGTACGATTCCGTACAGAATCCGTACAATCCTTACAGACAGATTCTGGCACATTTTTCAAGGCTAAAAGTACAACATTTAATGTTATAATTTTTCTGTTTTTTGTTGGCACGATTTTCAAGGTTGGAGGTTGACACAGAAATCGAGATAAGTGGGTTTTGTATTTGCTGTAATTTTTACTGTGTTTTATTGTTCACTGTAAAAGCATATTCAGAAATAAAGATAAGCTTTCAAACTGGTTTTCCCCATGAGTTGTAGGGGGTTTTTCCAATGTCATCTTGGCTGAAATTCAGCGTGTCAAATTTCTGTGTGTGGCTGATTTGTTTTTTGAGTTTTTATTTCTGCAATTTTCAGCACTGTGAAATTTCCAGAATTTTTTTTTTCAGAAAATATTTATTTTTCCAGCTTTTTGAATGTATGGTTATGGAAATGGGCATTTAAATTTATGGGAGAAATAAGGAGAAACTGAAAACCTGAATGGGTCTTAAAATTTCTACAAAAGACTTCTTCGGGAGTTTTGGAGTCCAGAGCAGAATGCGGGCATCGATTTTGTATGTACATAGAAATGTTCGCAGCTTCTCCCCATAGAAACTTCGAAAGACCTTGGTCACATAGCATGTCACAAGCAGCTTCCACAATGGTCCTATTATTTCTTTTAGCAACGCCATTTTTCTCAGGAGTATACACGGTTTTGGTCCCCATCTTAATGCCAACTTCTCTGCAAAATTCATTAAACTTGTTTGACTCGTATTCAGTGCCATTATCGGTCCTCAAAATATTGATCTTCTTTCCTGTTTGATTTTCCACCAAGGCTTTGAAGGTATGAAACCACATGAATTCTTCATCCTTCTTCTTCAAGAAATTCATCCAAGTCTTGCGAGAGAAGTCATCTATAAACATCATGTAATAAGAACATCCTCCCAAGGATGTCACGGGCAGCATACCAAATAGATTAGAATGTATCAATTGCAAGACATCAGATGTCTTTGTGACACTTGAGGGGAAAGGTCCCCTTGTAGGCTTTCCTTCGGCACAACTCTGACATACACCTTCATAATAATTTTTTAATTCGAGAATCCCTATCACCACCTTCCTTGCTTCAGGAAGGGCTTTGTAATGAAGATGTCCAAACCTCTAGTGCCATAATTCGGTTTGACGAATTGTATAACATGTCATAGCTCCCAATGGACTTCCTCCAACTTGGTAGTGTATCAACTCTAAAGCCAATAGTGAGAGATTCCTTGAAACTCTTCTTCTATATGCGTACCTTTCTATCGACGAATGCCACCTTGAAACCTTTGTCTTCCATGGTCGAAATAGACACAAAGTTCTTCTTCAAATCAAGTACATACAATACATCTTGCAAACGAGGGACTTGACCTTGAGATAAATAGAGGTTCACAGTCCTTGTCCCTTTCACAAAATAGGTGGCATTATCTCCAAGGATAATTTTCAAATTAGTATCCTTCTCAATCAAATCAGAGAGAGCTTATTTAAACCCAATGAGGTGCCTTGAAGCACTAGTGAGGGCAGATACAATAATGAATTCATTTATTTTATTGTCAAAAACATTAGATTCTTCATACCTGGAATTTCTTGACCTTTTGAAAGTTTTCCCATTTCCATTATGACCAAAGAGATCCTTCCTCTTTCCTTTGAACATGTTGTTCGTTTGATTTCCATTCCCCCTGTTGTTGTTGCCATCATCCCCGGGAGAATCCCTTCTATTAGGGCATACTCTAGCATAGTGTCCAAACTTGTTACATGTGTAACATCTTCCTTTCTTTCCTTTGGCCCCTGCTCTTCCATGGTTCCTCGGACCACCATTATTCTTATTCTTAGTACGAACGGTGAAGGCAACATTTCCTTCATTTTCATATTCCATCATTCTTGTCTTCTCTTGAGTGCATCTTGACAATACTTCATCAAAAGCAGGAATCACATTATTATTGAGAATGGTAGTAATGAATACATGCCATTCATAGGGGAGACCTCCAAGTGCAATGAGAACCATTTCTCAATCATCTATTGTTTCCCCAAAGGCGAGAAGGTTATTCCTAATTTCGGTCTACTTCAGAAAATAGGATTGAACGGATTCATCCTTACCTTTATTGAGATTCTTCAATTGGTTCTTAAAGAAAAGAAATTGATTTGCATTGCCAACCCTGAACATATTTACCAACTTATCATATGTCTCCTTAGATGTGCCCAGCTCAGAGATGTAAGAAACCATAATTTTGTGGATGAAATCCTGGATAATCAAGTTAGCTTTGATTTCCCCTTTTTTATACTTCAATTTTGTGGCAGCAGGTGCAGATGATGGAGGCTCTTGGATTTTTCCCTGCACATAGTCCATGACCTCTTGATCTTCCAAGACCAAGTCCAAAGACATATTCCAAGCATGATAGTCATACTTTCCAGTAAACTTATCATCGGCTTTGAAGGCATTATAATTTGAGGTACCCATGGGTCCTTGACAAATGCTACTTCTTCGGTGATTTCTCTTTACACAAACTTGGGCTTTGTCTTCACCTTAGCTCTAATACCATTTAAATTTTTGAAGATGTTATGTGCTTGATGCAAATTTATTTCAAACCCGATGCCAAATAGCATAAAAAAGAAAGTAAAACACTGATAGAACATACCAATAGGTCGTTGGAAGACAAGCCAAAAATACACTTAACTTGATCAGAAAAATATATATGTTGTGGTGTGTTACGATGATCAACAGGATGCTTCAACCAAAAAATTCTCCTCACGATCAACCAACCAGAAGTGTCACACAACCCTCAAGACAAATCCAAAAAAGTCAACCCGAAGTTAACGAAAGTCAACATTGTCCAATCAATGGTCAATGCAAAACAACAGTAGCAAAAAGTCAACGCAATAGGTCAAAGGTCAACGTATTGCCTTGTTTTTGTGCCAAAGAATACAGCCTTCAGAAATCGAAATATTGGTGAAGGTTTGAGGTCAAAAGGACCAAGTGTTGACCAAAGTTAACGCTGGTCAAACCTGTGCTGAAATCCTAGACAGATTCGTACAGAAACCCTAACCGTTGTTCCACACGTGGGAGAAGAAAATCCTCCAAAAGGTGACTGAACTAATCAGACACAAGAGAGAAGTGTGTGATGTTGGAAATACTGAGAGGGGTGTGAATCAATATTTCTTTCAATTGTTAATTTTACCAGTTAGATCACTTATATTTAGAACACAAAATGAATAATGATGGAATAGATAATTTTATTAATTTCTTCTTTACAATAAGTACAATAATGATATAGGGCTCCAACCCTAGATGAAGACTCCAATCTTCCAGGCTCCAACATGTATTGTGCCAAGCACCGAATTGGTCTTTCCAAGCCTCCAACCTTGTCAATTTGAGGCACCAACCTCTAGGGCTCCAACCCTATCTTCCAAGGCACCGACCTTGTCTCTATGAGGCTCCAACCTTTTGGGAACCAACCCTCATCTTCACTTCGTCAAAATATGTTTGGTTATTCGTCACGGCTCCCAAAGTCTTCTTCAACGAGCCTTGTCACACTTATTATCCACATCACATCATCAATGACAACCTTGATCTCTTAGAAGGTGTCACCATTGCTCTTCATTGTACCCAAGAAAATTCTCCAAGTCACCTCATTATGTCATCATTGATGCATCATGGTCTTCAGTGATCTCCACAAATATTCAATGAGTAGCCCTAGTTCTGAACCTTCTCTAAGCTTCTTCAAGGGACTTCTCAATGGAGTCTTCACACTTCTTTCCCAACAAGGTATTTCTTCACAGGTTCTTCAATAGGTGCACCAAGATGTCTTAATGAGAATTCTTCAAGTCTTACTCATCCACACATCACAAGTTCTAGGTGACCGTTCTTTTCACCGGTCAATAAAATTCAGAACCAAGCTTCAATCTTCCAATAAGCGGTAATCCTTCACACAAGTCTGAGTCACTTGCATAAATAATTGTATTCTATATACACTGTCTGAGCCTTGAAACTGTCACTCAGATAGGTCTGCCACTATTTCAAGGTGTAACATGTTTATTGGTCTTCACAAGAGACTAATCTGAGATAATTGTACCGAGTTCATATCTGAGCCTCAAAATCTAAGCTAATTGTCCACACACTGAGCTTGTAAATGAGGACAGATCTAAGGTTATACCTTTGATGCTGAGTATTGAGGCTATGACTGTAACAGGTGTTCTCATGTCCTAGCATGAAGTCTGTTCTCCAATAAATTCAAGCTTGTGGTTGACTTCCACTGCAACTTGTCACAAATCTGAGCTCTTGTAAGTTATTATAGATTCAAAGTATTAATGTATCAAGGTTTTTTTCTTTCTGGAGTTTAGGTTTTAATCCAAGCTTAGTTCACAAGTGCAGGCTCGATAATATATGCAAGTCCAAAAATGTAGAAAGTCTTTACAGGTCCAAGAGTATGCTACTACAGGTCCACAAGAAATATATCCACAATTTTGGAATGTAAACACTCACCACAGGTTTAATACATATGCTATAGATCCGCACAGTTCTAGGTGTAATCGCTTTCCAGAGGTATGCCAAGCAGTTTCCTTCCACAAAGTCGAGAACCAATTTAGAAAAAAAAACATCAACGCTCTTCTGCTCTTTGTCCCTTTATTTTTATATTATTTTCTGGTCTATTTCCCTCCTGGGGGTATCTATGAATATTTCACTGAATTAAATATTTTCCTCCAATAAAATGGAAATCGCAAGAGGGTCTCAATTATAGTCGCAAAAGGGAGTCACCGCAGGTTCAAGCTAATGTGATAGTGAAGCTGCATGTAGCTTCCTGCGCATGAAGACAAAAATACTTCAAGTATTAATTGACCCAAAAAAATATATTTTTCCTTTGCTTCTATTTCAAGTTGTCTCCTCCCTGTGTCGTTCTTCGACTTGTTTCACAGGAAATTCACTTTTGTTATCTGTGTTGAATACGTCCTTCAAGTCATGTGGATACATATATATTTTTCCTGCTCCAAAACCATTTTATGTCAAGTCCAACTCCTCTATATTTTCGTTCCGATGATGCCAGTTTGAGATATCTTAATCAACAATATGTAATGGATGTCTTGGTTTAATAAGTCGACTTGTAATGGTGGAGCCGAGATATCTTGGTGAAGCTGACCAAAATACACAACTTCCAACATTAATTTTTTAATACGTATTTTGTATGCAGTGTTTGGAAATATGCATGTTTCTTTGACTTATGTTTGGTTGACTTAAGAATATAGAAAACAATTAATCTTCCCTTTCGCTTATGACATATGTTACCGCAGTGTGTTAGCATCAATTCCATGACATTGTTTTTTCAGTGAGGGAATTGTTAAAAGGTTGGGTCAGCTCATCATCAATTTGAGTAAGAAAAGGATTGAATTACAGAAGGAAAAAAACAAGAAATTTGGGGTCCCATAGACTATTTTTAGTCTCGTAGACGTTAAAATATCATTCATTCATTCATATGCAGGTCTCATTTTAACTTTTTATTTGGCTCACTTTTTGGTCATTCTCTTAGCCCTTCTTTTGGTATATATTTTTTTTATGAATACTTTTAGAGTTTTAGGATTTTAGGAATTTTGGAATTATGGGATTATGGAGTTAGGATTTAGTAATTTATGAATTTTTAGGATTGGGAATTTTAGGTATTGCATGAGGGAAAAAGAGTTTCTTTACATAGAATTAGGGTTTCACATCTTTAAGGTTTGCATGAGGGAAAAGGAGTTTCTTTACATAGAATGATGGTATTATGATCAATGGAAATTTTGGAAACATCACATACAAGATTTTTCCATCACAAACAATGTGATATTGACATCAATGACAACCTTGATTAACATGTGATGAGTGGATGATGAAGTGAACTCCAAGTCTGTCCAATTTATATCCATCTATGAGGGTATGTGACACAGCTAATGGGGCTCCAAGCATACATTAAAATTATGGTCGACCTTACACATAAGTGGAATAAATTCAAAATAAACGTTATGCTCATCTGATAGACACCATCATCATTGTCTCTCAAGGCACATACCCCACCCGGGTGTTCACAGGGTATGTCTTTTTAGGACAAATCCTATTTTAGAATATCACGTCATCAAGGAATTTCCTCAACTACTCTAATCTTGGATTCCCTACCTCATCCTCAAAGAGTATTGGAATCAGTCTCGAATGCTTTCCCAATCCTCCATTTTTTCTTCACAATATGAATACAAGAATGATGTGTCTATCTCTCCCTCTCAACTAGGGAAGATGTACGCATTCTTATAAAAGGAATATTCCCAAGCTCCCTATTATCTAGGGCCTTGTTCAAGCTCCCTCTTAACTAGGGACTTGTTTCCAACAATAACTCTCTTCTCTTGGTGGAGATCATTGTTGCATGAGAAAACCCCCAAGGGTCAGGGTGGAGAACCCCAACATATCGAATGGCGTCTACCAATAAGAAGCAAGAAAACAAGCAATTCTAATGCATAAACTACTAAAGTGGGATGAATAGAGAGTACTCATAGGTCCTACGTTTGAAGTAGTTCCTGCAGGGTTCAAACCCTCTACTTCTTCCAAAGCTTCAAAACCTGCAACACATTCCAAAGAAGCATATATACTAGCAATATTTCAAAGCATGTTCAAGATATGAATGTTAGATCATATAAGCATAAGGATATAAATAATGAAATAATATATAATTAGATCATAACAAGAGTTAAATCTTAAAGATCATAACGTTCAGGAATAGGACAAAGCTTCTTTATTGATGTCAGCAAATAAGTGTCGAAGAATACAACCTGAATAGACCACAGCTCCAAGCGAAACCTTCCTCCGGATCCATCTAGCCCAAGCCTCAACAATCCTCTTTCAAGTACATACACATAGATGTCAGATAAAGGAGATGAACATCTCTATGAGGAAACAAGGGTTTTCTATAACTGGGAGTGCAGGAGGCACAGGGAAACTCAGACTTGATCTGGGACCAATTGACTGTAATATCAATATCCTATCTCTCCTCCTTTTAGGCCTTCCCATGAGGTGTATTTATACCACCCCAAAAAAGTTGTTTCGGTTGGGATACAATTAGGCCACAAGCTCTTGTAGGTGTGCTTCCGGTGTAACCCATAAACCCCACCCAAAAAATAGGATTTCTATATTTTTTTCATATCTCAAATTATATACGCGGGTTGGATATAGATGGACCCACGTGTGTATGCACGTTTTGAAGGGAAGAGTCGGGTATGGAATTAAAAATAATGTTTTTTTAATAAAGTGATCAAGTATGAAGGGAAAGGGTTGCCCAAGGGGTGTTGAATGATGCTATAATAGATGCCCCCTAATATATGAGGTCAGAAGGGGTACATGATGGCCGAAATGTATTAATTTTATCTAAAGAATCATGCGAGGACTTGGGAGGAGATCACCAAATTCCAGCCTCCCAAAAACCAATGGAAGAGATCAGAAAGAAATCTCATGTCTGAGGCGAGCATACCCATGCTCAGAGATAGTAAAGCATGTTTTCATATCAAGTGCAGAGCAGATCTAATATGTATACAAGTACAAAGAAAACTGAAAAGTACACAATGGATAATTTGATCATAGCCGCATAAGTACATATCAAGGCTATGTCTCAATATCACATATAGAAGAATTGATCAATGATGCTCAAGGAGATGTTTGCTCACTGATGTCACATAACTGATCCTAAAAGTACCAAGTAATAAAGGTGGAATAGTGGTACTACACAAAACTCGAGCACCAACATATAGGATGTTGTTGTGAATAACTGAAACACATAAGGTGGATGGTGTCACTGGTAGAAAATTGAAGGAGCTGACAAAGTGAACCAAAAATTTTGATGCAACCTGAGGTCTTCACCGATCGCTATGGTACATTTCTACACTATGGGAATGAATGAGCTTAATTTCACCCTATGAGAAATCGTTTGATTACCTGTCATTGATGTATACCGTTAACAAACACGAGACAACTCACTGATTATAATGATAAGAGTCAAGATACCCCAGTACAATCTAACAAGTGTGAATGAATGAGTTGAAGTCGAACACTTGAGAGAATCTAACAATTAGGAGACATTGATGTATTTTCATTGTCGATAGTGAAGGAGTCTACCACTGATGACTGCAAAACCTAAGGTACTGAAAATATGACTCTAGATCTTGTTCCTCGAGAAATTAGTTGTACTTTATGGGAAAAAATCTATTTGAAGGAAGGAATTAAGGCATCCCACATCAATCCAGCGTGAGTGTAACCCGCAAGAAAAATTATTTGGAAGGAATTGGATGAAGGAATATGAAGTAACCATACTGAAGCACATTTATAGCGTACATAAGATGTGGCTAGCGCACGACAGAAATACTCTAAACCAACCAATAATGAAAGTTGACATAGAGGCGAGGAATCCACCAATAGGGTCAAATGGAAACTAAGGTACTGCACGAATCTCAATGTGTGATAATGTAAGCTAACGTCGAACATAAGGGAAACCACTTAGTCAAAGACCCATGATATTGATCGTTGTTGAGCACAAGGTCTCCTATCAATGATGGAAATAGGGCAAGGGTGCAGCTCTAGGCCTACTGTCAGAGAAATTTTTCGAAGTCAATAAGAGTATACTCGCCAACAAGAAGTTAATGGAGACCTTCTTAACTAGCACGAGAAAAGGACCAAATATCTTATGTGATACTAAAAATAACTTTGATAGACTGGGTATGGCTTACTTAAAATGAGTCAAGAGACACCATAAAAAGGCTAACTCAGGTTTATTTCCCTTGAACAAAAGCACGACTCAAATGTGATTGTATCGCAACATATGATAACTTTGTATAAGTTTGTCATGTAGGAGGCATAAACAAACTTACCATGTGATTGGAAGAGATAACCAACTGGAGGAGTACTGAGTCAATGACAAGGTTATGGCTCTCCTAATTCAAACTAAAGCCCATCCCAATGGAGGAAATACTTGTTTTGAGTGCTTTGTTCAAGGGAGACACAACTGACTCTCGCTACCATAAATTATGGAAGTAATGTCCCATTTTTTAGAATATTAGATCTACTAAACTAGTTATCTATCTAAGAAACCAACAACATATCAACATATAAATAAGAACAGAAAGATAACAAAGAAAAAGAATACAACAGATATATGTGGTTCACCCAATTAGGCTACGTCCACGGAAGGTTGTTTTCTATTATCTCCAAAAATCTCCTGCAATATTACAAAGAGAGAAACTACAAATAACATGATACAAATAATAGTATGAGCACAAGATGAGATTTGATGGTAATAAAAAATTCTCCCTTGACCCTATTATATACCCAGATATGTGGAGGAATTACTCTCACATATTGAATGTGGGATAATATAATTCTCCAAAAAAACACCTCTTTATATAATAAATGGGTACAATAGTATACTATGCCCTAGTGAATATGGGTTATAATGTGTTACTCTTTTACATAATATTGTATTCAACTTCTGACATAATACAAAGACATTATTACTGATCGTAGTGTGGGTGCAGGCATTAAGGAGAGCTGCTCAAAATTTTGTACAATTTTTTCTAATTCAGGAGGAATCTGATCTTGGTCTTTCTTTTCACTCTCGGTCATCAAAATTTAATAAGTTTAATTGATAAAATTAATAAAAATGACCAACAGTCCCCTTATCTTTCTTCCACATAAGGATTCATATCAAACAATATTTAAAGCCACATGCGGAAGCAAATCCCCTTTTACCCTTCAGAAATGTATTAATAAACCTTTAAACCATGAAACCCTTTCAGGAGTCTTTAGCCCTTCGGAAATAACGTTAAAAACCTTCAGAAATTTTTCGGAAAAGACTTAATTAATAAAGCTCTTTTGAACTGATATTACAACCTTTGGAATATTATAAAGTACTTAAACACATGTTAAAGACTTTCAGAACAATATTCCAAACGTCCTTGGAAACATTATAATAGACTATTAAAAAAATGTTTTAAACCATTCGGCCTCACATTTTCGGATTTCAAACTCTAAATAAAACTCTGCTGCATAAAACATTGGGTCCATACCTTGTTTAAACCTCCACGCATTCCTGACGCGACCACCGTTGGATCTCCACAGATCTCGATTAGACGGATATCGCATCCAATCGGGCCCCGAACTTTATCAATCAAATGCAACGCGAAATGGGTGGTATTGTTACCATAATGTGTCAAATTGTTATTTGATCGCATTTGAAATGAATAAAACCACTCATGTTCCAAAAGCGGCGCGACAACAGTGTAAGTGGTTTCTCGAAAACTGCTTAACCTTCGATTTTTTTGTTTCCAAACACGTTTAAATGTGGATTTTCTGTTGTTCATGGTTTAAACTTCGTGTCTCTTATAAACCTCCCTATCCACTGCATAATTCAATAAACATCAAATGATTATCACTGTGCTCTCAACCAGTATGGATCGATTATTGCTTCGATCTGAAACAAAGAAAACAGAGTTTCTTCGATTCTCCAGAATCCTTCACACAGAATTAGTAACTCAAATTCTACACATCATATATAAAAACCAAATGGATTATCAAAGGGAGAAACCCTACGGGAACTTGCCAAAAATCAACAGATAAATGAAATTCTGCAACTTTATTAACTTAGAGGTGAAAACCCTCTCAATTTAATCTTTCACGGCCCAATTCGAATTCCTCCTTTGCAGAGGTTACAATTTATAGGTTTTTACATAAAAATCGACCTCTTCTTGAGGATATAATTCTTCTATTTTTGACAAAATTCTAATTACATAATATCCTCCTTAAATCTATCAACTGAAGCTAAATATGCTGAAACAACTCTAAAACTGTTTAATTTCCTTGAATACTAGTTCAATCCTATCTATTACAACTGTAAATTGACAGCTAAAGATACCAACACCTTTGCTTGTAACATTTTTTTGGATTTTTGGAATAATTAATGAAGCCTTTTGTCTCTAAGCCTCATGCCTTTGCATCAGACTTCTGAGAACAAAAATATTCATTGGCTCCTGTCCATGAGCTCCTCCACATAACTGCCCAGTTTCTGCAGCATGGTTTCTGTCATCCACGTAGCATCTTCAATTGGATTATCCTTCCATTTTATCAAGTATTGAAAACACTCATGTCCCCTGGTCTTCTTAAACACTTTCTTGTCTAAGATCCTCTCTGGTTGTAATGGCTTTGTTGTGGGTAACTGTTTCACCCAGTCAATCTGTTCTCTGTCTTCTAGTCTGTCATTTGTGCCACCATCTTCGTATCTGTACAAATCAGCAACATTGAATATTGGAGATATTCCAATATCAGATGGTAATTCAATTTCATAAGCATTTGTAGAAAACTTTCTCAATATCCTGCATGGTCCTATCTTTTTGAATTTTAATTTGTTATATTTCTTCTTTGGAAATCTTTCTTTTCTTAAGTGTGCTAAAACCAAATCACCAACTTCAAAATTAACTTCTCTTTTGCTCAAATCTGCTCTGTTCTTGTACTTGATGCTGCTATCTTGTAGCTGCTGCTTTACCTGTTCATGTGTTTCTTGAATTTCTGAAGCAAACTCTTCTCCTTCAGCACTTCTCATTTATGATTTTCCCAAGTTCCTCAATTCAGATACTCCTCTTGGATGCATTCCATAAACTATATGGAATGGACTCTGTCTTGTACTTCTGTTAGGTGAATCATTATATGCATATTCTAATTGTGGTAAAATATGATCCCACTATTTAGGATGTTTTCCTGCAAGACTTCTCAAAATATTACCCAAACTTTTGTTCACTACTTCAGTCTTCTCATTAGTCTGAGGGTGATAAGCTGAGCTGAAACTCAGTTTAGTACCAAGATTCTTCCACAATGTCCTCCAAAAATGACCAAAAAATCTGGTATATCTATCAGAAACAATACTTTTAGGTAACCCATGTAATCTAACAATCTCCTTGAAAAACAAATTGGCAACATGAGTAGCATCACTAGTTTTATAACATGGAATGAAATCTGCCATTTTTGAAAATCTGTCAACTACAACATAAATTGCATCATTTCCTCTCTGTGTCTTAGGCAATCCTAAAACAAAACCCATACTTACCATATCCCAAGGTCTATCTGGAATGGGTAATGGAATGTACAAACTTGCATTCTGACTTTTCCCTTTTGCATATTGACAAATTTTACAATTCTTCACATACTTTTCCACTTCTGATCTCATCTTTGGCTAAAAATAAAAATGACTTAGTTGCCCATAAGTCTTATCAACACCAAAATGTCCAGCAACTCCACCACTATGTTTCTCTCTGATTAAATTCACTCTCATAGAACAATTTGGTATGCACAACTGATTTATTTTGAACAATAAACCCTCTTGCAAGAAATAATCTAACCACTGACTTTTGTCCATCAAAACAGGATTACATCATGCTTCAAATGCTTCTTTGAAATCAAAATATGTTTTATAGAGTTCTTTAAGAAAATCAAAACCTAACACTTCAAATTGACTTTCTTGAACAATAATGCTTTTCCTACTCAAGGCATCAGCTACCTTGTTTGCTTGACCACTTATATGCTTCAATACAAAGTTAAAAATTTGAATATATTCAACCCATTTTTCATGTTTTTGATTCAATTTAGGCTGTTGCATAATATACTATAAAGCATGATTATCTAAAAAATAGCACAAATTCTTTAGACATTAAATAATGTCTCCACTTCTTCAATGACTGTACTATTGCATAAAATTCCTTGTCATAAGAAGAGTACTTCCTTCTTGTCTCATTTAGATTCTCACTAAAATATGCTACAGGCCTATCTTCTTGACTTAATACAGCCTCAATAGCTTCCCCAATGGCATCACATTTTACTTGAAATGGTTTGTTAAAATTAGGAAAAACTAAGATAGGTTTCTCAGTTATATTTTGCTTCAAAAACTGAAAATTTCTTTCAACTTCAGAAGTCCACTTGAATGGTTGTTTGTCCTTCTTTATGGTTTCAATGATAGGTGCATTGATATTACTAAAATTCCTTATGAATTTTCTATAAAAACTAGAAAGACTGTGAAAACTTCTTACCTCAAAAACATTCTTTGGTGAAGGCCACTCCACAATTGCCTTTATCTTCTACAGATCCATTTTTAATCCTTCGGCAGAAACAAAAAAACCCAGATATACCAATTCTTCTTTCATGAATGAACATTTCTTTAAATTTATCAGTAATTTCTCTTGATGTAACTTCCTTAAGACATAATTAAGATGTCTCAGGTGTTCTTCCTTTGTTTTGCTATAAATTAATATATCATCCAGATATCCTATTGAAAATTTACCAATAAATTCCTTTAATACTTCATTCATAAGCCTCATAAAGGTGCTAGGTGCATTTGATAAACAAAAAGGCATTACCATCCATTCATACAATCCCTCATTTTTTTTAAAGGCTGTTTTCCATTCATCACCTTCCCTTATCCTAATTTGATGATACCCACTTTTTAAGTCTAGTTTTGAAAAATATCTTGCTCCACTCAAACAATCTGTCAAATCTTCAATTCTAGGTAAAAGAAATCTATACATGATTTTTATCTTGTTGATTGCTCTTGAATCAGTGCACATTCTACAACCTCCATCTTTCTTTGGACTTAATACTGTAGGTACTGCATAAGGACTCAAACTTTCTCTGATCAGACCTTTGTCAACCAATTCCTGGGACCAACACTTGCTTTCTGATTTCTTCATTTTCTGTAGGAGTCATTCTGTAAACTGATTTGTTTGGAAAATTTGATCCTAGAATCAAATCTATCTGATGGTTGATTCTTCTTACAGGTGGTAATTCATCAGGAAAATCATCCACAATAATATCATAATAACTCTCAAACATTTCTTGAATTTCAATTGGCAAATCAGAAATTTTAGTAGAAGTAAATACTACCTTAGGTTTGCAAACTAAAGCAAAATTTACCTCATCATCTTCAATCTGTTGCAAGTATTCTTTTCCACTCAACAATAAAGCCTTTGGATCAGACTTTTACTTGATGCATCTCCTTCTTCCATAGGTAGCAATGTTTGATTCATACCATCTTTGAAAAACTTGTAAGTGTTTATCTTTCCATCATGCACTGCTGCTCTGTCATACTGCCAAGGTCTACCCAGCAATATGTGACACACATCCATAGGCATCACATCACACATGATTTTATCTTTATAACTTCCCATTTCCAATTCTATATTACATTGTTCCTTTACTATCAACTGATGTCATTTCTAAAGCCATGACACCTTGTAGGGTGTTGGATGTTCCCTTTTCTTCAATTTCAATTTCTCTATCACCTCTGTAGAGACCAAATAATCTGTACTACCACTATCAATGACCTATTGACAGCATTTCCCTTGAACTTTGCACACACTTCTGAACAAAGTCTTTCTCTGTACTGGTTCAACAACTTCCTTTTTTTGTTTAAAAAAAACCTTGTTAACCACCAAAGATTCTCCTTTCTCTGGCACAATTTCTTTCTCTGTTTCAGGCAACTTTGCTGCTTCTTCTCCAGTCTGAGCAACAATTGCATTTCTCTGGTTTGTCCCCACACTCTATTTCTCTGGACATTCATAGGCTCTATGTCCTAATTTGTTACATCTGTAACATTTGAATTCTCTTCCTCTATTTCTACCTCCTCTTCCTCTGTAAGAAATCCTTCTACCACTTGTATCACCTTCTGTGGGTGCATACTGAGGTGAGCTACTGCTAGCTCCATCTCTTGGTGTTGTAGATCTTCCTCTACCACCTTGACTTCCTCTTCCTCGGAAAGTACCTCTTCCTTTGGCAGATTGCTTTCTTAGGAGTTTTTCTTCAGCTTTTAAGGCCATTTGGTAAGCCTCTTCTACTGTCTTAGGAGACAATATACTTATCTCATCTTGAATCTCCATTCTGAGACCATTTATATACCTGGAAATCTTCTATGTTGTATCTTGAATTTTTCCTGCTCTTATGCTCACTTTGTAAAATTCTTCTATGTATCCTTTTACTATCATTAATCTCTGTCTAAGATTCTACATTTGTCTAAATAATGAAAGATAATAATCACTAGGCAAAAACTTACCTCTCAGTTTTGCTACCATTCTGTTCCAATTATTGATTGGCTGCTTGCAAACTCTCCTTCTCTCTGCTTGCACTCCATCCCACCAAAGTGCTGCATGTCCTTTCAACCTTGTGACAACAAAATTAACTCTCTTTTCTTCACCCATCTCTTCATAATCAAAGCATTTATTCATTTCATTGATCCAGTCTATCAACTCTTCTGAATTCAATCCTCCTGCAAAAGCTGATACTTCAAGTCTAGCCTAAAACTGATTTAAAGAATCTCATATCAGAAGTAAGCTCAAAATTTTCTTCTTCTTCTTCAGCTTCAAGTTAACTGACATCTTCAGGATCTCTCTGATGTCCTACTTCAATTCCTTCCAATCTGGCTTGAATCTACTGCATAGTCTCCAGTACTTCTGCATTTGCAACTGGTCTGCCTCTTCTTCTACCAGCACCACCTCTACTAATTCTGACAGCCATGTTGGATTTCTTTCTCTGACTTTTGGAAGCATGTCCAGTGTCTGAAAAATGCTCTGAAGACTGCTCTGTTATCACAAATGATGGCAATGTGAGTGCAGGGGTTAAGGATAGCTGCTCAAACTTTTGTACAATGTTTTCTAATTTAGGAGGAATCTGATCCTGGTCTTTCTTTTCACTCTCGGTCATCAAAATTTAATAATTTTAATTGAAAAAACTAATAAAAATGACCAAAAATCCCCTTATCTTTCTTCCACATAATGATTCATATCAAACAATGTTTAAAGCCACATGCGGAAGCAAATCCCCTTTTACCCTTCGGAAATGTATTAATAAAACTTTAAACCATGAAACCCTTTCAGGAGTCTTTAGACCTTCGTAAATAATGTTAAAAACCTTTGGAAATGTTTTGGAAATGAATTACTTAATAAAGCTCTTTTGAACCGATATTACAACCTTTGGAATATTATAAAGTACTTAAACCCATGTTAAAGACTTTCGGAACAATATTCCAAACCTCTTCGGAAACATTATAATAGACTATTAAAACAATCTTTTAAACCCTTCAGCGTCACATTTCCAGATTTCAAACTCTAAATAAAACTCCGCTGCATAAAAAATCAGGTCCATACCTTGTTTAAACCTCTGCGCATTCCCGACGCGACCACTGTCGGATCTCCACAGATCTCGATCTGACGGATATCGCATCCAATCGGGCCCCGAAATTTATCAATCAAATGCAACGCGAAATGGACGGTATTGTTATCGCGACATGTCAAATTTTTATTTGATTGCATTCGAAATGAATAAAACCGCTCATGTGCCAAAATCAGCGCGACAACAGTGTAAGTGGTTTCTCGAAAATCGCTCAACCATCAATTTTTTTGTTTCCAAACACGTTTAAACGTAATTTTTCTGTTGTTCACGGTTTAAGCTTCGTTTCTCTTATAAACCTCCCTTTCCACTGCATAATTCAATAAACATCAAATTATTATCAATGTGCTCTCAACCAGTATGGATAGATTATCGCTTCGATCTCAAACAAAGAAAACAGAGTTTCTTCGATTCCTCTCGAATCCTTCACATAGAATTAATAACTCAAATTATACACAGCATATATAAAAACCAAATGGATTTTCTAAGGGTGAAACCCTCTGGGAACTTGCCAAAAATCAATAGATAAATGAAATTCTGCAACTTTATTAACTTAGAGGTGAAAACCCTCTCAATTTAATCTTTCACGGCCCAATTCGAATTCCTCCTTTGCAGAGGTTACAATTTATAGGTTTTTACATAACAATCGACCTCTTCTTGAGTATCAAATTCTTCTATTTTAGACACAATCATAATTACATAATATCCTCCTTAAATCTATCAACTGAAGCTAAATATGCTTAAACAAATCTAAAACTATTCAATTTCCCTAAATACTAGTTCAATCCTATCTATTACAACTGTAAATTGACAGATAAAGGTACCAACACCTTTGCTTGTAACATTTTTTTGGATTTTTTGAATAATTAATGAAGCCATTTGTCTCTAAGCCTCATGCCGCTGCATCAATTACCTTCCAAGGAATATAATATATTACAACACTCCCCCTTAATAATGGCTAGGATAAGGGCCCATCCTAACACTAAGGAAGGAAGGAGTCATTACTACTCCCCCTTGATGACAACTTCCCTCAACCCAAGAAAAGAACGAAGATACACATACTTCTCTTCTGTCAAGGATTTGGTGAAGATATCGGTTGCTTGCTGCTTGGTAGGACAATACTCCAGAGAAATAATACCATCGGTGACAAGACCTCGAATATAATGAGCATCAAGGTCGACATGCTTTGTTTTAGGGTGATATACTAGATTTTGAGCAAGTTTAATTGCACCCTGATTGTCACATTTCAACACGGTGGACGATTTTGGAACCAGAGCAAGCTCGGTAAGAACATGCCGTAACCAAACAACTTCTTTAGCTGCTTCTTTGGCTTCTTTATACTCTGCTTCACATGAAGATACAGAAAGAGTCTTCAAATTCTTGTTGGACCAAGAGATCAGACCTGAACCAAGTTGAAATATGTAACCAGTAGTTGACCGTTGATCAAAATTGTCACCTGCCCAATCAGAATCTATATAACTAGAGAGTAAAATTGTAGCATTGCTCTAATAAAATACACCATAATGCAATGTCCCCTATAAATATCGCAAAATTCTCTTGGCTTCCTTCCAATGACTTTTACGAGGTTGTTGCATGAATCGAGAAATCATACTGATGGTAAAAGAGAGATTTGTTCTACTATGAGTTAAATATATTAAACTTCCAATGAGTTTACGATAAAGAGTAGCATCAACCAGTGGAGTGGTACACTCAATAGTTAACTTTACACCGAATTGAAATGGTGTAGGAGCAGGTTTACAATTACTCATATGGAAACGAGCCAATAGATCTGTCACATACTTAGGCTGAGAGAGAAAAATACCATCGTCCATATGCCAAATCTGAAGACCCAAGAAATAGTGCAATGTACCGAGATCTGTCATCTCAAACTGCTTATGAAGAGAAATTTTCATATCTTTAGTTAATACAAGCTGGCTGCCAGTGATAATTAGATCATCCACATATAAAACAATAATGAGGACATTATCACCAAAGTTCTTAACATACATATTTTGATCATATATACAACGCTTAAAACCATTATTCAAGAAATATGCAACAACTTTATCATACCAAGCCCTGGAGTCTTGTTTGAGACCATATAAGGATTTAAGTAATTTCCATACTAAACTTGAGGATTCAGCAGAAATAAAGCTAGGAGGTTGTTTCATATAAATTTCTTCAGTAAGATCACCATTTAAAAATTCACTTTTAAAAACTATTTGATGAATTTCCCACTTAAAATATGCAGCAAGTGATAAAATGGTTCTTATTGTGTTCATTTTAGCAACAGGAGAAATTTTTTCAATATAATCAATACCTTCAAGTTGATTAAATCCTTTGGCAACTAATCTAGCTTTATACTTTTCAATTTTTCCTTCTGCAGTGAACTTATTTTTATAAACCCATTTACAACCAACTAAATTCTTTCCTAAAGGAAGAGGAACAAGAGACCAAGTCTTGTTTCTCAAAAGAGATTCACATTTTGTAGACATAGCTTGTTTCCAATGAGGATTACCCTTAGCTTGAGCATAAGTAGCAGGATCATATGTGGCCAAAACTTTGGTCATAAGAGCAAAATTAGATATAGTTCGACAAGTGTCAAAAGGATTTCTGAGCTCACTACTTGCAGATTCAAGGTTTTTCCGAGCCCAAACAAGAAGAATAGAAGGAACATGAGTCACTTCAGGAGCTTCATGAGTTTCAAGTAGAATACTTGAGGGAGAGGAAGAATCAAGATCAATAAGAGGCACATAACTGGAATGAGTAATAGGAATAGGAGTAACATGTGGTATTGGTAAATTAGGGTAACATGAGTTTCTACAGACTCGAGCGGGGAAGAGACTTCATGAAATTGAACATCCCTTCTGATTATGACACTTTGATTAGAAGGATCAAATAACCTGTAAGCCTTGGAATTATCATCATAACCAATGAATATACACTTGTGAGATTTGGGTTCTAACTTTTTCTATTTTTCATTAGGAATATGGGCCCAACATTCACAACCAAACACATTAAAATTACTAATATCCGGTTTACGTCCATTCCATTTTTCCTCAGGGGTAACATGCTTAACATATTTAGTAGGAACTCTATTTAAAATAAAATTAGCACAACATATGGCTTCAACCCAAAATTTCTTATGCATTCCTTTAGAATAAATCATACATCTATTCATTTCAACTAAAATTCTATTTTTCCTTTCAGCAAAACCATTTTGTTGAGGTGTGTAAGGAACAACCTTTTGATGTTGAATACCATGTTTAGATAAATATGCATCAAATTATTTCTTAAAAAAAATCCCCCCATTATCAGATCACAAATTTTTAATACTCTTACCAGATGCATTTTCAACCATGGATTTAAATTCTTGAAATTTTCCAAATGTTTCACTTTTATTTTTCAAAAAATAAACCTAAGATTTTCTACTAAAGTCATCAATAAAGGTAAGAAAATCAAATGCATGGGATATTGAAGGAACTTCAAGAGGACCACAGATATTACTATGAATTAATTGCAAAGGTTCTTTAGCACGCCAGGATTTACCTTTGTAAAACATTTCTCTATGATGTTTACCAAGAACACATCCTCCACAAACACCAGTAGTAGAAGAAATATTAGGCAAACCATGAACCATTTTAGTTAGTATTTTAATTTTACCATAATTCAAGTGATCCAATATTTCATGCCATCATTTGCTTACTTCATCATCATGAGAAACATAGAAATAAAAGGGTTGTCTCTTTGCTGAATTATAACCTGCAAATTTAGATAAACCAGTTGTATGATCAATAGGGCCAGAAGAAACTACTTTGTAATTTTGGTTGATATCTTTAAGAACATATTTATTGGGCCAAGCTTCAAATTTAAAACCTTTCTGACATGCATGATAAATAGAAAGTAAGTTGATGGGCATGTTTTGAACATGAAAAACATCTTCCAATTGACCATTAGCAACATTAATATTACCAAACCAATTATGGAAAGTTGTTTACCATCACCAATAGAAACTTTCTGAGATGAGTGCTTATTAGTTTCATAAGATGTAAATAAAGAAGAATTTTCAGTCATAGGTTTAGAAGCACCAGAATCCATTATCCATTCCACATTAGAAGAAGATTTATTATATGAAACAATAGATGCACATAAAGCTACTTGAGATTCATTAGAATTTTTCTTGTTTTATTTAGTCATTAAATGTTTCGCTTTAAAGAAATTCTTTTCAAGATGGTTAGTTTTATCAAAATTCTTACAAGGATCATACACTTTTTTCTTCTTACTAGTTTCATGGTGTGCATGAGAAGCATGACCATTAGTATTAGTATGATTAGAAGTGTGTGAACAAGAACCTTTGGATTTATTAAAACTTTTCTTAGGATTTTTATTATGTGCCATAAGAGCTTTATTAGGTGAGACGTGTCCTAAAGCAATCAACATTTCTTGCTCATTTATCAACCCTTTACAGAAATCATCAAAATTAGGTTTCGTGGTACTTTGAGACAATTCAAGGTCCCTATTCCTAGTTTGGATGAACATGTCAAAACAAGATGGAAATTTTTGTTCTACAAGAATGATAAGAGTAGTGTTTGTCTTCTTGTAATATTTACCACAATTATTTAAATTTTCATTTAAGGTTTTCAATTCAGTAAGATATAATTCTACTCTATCAAAAGTAGTAGGATCTAGCTCATGAATCTTCTTTTCAAGGTAATAAGCAGAAACATCATAAGATTTATCAAATAAAGAAACAAGAATTTCCCATAGTTCAACCAGGTTGTCTTTTGCCTCAATACTTATTTGAATACTATCTGAAACTTTTTGACCAATGAGCCCTCTTTAAAGGCTTGATCATCTGTAGGTTTCTTGTGTTCACCATTAACCAACCTTCATAGATTCTTACTCCTGAGAACATCAATCATTTTCCTTTTCCATGAAAGATAGTTAGAGTCGATAAGTTCAGGAACAAAAGCTACTTTTGAAGTCATAATGATATAAATTTTGACAATAAATATAAACCCAAATGCAAGAAATGACAAGAGAAAAAGATGGATAGAAAACTGTAAATTTCTGCAATTCGTTTACCATCACCAAAAAAACTTGAAAAAACTATCAATCTTAAATCAGTGATAACTTTGCTTCTGGGACTCCGTTTGAGCTAATTTATTTTTTGAAATTAGGTAGCTCGGTGAGAGGAACCCAAATATCTACTCTTTTTTGAGAAATTACACACAAATGGAAATAGAGCTAATAAAAACGTCAAGTGGAAAAACAAAAAACACTCAATAATGCTCCAAATGCTCATTATAACCAGTTTTTGGAAATGGCACAACCACTCTGCACCCACTTACGAGACCAAAAATTCTGATCTAAACCCTCGGTCTGCCAATGTTTTGCTCTATAAAAAAAACAAAAATTGTCGTAACTGATTATTACAGCCGGAAGATAGATCTCCTTGAGGAGGATTCAAAAAACATATAGATCTTACAGAAAAACTATCAAGAACCCCTTGAAAATCCAAAAAACATATAAATCTTATAGAAAAACAATCAAGAGCCCCTTGAAAGAAAAACTACAAAAGCTCTACACAACAAAGTTAGGGTTATGAGAAAAAAAAATCTCAGATATGCAGAATCATGCCCAGATCTGAAGAGAAGCCTAATGGCTACCAGATAGAAATAAAATCTACAAAAAAATGAGTGCTCGGATACTAAAAAATGAAGATACACATTGATGGTTAAATTCAAAGAAGATGTTAGAACATAGTAACCATGGCTCTGATACCATGTGAGAATATTAGATCTACTAAACTAGCTATCTATCTAAGAAACCAACAACATATCAACAGATAAATAAGAACATAAAGAGAACAAGGAAAAATAATACAATAGATATACGTGGCTCACCCAATTGATCTACGTCCACGAGAAAGTTGTCTTCTATTCTCTCTAGAAATCTCCCGCAACCTTACAAAGAGAGCAACTACAAATAACCTGATACAAATAACAGTATGAGCACAAAATGAGATGTGATGGTAATCACAAAGGGTCACTTGACCCTATTATATACCCAAAGATGTGGAGGAATTAATCTCACATATTGAATGTGGGATAATATAATTCTCCAAAATAACACCTCTTTATATAATAAATGGGTACAAGAGTATACTATGCCATAATGAATATGGGATATAATATGTTACTCTTTTACATAACATTGTATTAAACTTTCGACATAATAAAAAGACATTATTACCTTCCAATTAATACAATATATCCCAACACCATTCTTGCTCTTTTTTTAAATATATAAATTTTTGTCTTTTTCATATTTAAAGGCCTAAAAAGGAATAAAAGAATGTGTATGGTACAGTGGAAAGAACAAGTGTCCAAATACATATGTGCTAGTTCCTAGGACTAGAACATTCCTATGCTCAATGCAAGGTGACGAAACTGGTTAATGACACTCAAAGGAATTTTCTTTCCATGGGCATAAGGTGTCAAGTCACAAAGGCTAAGTGATTTCATGGTTGATTTTGCAGAAATACATGGTAAAAAAGTGGCTTATACATGATTCCAAATGAAGCCGACTTAATTCCAAAAGGTACAAATAGTCAACATGCAGTGCAATAGTACAACTCGACATGTGGGAGCCTCTAGGGTATAAAGCTAGAAAAATAGCGAAGAAGGATAATGAGGCTTCATCGCAAAGTCATGGTGGGACTAAAGAGGATTCCCGAGCCTACTCAATATTTGCAGCATATGAAAAATATGCTAGCGAGGATCTAAAGCCTATGTAAAGGATGACTTACCATTATTTCATGATTTTATAAATCGTTGAGTGAAAGTGGTTTAAGAATCATAACAAAATAGGGTCGACCCTATGGCAACATATTGCAGTATGAGGCTAGAATGCATAATGCAAAAGTAAAAGTGATCTTCCCTAACCTATATGCCAATGACGAAAACGATACCTGCCATGATGGGTCAGCAATCGTGGAATCAAAGTGGTGAAAATCATCTCAAAGTATTCATTTTATCTTGAAATATAACCTATCCCAGCACTCAAAGCCAAAAGGTCATAAAGTTTATAAAATTTGTGAAAATAAAAACATAAACTTTGCAAAAGTGGGTTCTTAAATTTTTTTGAAATTTCAAATATAAATAGAAATTTTTGACTTAATAAGCCTCATTTTTGTTTTAGACAATTGAGTGCTAGAGAGCTCTAGAGAAAAACCCCGATAACCACAATTCACCAAATCTCTCAGCCATAATATCTAGCGATCTTATAGGTAATCCTGAAACTCAATTTCTCAATGAATTTTTATCCAATTCAAATATTTTTCAAGAAATTTGACCGTAGATATTTTGTTTTTAAGATTTAACTTTTTGCGTACACGGTTTGCATATAGTAAATTTGCGTATTTGGAAGCCCTATACGCAATTGTGTATGAAGGGAACCTGCGTACACGCAGTCCAAGATCTAAAAGCATGATTTTTAATGGATGAAAATGCTTGATATTGTAGGATGAAAATTAGCTAGAGGGAAAGAGAGCACAATGAAGTGGATAATGAGGTTATGAATGATCCATTATCATTGGATGCACTAAGAGGGTGTGGATTGTTAAAGTTTTTCAAAATTCCAAACATGAAAACCAACATAAAATTTCTGGAGATGCTTGTTAATTACTGGGATCCAGAAGAAGATGCATTCATTATTGATCAAATACCCTTGCGAATTGAAGTATAATACATATATTTCATCATTGGACTTTCTCGGAGAGGAGAGCCAGTCAATTTATTGTTGAAGTTTTCAACAAGAAACAGTGAAGGAGGCATCCTAAAACATCATCCTTGATCGTAGTTGGAAAATAACCACCTAAATTAGGTGGGGCCCACATAGGCTATTTTTAGGTGTATGCCTATTTTTAGAAATGGTGAGCATATTCTATAAGTTGCAGGATGCTATTTGTAGATGGTTGGTCAAATGTGAAAAATAGATGAAATTCTATTTTTAGAAGATTGGGCGATGTCTATTTATATATCGTCAATCTAAAAATAGATGCATGTCAATTATTATTAGCTCTTAATAATAATCAGACTCTAAACATCAACTTATTCTCTTGGAGCACTTAATTTCGGTATACAGATTTTTCAAATCAGCAGGCTAAAGAAATTACGCAATTCATAAGGGTTTACTGGAGTTCATGCATGGAGGACTCAGTTAGAACTGAAGTGGAAAAGTTATGACAGAGTTGGAAGAGTAGTTCATGGAGTTGTATTCAGTTTAACTCAGTTAGACTCAGTTGAGCTAGTTGTATCTAATCCAACTGAATGATACACTAGTGAGAGTGGAGTGAATTAATTAGTTAATTAATTCACAGATAATAACTCATTAATCAACTGAACAATACAGCAGTTAACTACAGTGCATGTCAGATCCAGTGGAGACCCAATGCAGAGATAGGTGAAAGGGTGAGATAGACTATCTATTGTAACCATAGTGATGCATGGATTGCATCTACATATACATTGGAGTTGCCAATGATAATCACGCAGTCAATGAGAGTGGGATTGCATCTAATTGGTCTTTGTAATAAACTTGGATTGCACAGTGGAGGCAAGCTATCAAGAGGTAGAAATCAGTTCATGGATTTGCAGATTTCTTCATGATAGTGTGTGACAATTGTATTGTACTGAGAGCTTGATGTACTAAGCTTTGTATGAGATTGTTACATGATCTCCATGATACATAATATATGATAGTTGGGGTTTTTAGCTTAAGGCTTTCCCGTTAAACAATTGTGTTTTGTGTGTTTTTATTGCTTCATGTGTTCTGCAATTGTTGATTAAATTTCCGCAAGAATTATAGTGGAAGGACTTTGTATTTAGCAAGAAGATAAATATAGTTAGATCAAGAGAGTCCGGATATATACATGCATATTTTATATAATTTATACATGGTATCAACGCTGTGTTATAGATTTTCTACATGGAATGACAGCAGGAATTTTTGAGCTCACGAGTTTGCAGAGAATATATGAAATTTTTGGTGAAATATTTTTAGAAACAAATAGCATCTTTGGATTCCTTGAGAAAAAATACCCAAATTGAAAAAACAATCGGTCGAATCAGAGCTCGGATGAGGGAGATATCGTCAATTTAAAATCAGTTCTTTTGTTAGAAAATTTTGTGATGGCGGGACAATTACAATGTGCGCAAGCCAAGAATATACATGCACTGAGGTACAAGATGCATGAAAATATTTAAGGAGCAAAGAAGAGGTTATTGACTTGGTGGTTGAGAGGGAGCCTCTCAACATGTAGCCTGAGAAGCAGTCTCAGAAGGTTGTGGAGCAGCCACAACTGGAGATGCAGAAGAATCTTTATAGATTTGATGTAGATGGGATTTATATGGAGCTTCCTACTATTGGGAAGTGCAAGAAATACATGCAATTGAAGCTTGAGAGGGAGAAGGATTTGCATGCACGTAAGAGTGAACCTCGGGATGTGGAGCAACCATAAGATGAGGATCATGGAGTGGGAGCAACCACTCATGCAGAGAAATTTTGTGCCAGATGGGCAGAGGGAGTGCATGTAGCTATACCACCAGGTGAAAGGTGAGGCGACATGCATGAGTAATCCCAAGAATAGATTTCTGGGCACGATTCATTGAGATGGTGTGGATCTCATGAATTGAACCTAGCTACAAGCAGCCCACGGAGCAACAGTGGTATGATCAGTTGGATTGATGCAGGTAGATAAAAGTGGCACTATCGAATACTGGAGCACGGTTCAGAGTTGATAGCAAGTGAAGAGTGCATGGGTGCAGAGTTAAAAAACGTAGTGGTTCATGAAGACATGTGTAGTAGCTAAGCAGAAGTCGAAGACTTTGATGATAGATGCATTATACTGATTCAGTTGTTTGGAGGCTATTCAGTTTCAGAAGTGTTGCAACAAGAGTTGCAAAGCAGATGTATGGAGTTGCAGGGCGCTTGCAAAGGTTGCAGGGCGAATGCATGGAGTTGCATGTCACATGCAAAGACATTCTTTTTTTGTTGAGAGGGAGCGTTGAAGTTTGCAACAAGAAACAGTGAAGGAGGCATCCTGAAACATCATCCTTTATCCTAGTTGGAAAATAATCACCTAAACTAGGTGGGGCCCACAGAGGCTATTTTTAGGTGTATGTCTATTTTTAGACATGGTGAACATATTCTATAAGTTGCAGGATGCCATTTGTAGATGGTTGGTCAAATGTGAAAAATAGATGAAATTCTATTTTTAGAAGATTGGGCGATGTCTATTTATAGATCGTCGATCTAAAAATAGATGCATGTCGATTATTATTAGCTCTTAATAATAATCACTCTAAATAGAAAATTATTCTCTTGGAGCAAATAATTTCAGTATACAGATTTGTCAAACTAGTGGGCTGAAGGAATTACATAATTCCTAAAGGTTTACTAGAGTTAGAGATAGGTGAAAGGGTGAGATAGACTATCTTTTGTGACCATAGTGATGCATGGATTGCATCTACATATACATTGGAGTTTCCAATGATAATCACGCAGTCAATGAGAATGGGATTGCATCGAATTGGTCTTTGTAATCAACTTGGAATGCGCAGTGGAGGCGGGCTATCAGGAGGTAGAAATCAATGTATGGATTTGTAGATTTCTTCATGATAGTGTGTGACGATTGTATTGTACTGAGAGCTTGATGTACTAAGCTTTGTATGAGATTGTTACATGATCTCCATGATACATAATATATGATAGTTGGGGTTTTCAGCTTCAGGCTTTCCCGTTAAACAACTGTGTTATGTGTGTTTTTATTGCTTCATGTGTTTTCCAATTGTTGATTAAATTTCCGCAAGAATTATAGTGCAAGGATTCTGTATTTAGCAAGAAGATAAATATTGTTAGATCAGGAGAGTCCGAATATATACATGCATATTGTGAATAATTTCTTCATTTGCAAGGGAAGGCTAGAGGGGGTCTTAATTTTGATTATAGCATTCACATTTACTGCCCTAGGTTGGGTCACAGATCCAAATTAAGGATGTGGTAAGACTGCCCATAAATATTCTCCTTTTTACCATTGGGAGGTTATCAGGGTCAGCTTCATTACACCAAGCTTCTTGTCCTACCATGTCTTTGGCAATGGATTGCCTTACAACAGTTTTTGACTGGTGCACAACCCTTTTGACCAATATGAAAAAGAAACTCACTTCAATCAAGAAAGGTAAAACAAAAATTCTGGGTATGGTACAATTTTTTGTGTGCTCTTCTTTGAGAGAATACCAGGACTTCAACCCAAAGTTAATTCCACCATCAGCAGCCCTAGAGATCTACGAATAGCTAGATGGGTTGATTTAATGAAGAGAATAGGGGGTGGTGAGGTCCCTAGAATGACATTTAATGATGAGTTATTCCTTTGGTGGTAACAACAAGTCTTTTCTATCGAGGACTACCCATATGCAAACATGGATTTCCGAGAAGATCCAGATATGGCGCTTCCTCCCGGCGCTGCATGGGGTGGCATCGGTAAAATTTGTTTAATATTTTATCATTTTTTAATTTTTTTGGATATAAAAAATATGAATTGAAAATTATTTTTGATGAGACAAAGATCTTACAAATTTTTTTGATCATGATATAGATGTTGGACCAGTGATACCTAAGGGTCTACCAAGGCCAGGCGTTGCGGGAGAGATGTAGAGAGTATCACAGCTGAGATCGAGAGAGTTCTCCATGTAGTGCAGAGGAACTTGGAGAGTCTGACTCAATAGGTTCCTATGGAAACAGTAGAGGACCTATCGGAGGTGATACATAGACACGTGGTAGGGGTAACACGAGATTGGGTGAAACTCTTTCGATGGGTGGCTAATTCCATCGTCTTCTTCCATGATGCTCATCCAGGGCAAGGCCCACAAACATAGATTATAGATGACCTGATATTTTTTTTATGGACATGATTGGGCTTAAGCCCTAATTTTGTAGGACATTTTGTTCGAATTTTTTATAACTTTTTGGATGTATAACTTCTATCTATATACTTGTGGTTTCATGGTGTGATGATCATATATAACAATTATTTTTTATGGTTTTTTATTTTAATGTGATAAAGGATTTATATGCCAATCAAATTCTTGATTAGCTATGGAATGAATAAATGAATTTTATGATCGTGTAATATGAATAAATGTGATAAAATTAAATGATCTTTGTAATAAACGCACTCTCAGAAATTGGTGATATAAATAAAGATCTCTCACACGATAGATGTTATTTAACTGAGACACCACCAGTTGCGAGTCTAAGTATACTATTAACGATTCAACACCAAGATATATTGCTTCAAATAGTAAGTTAACAACAATGGTATATTCGGCCACATTGTTTGAAGTAGGGCCGATACATATGCCTCTTGAAACTAACAACTGACTGGATGGATAGTAAATTACCCAAGCCACAGAAGCAAAACTTCGGGTATGTCGACTAGCACCATCGACGAACCCTAGATATACCAAATCATCCATCGATACCTACCAAAGAAGATAAAAAAATATCGATATCACTATGAAACCTATAGACATATATGCACAAATATATACAATATCTAAAAGACAAATAAAATGTTAGGAAAAATCCTAGGCATAATAATTCTTAAGATAGAGCCCATTTTTGGGCTCCGTCAGCTTGTTTCTATCAAAATCAACCAATTCGTAAACTCCCTTATTCAATACATTTTTAATGATGAAAGGACCATACCACACGGGTTTTAACTTTCCTGCCCCCACGACGTCTTTGACTTGGTCATAGACCAGGACAAGGTCACCTTCAGAGAAAACCCTAGAATGTATAGGCTTATCATATTGAATTTTCACTCTCTTTTTATGAGCTTCGTTGATTGTGGTTGCATCTCAACGCTGCTCTTTAAGACGTTCCAAATGAACGAGACGTTCTTCAAGACTGGATGTGTTCGGATGAAGCTCAACAACTAGTTTAAGAGAAGGAATCTCACATTCCTTCTCTTAAATTAGCTACCAAAATGAGAAATGACTAGGTTGAATAGAAACGAGGATGATTTCTCACCATCACTCACGAAATTAGGCATACCTTCGGCCCACTTAGTAAAGTATTCTATCGCTATGATAATATACTTATGACCTTTTACCGAAGGTGGGTTACAAGTTGTAAAATCAATAACTGAATTTGTGAAAGGACCGATGATAACTAGAAAAAGCAGATTTGGATGAGCGCGCATTTTCTGAGTATAAACTTGACAAGAATGGCATTTTTTTACTGCTTCAACACAATCTTTGAAAATCGAAGGCCAAAAATAGCCTAAACACAAGATTTTTTTGGTTGTAGTAAGCCCATATATATGACCACCACAAGCTCCATTGTGTTAGTCATTCAGCACTGACTCAACTTCTTCTAGGGTTAAGCAGCATCTAAGGATTGAATCTACGATATAAAGTGTCACCGATAATAACATAACTTTTAGCTAGGTGCAATTTTCTATGCTCATCCTTCTAAAAAGTGAGAGAAACTTCAAAGTTTGAAGATATATTATGATATCTCCATACCAAGGATCTTGTGAAGAAATAAGGAAGAGATTCTCATTAGGAAATGATTCTTCATAAAAAACTTCTTCTTCACAAGGAAACTTCGAGATTAATTCCACAAATACTAAAGATTTCTTAATTTGGCTCACATGAACTCGAGATCGAATTCTTGTAAAATAACAATCCAACTGCTATATTTTACCCCAATCACTCACCTACTGAGAACAAATTTAAATGGATTTACAACAACCAAGACAAAAAAATTTCTAAGCAGAATATTAGACATCATGAACAACTTCCAAAGCTAATTTCTCTGTAAGAGAGTATCGTAGCTCAGGACTGACCAAGCCTCAGCTCAGATAATAAACCACATGCTCACCAAGAGAATCGTCCTCCTAAACCAGAACAATACCTATGGTTGATTCTTCCGCAACGAGATATAAGAGGAAATCTATTCTATAATCAGGTGGACTCAATAAAGGAGAAAAGGTCAATGCCTTTCTCAAAGCATCGAAAAAGGTTGAGAGAAATCGTCCCATATGAATGGAACTCCTTTCTTCAGCAATATCATAAATCCCTTGTAATCTCAGCATAATTGAAGATAAATATCCTCAAGAAATTGGATTTTCCTTGGAGACTTTGAAGTTCAAAGTTAGTGTACGAGGGAGGAAATTGAAGTATTTCCTCAACCTTGAAGGGATCTACATGAATCCCTTCAGTAGATACAATGAATCCCAATAACTGACTGGATGTGACAACAAAAACGCATTTATTCAGATTCAACAAGATTTTATAATAATGACATTGTTCAAAGATCAAACGAAGATGGTGTGTATGATCAATTATATTTCGAGAATGAGAATCTAGGTCATCCAAATAAGCTTTGATGATATGTTTGATATCTTGGAAAGCACAAGACATGGCTCGCTGAAAAGTTGCTCCAACATTTTTAAGGCAAAAAGGCATCTTTTTTTATGAAAATGTACCCATGGGAAAATAAAAGTTGTCTTATGCTTATCTTCAGGACAAATAGTAATTTTATTATATCCCGAGAAACCATCCATGAAGGAGAAAATCTCATTTCCCACACATTCATCAATAATCTGATCAATAAAAGGCATGGGGAAATTATCTTTCAGACAAGCCTTATGTAAATCCCTAAAGTCAATGCATACACGGATCATTCCTTTCTTTTTATCAATTGGGATTGGATTTGAGACCCACTCAGTTAACAGAATGGGGTATATGAAACCCACTTTTAGAAGCTTCTCAACCTCGACTTTGATAGATGTCGATTTCCTAGGGTTTACCGATTGAATCTTTTGTCGTATAGTCTTAGCATTCTCGTAAGTCTTGATCTCATGTTGGACTATTTATGGATCAATTCTAGGAATTTACTCATAATACTAAGAAAAAACATCACGAAACTCTTTGAAAATATTGGTATAAGTATAAATTTCTTCAAGGGAGCACTCAGCTCTGATGAAAAAGTTCTCAATCATATTGGGATCCCTGGAGATGTTCACGGGAACAGTTTCCGAAATAATAGACATGTTACCTTCGGCAAAAAATTGTGTCGAAGCCAAAGGTTTTAAGATTGTATGAACATTTCCAATTGAAGAAGGACTAAACAAACTTGATTCAACTTGATGCAAGTCTGGGAGAAAATATGACTGATGATGAAAATCATCCCACGGTCTTTTTACACCTATAATTTCTTCTATGATTGCCTCTTCAGATGGTAAGATAGTGTCAAGGAAGTCCATAGAGGAATTAGAGTCAAGAATCCATGTCGTAGCCACATATCCATCCAAATCCTTCGGTGAAAGAGGAGTAGGATCAGAATCTGTAGTGTTAACTATGAATTGATAAGAAATTTCAGCTGTAGACATGGGGTATGCCATTCTACCCACTTTCCAATCCTCTAATGTGGTCATAGAGGAGGGTAAGGGCCAAGGATCCGAAAAATAAGAGTTATGAAGAACCCCCTTCAATAAGGGGCCTTGGCTGATGAAGTGGCATTGATTCAAGCAGTAGGAGTAGGAAGATAAAAAGTACCCATTAATGAGGAATACATTCTGACTCCTAAATTATCCATAGGCAGTTTAGAATTATTCACCAAGGGAATGGTAGAATTAGAATATGCATTGGATTATTTCAAAGAATAAGCCATCTGGTCAACAGTAACAATTATCCCTTCATGGGGAAGCATAAGATGCGAAATAATGATGATACAATAGCATCCATTTCATAAATCCAATTTCATCCCAATAAAATATTATAATCCAAATTAGCATAAACTATTTCCACCTCGATATTAACCACCTTTCGCCCAACACAGATGGGAAACACTAGAACAATTCCATGCGACCTATGAGAATTACCATCAAATGCAGACAGGAGAGTAGGTGAAGGAACAACTTGAGGAGATCTGATAGCCTTCCAACATGTAATCGACATGATGCATGTGGAAGCTCCTGTTGAGAATGCAGCAAGATGATGGAGCTTAGTGAAATGAAGTCGCCTTCACTAAGTGGGCCGCAGGCAAATTCTGGCGCAAAGTCTATTTTTAGACTATGTCTATTTTTAGACATACGGAGCATAATTTGGGAATTCTACTTGGAGATTCTTAAAGTATGCGACATGTCGGTAAAAATAGATGTGACCCTATTTTTTAGGACCCAGACTATTTTTAGACTGATCTCCTAAAAATATGGAAGTCAAATATTATTTACCCTTAATAATATTTTGACTATAAACAGCAGTTTACTCTCTTGGCGCACTTCAGTTTGAGTCATGGAGGTGGCTCATGCAACTGACACAAGGAATCACGTGGTTCCTAGGGTTTGATGGCATCTTGCATGGTTTACTTCGGTTAGACTTCAGTGGCAGAAGTTTTGGAGGAGTTAACGGGACAAATAGTGGAGTTGTGTTCTATTTATTTCAGTTGAACTAGTTGAGATTAGTTAACTAGCTAATCAATTAGATATGAGTGGAGTAAATTAAATAATATTTAATTTACTAAATATTAATTCATTAGTCAACTCAAGAACACTTCAGTTCACTACAGTGCATGATCAGTTCAGTGAAGACCAGTGAAAGAGATAGATGAAAGGGTAGAGTTAGCTATCAGTTGTAACTATACTGTTGCTATTTGCAACACATAGATAGGTGGAGTAAGCTATGAGTATTGCAAAGTCAAGGCTGGTGGTTTATCTATATAAGGAGGCCATCACCTAGCATTAAATACGCAATCAAGGTTGGCTATCAAGTGGCTAAGGATTGGAGCAAGTGATTTGCTAGATCTAGCTTGATAGTGTGTAGCATGGGAGGTAGTGCATGAGAGCTTGTGAAGAGTTTTTGTACTATGATTGTTACATGATTTCTCCATTATAATATACACAATAGCTGCGAGGTTTTCAGCTATAGGCTTTCCCCATACATACTGAGTTAATGTGTGATTGATTTGATGTGCGATTGCTTCTATATTATTTCCGCATGTGACAATTAATTGTGAAAGAAGGTTATGTGTTATGCATGCAATTCGAAATTGATGTATGATCGGGTTAATCTTCATTGAATAAGTGATTTATTCAGCTAATTTCTACATGGTATCGGAGCGAAGTTAATTGTCGAAGTCTATTACGGTGATTGCAAACTTGTTTCCTCGGACAGAGTCTGCATGCGGGCCAGGTAGCCTCCGGAATATTCATCCTTCTTTGTAAGGTGAAAGATCTGGTGAATGCCCTTTGCAGTCAATCTCTGATTTGGAAATAATTTGTTTTCAAGTATAGATCGGAAGCAATAGAGCTTTGAGTTTGGAATTCGAATTTTGCAGAAGGTTGTTTTTCTTGGTGCCGGTGTTGAAAGATGTCTTCTGTCAATGGTTTGCGACTCGAATATGCTCTTGAAGGCAGTTCGAATTATGTTGCATGGAAGGATCGCATGGAAGCAGTGTTAGAAGATAATGGTCTGAAGGAGTTCGTGGATGCGGATGTGCCAAAGCCCACTGATGCAGCTTTGGTCGATGCATGGCAAAAGAAGATCGCGAAATGTCGAAGGATCCTGTTGGAGGGCGTCAAGGATCATATTGTATCCAGCCTGCATGGAAAGGCTACTCCATATTTAATGTTGAAAGCTTTGACGGATCTATTCCAGAGTAAGAGTGACCAAAGGAAGCTGGCGCTCAAAGATAAGCTCAGGAACATCAAGATGGAGAAGGGCGACAGCATCGCCAAATACCTCACGAAGTTCACTCAGTGCAGAGATGAGCTGGGAAGTGTGGGGGTGGCTGTCAAAGTTTCACTGATTGCATGCTTAGTTTCAAGTATGCCGGGATCGGTGTGGTTCTTGGACAGCGGTACGTCATTTCATATGACGGGAGATCGGGAGTTGTTCTCAGATCTGGAGGACAAGGATTTGGGTATGCACATCGAGATGGGCGATGACGGTAGATACAGTGCGACTGGTATCGGTACGGTATCCTTTCAGAGGGAGTCTGGTAAACCCTTTGTCTTAAAGGATGTCATGCATGTACCTGGATTGAAGAAGAACCTGATTTCAGTAGCGATGTTGGAGGATAAGGGTTATGATGTGGTCTTCGGCGAAGGAAAAGCTTTCCTGCGCAGTAAGACTACTGGAGAGACCCGGAAGATAGGGGTTCGAACTCAAAACCTTTATCAGTTGCAGGTAGATGACTGCGCAACTATGGCATGCAAGGCTGGAGATGTGGTGAGCCGGGATGATGAGGGCGAACTATGGCACAGGAGATTGGGCCATCTTCACCATGGAGCTTTGAAGATTCTGCCGCAGATTTCTACTGGACTTCCTAAGGGCACCCTTGCGCAGTCAGATCAGTGCAAGGGGTGTACTTTAGGGAAGTATGTGAAAGCCACCTTTCACGAGAAGGATAGTCGCGCCACGACGATCCTTGAGAGAGTTCACACGGACGTGTGTGGTCCTTTCTCAGTTGCTTTGACAGCAAAGCACAAGTATTATGTGATCTTTGTTGATGATTTCTCTCGAAAGTGCTGGATCTTCTTCATGCAGAAGAAGAGCGATACATTCGCGAAGTTCTGTGAGTTTAAAGCACTGGTCGAGAAGGAGTCGGGGAAGAAGGTGATTGCTCTAGGGAGTGATAACGGTGGTGAATTCATCTCGGCTGAATTCAAGGAGTTCTGCAGCGCAGAAGGGATTCGGAGAGAGCTCATCGCACCCCATAACCCACAGCAGAACGGGGTGGGTGAGCGGAAGAACAGAACGATCGTGGGTGCTGCACGGGCGATGTTGCATGATCAGGGCCTACCCCTTCACTTGTGGGCTGAGGCATGCAATACAGCAGTGTATGTGCAGAACCGTTGTCCTCACAAGGTTCTTGGCATGGGTACACCAGAGGAGGCTTATTCTGGCAAGAGGCCTGATATTTCCCATTTGCGGATTTTCGGATCTCCTGTCTACATGCATGTGACGAAGGATGCGAGAAGGAAGCTGGATCCAACTGCTGAAGTTGGAATATTTGTGGGGTACACTGAAACACCTCACAACTATCGGGTGTATGTGCCAGACAGTCGCAAGACTGTTGTGCGACGGGATATAAAATTTCAGGAGGAGAAAGCCATGCAGTGTTCGCTTGAGAGGGAGCTACACTTGCATGCGGATGAGGAGCTGTTAGTTCCTAAGGAGGAGCTTCCGGATGTGGATCAGCCACAAGAGGAGGTTCAGGAGGTGGAAGAAACCACCCATGCAGCGCCAACCATCAAAGGGCGCATGCGCACTACAGAAGCTGAGCGACTGGCTCGGGATGCAGAGAAGGTTGTAGGACCACCTACAGCACAGCGCAGACAGAGACAGTCACCGGATCGGTACACTGGATACATGGCTCTTGTGAGTCAATGTGTTGTGACGGAGCCATCCTCTTTTGAGGAAGCTGTGGAGGAACCCGCATGGGTTGATGCCATGATCGAAGAAAATGATTCGATCATCAGGAACAGTGCATGGGAGATTGTCCCAAGACCGGTTGGGAAATCAGTTGTAGGTTCGCGATGGATCTACAAGGTGAAGCAGGCGGCTGACGGGAGTGTGGAGAAGTACAAGGCGAGATTTGTCGCCCGTGGCTTCTCACAGATCTAGGGGATTGACTATGAGGAGACTTTTGCACCTGTCGCAAGGTACTCTTCCATACGGACGATCCTTGCTCTCTCAGCGCAGATGGGGTGGCACATTCATCAGATGGATGTGAAGACTGCGTTCCTCAATGGGGTTATTGAGGAAGAGGTGTACATAGAGCAGCCTGAAGGTTTTGAGATCTTCAGCAGTGAGTCGCATGTGTGCCGACTCAAGAGAGCACTGTATGGGCTGAAGGAAGCACCTCGTGCTTGGTACACTCGGATAGACAGCTACTTCACCGGGCTTGGATTCTCCAAGAGTGAGGCGGATCCAAACCTGTACCAGATTGTGGTGGAGGGGAAGCTGTTGATCATCGTACTGTATGTAGATGATCTGATTTTGACTGACGACGAGCAGTTGATACTTTCATGCAAGGAGGATCTTGCACGAGAGTTTGAGATGAAGGACCTGGGCATCCTTCATTATTTCCTGGGATTGGAGATTTGGCAGCGCAGTGGAGGACTGTTTGTTTCTCGGGGCAAGTATGCCCGAGAGATTCTAGAGAGGTTCAACATGCAGGGCTGCAAGCCTGTTGATACCCCTCTTCCTGGAGGATGGAGGAAGGGAGATGCTACTTCGGAGGAGGTAGTGGATGCCACTGTCTATCGACAGTTGGTGGGGTCGTTGATGTATTTGGTCAATACTCGGCCCGATATATGCTATGCAGTTAACCAGCTTTCGCAAGCTATGGTTAAGCCTACCAAGCTCTTTTGGAAGGCGGGCAAGCATGTATTGCGCTATATCAGAGGCACATCGGGATATGGTCTATGGTACAGACAGGAGGATGGAGTGAAACTTTTTGGTTTCACTGATGCAGATTGGGCAGGGAGCCCAACAGACCGGAAGAGCACTTCTGGAGGAGTTTTCAGCATTGGGTCGACAGCAGTTTCCTGGTAGAGCAGGAAGCAGAGATCCGTGGCACTCAGTTCAGCAGAGGCCGAGTACATGGCAGCAAGCTTGGTTGCATGTGAGGCTATTTGGATGAGGAAGATCCTCGCAGGTTTGTTCAGGTTGCATTTGGAGCCTACAGTGATCTACTGTGATAACCAGAGCTGCATCAAGCTCTCGGCTAATCCAGTATTTCATGATAGGTCCAGACATATCGACATCAGGTACCATCACATCAGAGATTGTGTTCAGCGGAGGATCATGATGCTTTCATATGTTCCCACGGAGGATCAGGATGCCGACATCCTGACGAAGGCGCTCACCAGGAGCGAGTTCGAATTCCACAGAGGCAGGATAGGGATTGCAGATAATCCATATCTTGCTGAGAGGGAGTGTTGAGAATGCAGCAAGATGATGGAGCTTAGTGAAATGAAGTCGCCTTCACTAAGTGGGCCCGCAGGCAAATTCTGGCGCAAAGTCTATTTTTAGACTATGTCTATTTTTTAGACATACGGAGCATAATTTGGGAATTCTACTTGGAGATTCTTGAAGTATGCGACATGTCGGTAAAAATAGATGAGACCCTATTTTTTAGGACCCAGGCTATTTTTAGAGTGATCTCCTAAAAATATGGAAGTCAAATATTATTTACCCTTAATAATATTTTGACTATAAACAGCAGTTTACTCTCTTGGCGCACTTCAGTTTGAGTCATGGAGGTGACTCATGCAGCTGACACAAGGAATCACGTGGTTCCTAGGGTTTGATGGCATCTTGCATGGTTGGCTTCAGTTAGACTTCAGTGGCAGGAGTTTTGGAGGAGTTAACGGGACAAGTAGTGGAGTTGTGTTTCTGCTATTTTAGTTGAACTAGTTGGGATTAGTTAAACTAACTAATCAACTAGATATGAGTGGAGTAAATTAAATAATATTTAATTTACTAAATATTAACTCATTAGTCAACTCAAGAACACTTCGCTCACTACAAGGCATGATCACCAAAGGGGAGACCAAGAAGAGGTAGATGAAAGGGGTGAGCAGTTACTCTAACAGGATTTGTTTTGGTATGAGATTTGCATTACACTGAGGAATTTTCCATGACAATTACGCAATCAAGGGAAGGGATCTGAACCTTGAACCTCTTCATATACAAAATATGATCGCGCAATAGATGCAAGGCAAGTTAGTGGTGTGTTTTGAACCCGAGACTTGTTCAAAACCAAGCTAGATCGTGAGTAACTTCATGAGAGAGTACCGAGTACTTGTGAGGAGTATCAGGACTTGTTTGGTTACTTGATTTCTCCATTATAATATACACAATAGCTGCGGGGTTTTCAGCTATAGGCTTTCCCCATACATACCGAGTTAATGTGTGATTGAATTGATGTGAGATTGCTTCGTTATTTCCGCCGTGACAATTAATTGTAGAAGAAGGTTATGTGTTATGTATGCAATTCGAATGATATGACTGTGTTAATCTTCGTTGAATAAGTGATTTATTCAGCTAATTTCTACAAGAGGAAGAAGTGCAACATGATATATCAAAATTACACGACCAAGTGCAACAAATTTCCGCTCTCGCAAAGAGTAACAAAATTGAAATGGAAGCCAAGATGGATGGTTTAAAGAAAGACGTGGAAGCTAAGATACATGGTTTGAAGAAAGGCGTGGAAGCTAAGATGGATGGTTTGAAGAATGGCATTGAAGCTAAGATGGATAGCGTGGAAGCTAAGATGGATGGTATAGAAGGAAACATGGAAGACTTGAAGGGAAACATGGAAGATTTGAAGAAATAAATGGAAGGTTTGGCAAAGTTTCTATAAGAAAATCTTCCTAACTAGCGAAATGTAGTAGAGGAAACTCATGATGAGAACAAAATAAATGTTAATCATGTTTTCATGTACTCTAATAAAATGGATTTAATACCCACCATATTCCAAAGATAGATATGAGGAATTTGATGGCAATGATCCGATAACTTAGATACTACAAATGGAGCAATAATTTGAGCTCATTAATATGAAAAACACACAAAAGGTATGCATTGCAACTTTGTATTTAGAACAAAATCAGTTTGTATGGTATCGATGAATTTGTTCTCATAAACCATTGGTCACTTGGTCAATTTTTACAGAGAAATGACAAGACATTATGAGGATACAAAGAACAACACCTTCTTTAGCCAATCGATAAATCTCAACAAAAGGGTTCAATGGTGGAGCACATTGAGGATTTCAAAATCAATATAAGGGTAAATAAAATTACGTAGGAGCATAGGATTGATGTCTTCATATGGACTCTAAAGGATAACATCCAACATGAGGTTCAACTTTGGGAACATGATACATTGGAGAAGGCATTCAAAGCTACAATAAAAATTGAAAAGAAAAACTCATGGCTATAAGCAGCCCGCCACTCACAAATATAAATATGGAAGTGTTGCTACTCCTAGACTTCCACAATCGACAAGGTTGACGCCACAACAATTTGAAGAAAAATAGAAAAGTGCTTTGCTATAGTTGTGATAGAAAATACACTAAAGGTCATAAGTGTGTTGAGAAGAAATTATTTTACATAGAATTTGAAGAGGAGCAAGAAAAGAACAAAAACTTCAAAAGAAGAGGATATACCAGGAACCAACCCTAGAGGAAGAAGAACGAATCCTACCATATCTTGTAATGCATTGCTATGAATTAACACTCCTCAAACTCTCAAGATAGAAGGACATATCAAGAATAAAAATGTAATAGTTCTTATTGATTCTGGTAGTACCCATAATTTTATTCATTGTAAGGTAGCCAAGGAATTGAATTAAGCCTATACCCTATGCTAGAGTGTCAAGTGATGGTGGAAAATGGAGGAACTATAAAATGCTCGAAAGTGCCATAATATCAAGCTAACCATGGGGGAATATGTATTTAATATTCCAATGCTTTCCATTCCAATGGGTGGTGTTGATGTTGTAATAGGAGTATAATTGTTACAATCTTTGGGGATGGTAGTTTTTAATTTTCAAGAAATCTTTGATTTTTTTTTTTTTAAAGGAAAGGAAGTTGAATTACGAGGTATTGCAAGAGGAAAGGAAAGATAATAAGCTATAATGTCATGACAAAGCTTCTAAAGAAAGAACAACAAGGCGTAATTTCACAATTATGCTCACCAGAAGTTCCAACATAAAAATCGTTTATTTCTCTAGATCTCAAAAAAGTCTTGACAATCATTCCAAGGTGTTTGAAACTCCCAAAGAACTTCACCTATTCGTGATCGTGAGCATGCTATTCATTTGATTCTAGGAATTTTTCCTCCAACATTAGGCCTTACGTATATCCTTATGTCCAAAAGAGAGAAATTGAACATATGATTGCGTAAATGCTAGAGGTTGGTATAATTCAACATAGTCAAAGTTCTTTCTTACCCAGTAGTATTGGTGTACAAAAAGGATGGATCATGGTGCATGTATCCGGATTATAGGGAGCTCAATAATCTCAACACTATTAAAGATAAATTTCCCATTCCCGTGATTGATGAATTACATGGATCAATTTACTTCACTCAAGTTGGATCTCCATTCAGAAATCATCAAATTAGAATGAAGGTCAATACATTCCAAACAACATTTCAAACCTGGCGAGGGCCACATGAATTTTTGGTCATGCCTTTTTGACCTTACCAATGCACCTTCTACATTTCAAGGGTTTATGAATTTCCATTTTCAAACCCTTCCTTAGAAAATTTGTGTTAGTACTTTTGATGATATACTAATTTACAACAAAGGTTTGGAAGGATCATGTTCAACATGTTTACGTGTGCTTAAACTATTAGAGGAGAAAAATTATATGCAAAAACCTTCAAATTCTTTCTTTGGAGTACAAGAGGTGGAATATATGGGTCATTTTGTATCTCAAAGAGGGTGTTAAGGTAGACCCTAAAAAATTTAAATCCATTAATGAATGGAAAGTCCCCACAACAATAAAGAAGGCGGAAGATTTCTCAAGTTAACAGTATTATCGCAATTTTGTTAATAATTATGGGACAATAGCGACACCTCTAACAACATTATTGAAGAAGGATGCATTTTCATGGACTCTTGAAGCAACTAAGACCTTTGAAAATATTAAAGAGGCAATGTGCCAAGCATCAAGTCTTAGCTACGCCAGACTTCACAAAACCTTTATTGTGGAATGTGATGCCTCGAGAAATGGAATTGGTGTTGTTTAATGCAAGAAGGAAGACCCATTTCTTTTGAAAATCGTCCAATCAAAGGTAAGTATTTACATAAAGTTATTTATATAAGAAATACAATACTATATGAACTAAATAAATGGTGACCTTACCTAATGGGAAGAAACTTCAAGGTAAAAATTGATCATGGTAGTATTAAATACTTTTTGGAACAAAGACTATATTTAGAAGAGTAGCAAATGATCACACAAAGATGTTGGGTTATGAATTTGAAATCATCTACAAAAGGGAAGCTAAATGTTGTTGCGTATGCACTCAAGAAAGGATGAGTTTGGAAGCATTTCTTGGTACATTTCTATTATCCAAACTGCATTGGATAACCAAAGCAAGGGAGGAATGGAATAGACCCTGAAGAATTATATACCATTCAAAAGTTGCAACAAGATCCCAATACATCCGATACATTTAGTTGGAAAAATTATTCCTTATGGTACAAAGATCGCTTATATATTTGTAAAATTCCCAACTAAAACAAAATATTCTTTGGAATTGCACACCGATATGAACATGGGAAAAATAGTTTTGTTGTCCTAGGTCCCTCATCAAGACAGTACTGAATGTGTTTAGGATCGTCTCAAATTAGCTAGTTGTGAAAGGGTTTATGTGCCTGCTCTAGTGTCTTTTATGATCCATTTCTTAAGTAAATTAGTTGTTAATAACACATGTTCAAAAAATAATTTGCAAAGAAATAACACAATAACCAAGACATTACACATTAATAGTTGATAACATAGTTCACCCCTTCCTCAATGCAGCCCATGGACTCCGTCTCAATTGGCTAGGCCCTCTCTTTGGATTAATGGTCAATTCTCTGATTACATGCACTTAAAGTGATCCAATGACTTTGAAACCTAATCCATTGTGATTCAAAAGACCCAAAAACCTCAAAATAGACTCTTCAAGATCCGAAATGGTCTTCAAGTGTACTAGGCATGACCCTCCCCTAGTGGACCTCGACTTCTTTAATCTTCAAAGCAGAAAACACCAGAAGTGTCTAAATGCCTCTACAACTTGCACCATCATACCAGAGTATCCAAATAATCTAGGAATAACTCTTCTTGAGCCAAAAACGGGTTGAAATATGCCAAACTTATGGCTTCCTCAATATTTCCTAGAAAACTCCACTAAAACCGGAGAAACTCCAGTTAATCCGCCAAAATTGAGTTCCGCTAAAAATGGTGGACTCGCCAACTTCTCCTACGAGATAAGTATGGTTTAGTTAAAGTTTGGCGGGGCTTTATTCCATGGTCGCCTCTATGCACAATTACAAAATTTGCATTTAAGAAACGGATTAGTGTGCATAACACATGTTCAAGGGTTAATTAAACTACATTAAATGCTAATTCTGCTAATTAGCATCAGTCTTTCGCCGAGTTACGTTGTGTGGTCTCATGATTTGTTACTACCTGTCATATACTGCCATTATATTAAACTTCAAATAGATGTCGCATTTGTTGTATAAGTTACACCAATTTGTGGTGTATTGGTATGGTTGGTGGCTACCATGGGGGAGGTCGCTCGGTTCAACCGCAAACTCACTCGCCGCCTAATACATTAAATTTTTGCACCAAAATATTAATGCAATTAGACTATGCAACTTAACCAAAATTTGGCCTTTGGGAGGGGCACGTGGTGGCTCTTGTAAGCAGCTACGGCCGCATCCCGTTAGTTCATCAAAACCAATAAAAATTGCACCATGGCCCCAAAATATTGGCCACTCACAAATTGACACTTGTTAGCATGTCATCGTCGGTGGAAAAAACCTGTAAAATTTGACCTTTGACCCTGCTTGACTCTTCTTTTTTTAAATTCGCTTGTTTGGTATGACTAACAATAGGCTCTGAATCTTCATACCTATTATTTTTCGATGAAATCAAGGTGCATCGATTCCCGGAAATGAGACCTATCCACTTCATTCGCTTGATGTACTTGCCAATTTGAATTTTTGTAAAAATTTTCTCGCAACTGCATTTCGATCACTCCTTCTCACTAACAAGCTTTTGGACCCACAAAATATGGTTATCGATGGAGAGTTGAATACTTTTATCTTTCCCAAGTTATATCAACTTGATTCCACTTGAAAAATATCCATGAAACCACTTGGGTTCACCGACATGCCTTGCCTTGCAAAAAGTTTGGTACTTCGACTAATGTTCTCATTTTGTCGCTACCATCCAACACTTGTTGGTCGCTTGCTTCCCCGACTAAACACCTTTTGTACCAAAGTGATCCATCTGTTCTTTGAAAACCACCTGATGGACTTCCCACCGAGAACTCAGGCAATTCCTCCCGCACAAACATGCATTCGATGTAAACTGGACCTCTGGAAACCACTTTTCCAAGTTAAGCCCACTCCATTGAACTACAAACAATACCCAACATCTAAGTAATCAAAAGAAAATAAATGACCATTATTTTACCTCCATAGTTCCAAATTCACATTTGGAAGAATGCATTCGCCATATCCTTCTCTTCTTGGTGTCAACACATCAAATGGTCTACAATGGTTGTTGTTTTGTCGCAAAAATTTTGCATATTGTCCTCTCGTCTCTATTTCTTGATTCCCATCATTCTCTAGTATTGACATGTTGCTCATGCCATGATTTGATAATAAGGCTAATCATGAGCCTCTCGCTCAAGAGTGGACCTTCCAAATCCTGTTTTTGTGGACATCTTTTCACAAACACAACCATCAATCTGAAAACACATCATGCAAGAAACACAACTTGACAACATATCATTTTGATCCTTCTAAGAAAAATGTAACATCATGTGAACATCGCCATGTAATCTTACATCTAAAAGGTACAAACTCATCAACCCAACACAAGTCGACAAAATATGCCTTCAAACAACTAACTCTCAAGTCAAACAAAAGCACAAATCTGTCATCTTTGTTGCATCTAAGTGAGTCAACATAACCTATTCTCTAAACACCTTCCCGACGTAAACATGAAACATAATTTCAATAGAAAGAATGCATCATATAAGTGATTTGAATCAATCATCAAAATAAATGCAAGGCCTTAATTTGTTAAGAAATCTAACCATCTCTTTCAAACTACTGAAGTGAGGTTTTTCATTGTGACGATCATGTGAATCATCTTGACCCACATCAATTATGAATCCTCTTTTTCCATTCTTGTCAAGATCTTTCCACCTTCTTCAAATGTCCTGGTGACTTGTTGGATACTGGTCCAACGCTTTTGTTTTCCACAATATGATTTTGTTTTGGCAATGAGTGAAAGACACCAGACAAGTTCTTTTTCATACAATTTTCTTTGACATTTGGACCTTTGGCTTTATGCCTCCTTTTTTTTAAATTTCGTGCACGGCTATCTTCTTCCAACATTCTGAAACAATATGGTTATTCAAACCACAAAAGGAACATAAAATTTTCCAAACTATGAATATTTCTTACTATGTTTATCATAATCAAAAGCAACTTGATTAAAGATAGATTTATACCTTGCACATTCACCTTTGTCGCCTTCTTGAGGAGGTGAATTTGATGAGGAAGTGCCTCTCTTCAAAATGGTCAACAACAATGACTTCAATGAATTTAGAGCTTTCAACACTTCATTGTTTTCCATTTCCATTAGTTGCATGCTTATGAACATCTTCTTGCAAAGTGGGTGTAAAACTTTTGCATTGCTCATGAACACAAACTTCACAAGCTTGAGGTAATGAACATGTAATGAAAGTCCTTCTTGGAACACCTTCATGTGCCTCCTGGCTTTGGAGCATTCTCCATCATGTTTTCCATAACCAAGACCCAAATACCTAGGCCTTTCCTAAACAACAATTGCTTCCAACAATGCCTTGTGCATGTTTTCGTATTCCTTACCTTCATAGCCCATATTTATCAATAATTTGGACCATATTCCTCTAGTGTGTCTTTAAAAAGCACCTACACATTCATCTTGAGAGAAAAATTGAAAATAAAATTGAATTGCATACCTATTTTTCATGCACATACTTGGCTAGAGTTTCATTGGCATCATGGAGTTGAATCTCCATCTCATGCATCCGTTAAAGTGATTCATTTTCAATATGGAATTGAGTATCCATATCATATCTTTTTCAAGAAGCTCTTGCTTCTCCTCCTTCATACATCAAATTCTCTTTGAAGTATAATGATCTCCCTCTTATCTTCATACATCTCTTGCACCATATCATTCATGATGTAGAGCTTCTACAACACTTTATCAAAGAGTTTTTCTAAGGAATATTGACGAGAAACATCACTTAATGAACTCACCATCGCACTTTCATTGCATAAAATCTTCTTTGCCGTGATTTGAGAACTAAGCTCTCAATATCGACCTTCTCTTCACACACATAAAATTGCACATACAAACTATCCGCAGACAAATGCAAACCAATAGCTAATTCTTCAGCTAACCTTGGCTAAAATGAGCTAAGTTGTTCTCTTCCGATACCAACTTGATTCAATATGGGCGAACTATTTTTTCTTTGCTATCTCCCTCATCGCATTAAAAAAAAAAATCGTGTCTAGGATCGTTTCAAATTAGCCAGCTAGAAAGGGTTAATGTGCCAAGTTTTATGTGTATTTCTTATGAGAAAATTATTAATTAAATTATCCGTTAATAACACATGTACAAAAAATAAATTGAGAGAAATAACACACAACAAACACATTACACAATAGCCGATAACATATTTCAACCGTCATGGGCTACATCTCCATGAACCTCGCTTCCAACTAGTTAGGCCCTATTTGGATTAATGTCTAATTATATGATTACATGCACCTACAAGATCCAATGGATTTGAAACCTACCCATTGGATTCAAAGACCCAAAAACCTCAAAATAGACTCTTCAAGCTCCGAAAATGGTCTTCAAGTGGAATAGGCATGACCCCCCCCCCCTCGGTGACCCTAGTTTTTAATCTAAAAGTGGAAAAATAACTTACAAAAGTGCTCCAACAGCTCAAAATATAACCGTCATGCTCGCAGCATCGAAATCATCTAGGAATGCCTCTTCTTGAGCCAAAATTGGTCGAAATATGCCAAAGTTGTGGCTTCCTAAATATTTTGTGAAAACTCCACTAAAACCTGAGAAACTACAAGCGAAGCCCGCCAAAATTGGAGCTCCGCCGAAAATGGAAAACTCTCGCTAACTTCTCCGTGAGATAAGTATGGTTAAATTAAATTTTAAGTGAGGCTTTAATCCATGGTTATGACTCTATGAAATTACAAAAATCCGCATTTAAGAAATGGATTAGTGCGCATAACACATGTTTAAGGGTTGACTAAACCCATACTTAAATGCTAATTCTCAGCTAATTAGCATCATTTCGTATTCTTGGTTATGCCGCGTGGTCCCATGGACCAACGAATGGCCCTACGTGGTTGGCACTTTAAACCCCCACCGGATACCATATTAAACTTCAAATAGATGTCGTATATGTTGTATGTTAAGGCCGATTGTGTGGTGTATTGGTATCGTTGGTGGGTAGCGTGGGGGAGGTCGCGAGTTCAACACCAACCTCCACTCCTTCGGCCAATACATTAAGTTTTGCACCAAAATATTAATAAAATTCGACTATCCATCTTAACCAAAAATTTGGCCTTTGGGAGGGGCACGTGGGGTTGGGGCTAGCCACATGTCGCGCATTCCATTAGTTCATCAAAAAACAATAAAATTGTGCCATGTGCCTAGAAATTTGGGCCACTTACAAATCAACAATGTTTGTCAGCGCATGCCGTTGGCCGATGCAAACCAAAATTTTTACCTTTGACCCCCGTTTGACCTTTTTTTTAATTCCTAATTTTGTTTGGCATGCTAACAACGAGCTCTAACTTTCACATACTCGCAGTCGGTTTTCTTGCGGAAATGAAGTGAAATTGCATTCTTGGCGACGAGACCTATCCGGTTATTCTAGTCCGGTGCGATTTTTGAGCACTATGATTTTTTTGGAAAATTTTTGCTCCCAACTTTGTATTTCGACTGTTCTTCCCATCGATAGGATTGACCCACACAAAATTTAGTTATCCGATGGAGAGTTGAATACTCTTCTATTTCCCAACTTTATCAAGTTTATTCCACTGAAAATCTCCGTGACAACCACTTGGGTTCACTAACATGCCTTGCCTTGCAAATGGCTTAGCACTTCAACCAATGTTCTCCTTTTTGTTGCTGACCCAATCCAACACTTGATGGTTGTTTGCAGTTAACTAAACACCTTGTTGTACCAAAGTGATCCCTTGCTGCTTGGAAATAACCCATGGCCTTCCCACCGAGAATCTTTTTCTCATTTGCACAAACATGCATTCGATGCAAGTTTCTCCTTGGAAACCAATTTTCCAAGTTAAGCCTATATGAGTGAACTACAACAATAAGTTCCAACATCAAGAATCACAAGAAAATAAATGACCATTATTTTACCTACGCTTCAAGAATGCATTCACCATCTCCTTCGCTATTCACGTCAACAACCAAATGTTCTACAATGGTCGTTGTTTTGGCCGCAAAATTTTTGGCATCTTGTCCCTCTTTCAGCTTCTTGATTCCATCATCCTCTAGTATTGACATGTTGTGCATGCCATGATTTGAGAATGAAGGCTAATCATGAGCCTCTCACTCAAGAGTGGACCTTCCAAAATCCTACGACATCTTGTCACAAACACAACCATCAATCCGAAAACACATCATGCAAGAAACATAACTTGACGAAATATCCTTTTGCTCCTTCAAAGCAAAAAATGTCACATCATGTGAACATCGCCATGTACTCTTACATCTAGGTGTAAAAACTCATTGACCCAACACAAGTCAACAAAATTACGTCTCTTCAAACAAATGATTCTCAAGTCAAACAAAAGCATGTGCAAATTTCCATCCTTGTCGCATCTAAGTGAGTCAACATAAATCTACTTTCAAACACCTTCCTAACGTAAACACGCAACATACTTTCAAGATAAAAATAAATGCATCAATAAGGCAAGATTTGCATCAATCATCAAAAAGAAATGCAAGGCCTTAATTGTTTAATAAATATAACCATATGTTTCCAAACCATTTCAATGACGCTTCTTTTCAGCTTGCACTTCATCATATGAATCATCGTGACCCACATCAATTATGGAATCCTATTTTCCATTCTCTTTCCACCTTCTTCAAATGTCGATGGTTTGTTGGATACAAAATACATGTATACAAGATGATCCCGCTTATGGCAATGAGTGCAAATTTACCTTTCTTTCAACATGGTTTTGCTTTGTCCTTGGACCTTTGGCTTTATACCTCCTTTGTTTTAAAAGTAACCCGTGTATTGATATCTTCTTCCAACATCTTGAATAGTATGGTTATTCAAACTACAAAAGGAACATGTAAACTTTCCAAATCTTATGTGAAGATTTACCATATTTATCATATAATGAAAAGCAAATTGATTAAAGTAGTTAAATTTATATTTTATGTTTTTTTATATATTTTTAATTTATAATTTTTTATAAAATTCTATTAAAATTATATTTTAATTTGTTAATTTTGTAGAATTTTAATATGATAATTTTTTTTAAATATTTAATTATTCAAAAATATAATTTAAATAATAGGAAAATTGTGATCACATCAAAATGAATCGTAATGAAACAAACTAAAACTAATAACATTTAAACTTTGTAATTTTATTACTTTCAATTTAAAATTTAAAAGTGAATTCCATCATAGAAATATATGTTATTAACTTTAAAAAACATTCACAGAGAAGTAAGTGTGCATCATTAAGTTAAAGCACTAAATAAGAAATACAAGTGTGTTCTATTTTTGTTAAATAAGAAACACAATCAGGTTATATTTAGTTAAATGCGTTATAAGTTGATTTTCTTGATCTTTTTCTATTAATTCCATTTTCGTTAATTTTAGAATGTAAAAATTAACAAAATTTCATTATAAAAATGTTATTAAGCTAAAACACTAATGAGGAGAGGTGTTTGACTTAAGTTCATATTCAATAATATGTAGTACACTATTTAGATTTAAGATTATGATATTATGATAACAATTTCTTGTTGGATTAGGAAATTGTGTTCTTTTAATAAGCTATTACCAAAGTTGAATAGTTTGGAGTTGGTTTTACTATTTTTTTCTGAAGCACAAAGTGCACACAAGCATGAGCACAAATATAAGCACGTCATTGTATAGACTTAAACTCGGAATGAAGGTGATAATAATGGCTGTTTTTTTCCAACCTAACATGTGATTTGTTGATACTTGGAACCATATAGCGTTGTTTATAAGTGAGATTTTTTGAAAATTTTTCCGGTTTATTTTCCAATCTAATTTATAGTAGATCCCACAGTAAAATTCATTGAAAATCATAAGTTCACGATTTAGCTCCACAATCGAAGCGTCCTATGGGTTTTCGAGGGTATTCAATCCATATATGAAATAAAAATCCGCCTTAAACAATAGAAATCAAGGTTTCACCACAAATTGTTTCACGAGATTCCGACCATAAATCTGCCAAAACTCCAAAAATCTCATATAGACAACTCCAACCATATTTCGGGAATTTCCTAGAAAATACAAAGAAATGCTAAAAGAATGAGATATTATAAGAAGGTTATATTGAGAAGAATAGTCATAGTTGAGTTAGATGAAAATACTATTAAGTGTGAAAACATATTCAATTGTTATAGTGGTTGTTTTTTAAAATCCGTAGATGTTGCCTAATTTAAAATCTTGTCTTTTTTGTGGGTTTAAGACTAATGTTATAATTGCTTAGTTAACTTTATCTCAAACTCAATTGTAACATAATTATGAATTTAACCCAAAGTACATTTTTACGTAAATGTCATCACTAATATTTATCGTCCACAATAAAACATATTTGAATGAGAAATATCCAATTCTCACCATATTTTAAACTAGCAATTGCATCGATTAAGTAGAAACACCGAAAGGAGGAGTCGGCGAATGTGTATATTGGCCAATAAAGAAGTGAAATATATTGACAATGAAATACAATATAAATTTGAGTTTCTATATTTTCTAAAGAATGTAGCATGAGGTTAAATTTAAGAAGAAATTAATTAACATAAATGTCTCAGAATAATGTTCTTGTAGCCACGAGGTACATGCCGCAGGAGTTCAATTTATATGGGTTTTTAAAAATGACATGAAATAATTATGGGGAAAACACAGGTATAAAGTTCATTTTATTGTTTTTTTTTTTTTAAATGGTAATAGGCTGAATGCATATGAAAAAAAAAAACACATATGGAATAGCCACACCTTCTAACTAGGTATTCCCTCTTAATGGGTTTAGGAAAATTTTGTGTGCGTTGATGATCCTTCACTCTTAGAAAACTTTTGTGTGCGTTGATGATCCTTAACTCTCCATGAATAGTCAAACTATCCCAAACATCTGCTGTAAAACAAAAGGCTAGGCTATAATTCCAAATCTTCATCTAATAATTCATCTACCTTTGGATTCAACCTTTGTTGTTCTCGTTTTGAAAGAGTACCATTGGAAATGATAGAGGAATATTTTGTATTTCCAAAAGAAGGGGGACAAGACATACATTATCCAACACAACATTTTTGCATGTCCAATCTATCACCGATTTAGAGGCATCCATGACCTCTAACTGATACCTCTACTTTCTTGCAAATGAAGAAAGGTCTAGAAAGATATAAACACAAACTATACTTAAGCCTGAGTTTTATGAAAATTAATTAATATGATCCATAAATTGGTGTAGATATTCCATTGGAATTGTTTGTCAAATTTGAAAAAATAACTGAAATATTTATTGTTAATTTTTCCTATTCTAGATTCTTTAGTTAGTTGATTTTCTTTCAAGAATTGAGAGAAATAGAAAAAATAGAAAAAAAAATGCACACGCCATCCATAAGAGACACAAAATTTCATAAACCCTTAAGAGGAAATACCTAGCTAGAAGTTGTGTTTATTATGCTATGTCTTTTAACTCATGGAAACTCGGGGATGTACCTTGTGGTCACAAGAATTTCCATTGTTTTGGGACATTTATGCTAGGTTAACTTTCTTCTTAAATTTTAACCTCCTACTACATTCTTTAGCAAATATAGAAACTCAAATTTCTATCAGATTTCACTTCTTTATTGTCTTCCACATTCCCCGACTCCTCCTTTCGACGTCTTTTACACCTCTCGCTGTCATTGCTAGTATATATTTATTGGATGAAAAACAATCTTCTTACAATAAAATTTATTATCGAAATTACTAATAAATTAGTGTTTACAAAAACATTTAATTATAAATGTTCAAATTCATAAAATATATTTACAATATAATTTAATTCTTTACACTGTCTCTTATAATAATCACTAAACTTAATTATTTATAACTATTTTTTTCCAACACACCTTCCAAAATTGTAGCACTCTTTTAAAACCTCATTGGTATTATTTTAATAAGTTAAAAAGTCAAATTATTCTCTTAAACATTCGTGATCATTAAAATAAAATGTAATTAGGTAAATTTGATTTTTTACATCGTGCCCTATGATCTACAATGTGCTTAGTTATTTACGATTGTGTATTCAAATCAACATATTTTTTCCAACATGGGATGGATATATATATATATCACTAATACAATCCTTCACATATCATAATGATTAGTTATATCATTTGTAATTATGTATAAAGATCAAGTTCAGTCAACATTTTATATTTGAAAAGAACTTGTATAAATTAATAAAGTAGAAATAGGTATGGAAAGCTTTTAAATCATAATAAATTTCTTACTTAAGAGTGGATTCTCTAAATATCTTTTCATGTATGTTGCTATGTCTTATTTTTCTAAAAAATATTAGAATAATTTCTTTCTTTCAGCTTGACCGAGGAATGGTAATAGAAATGGGTGTTGTAACTAAGCATAAGATAGAATGCTTAATCCACTTGTGTTCTCTTCAACTTACCTTTCTTTTTCACCATTGTAATAGGGATTTTAAAATGAGGAGGAGGTTCGTAATATATAGGTATTTTACTATCTTAAATAATGACAAGTCTTATAGAAATCACTCATCAATGTACTAGACAAACTCGCTACTCACATCCGCCTTCATTGGTTTCTACCCACAATTCATCAAATTTTAACACCTTAAAAACCTTTGCTTGAAAGAGTGCCATTGGAAGATAAAGAATATTTTGTCTCCTTAAAGAAGGCTACAAGACATATGATTATCTAACACAACATTTTTCTGTCCAATCTTATCACAAACATTTAGAGTCAACCATGACCTAAAATCAGATACTCCCTACTTGCTTTGCAAAATGAAGAAAGCTCAAGAAAGCAACCAACCATTTTAGGCCTTTCATGAAAATATTAAATATGATCCATAAATTGGTGTAGATATTCCATTGGAATTGTTTGTCTAATTTAGAAAATAATCGAAATATTTTGTTAATTTTTCCTATTCCAAACTTAGTTAGTTGATTTTCACTTAATTAATATAGAAAATAAAAATGGAAAAAAACCAAACACCATCCAACAATACACAAAATTTCCTAAGAAACCCTTAAGAGGGAATACCTGAGCTAGAAGGTGTGTTTGCTTGTACTATGTGTTTTTAACTCAAAACTCGGCATGTACTGCATGCTAATGATTTCCATTGTTTTGGTACATTTATGTTAGGTTAACTTTTTTCTTAAATTTAACCTCTTGCTATATTCTTTAGAAAATATAGAAACAAATTCTATTGTATTTCATCACAATGTATTTCACTTTTACGTCCTCTCATATTCCCGACTCATCCTTTCGACGTTCTTTTGCACTTCTCAATGTCATTACTAGTGATATACTATGGGATGAAAAACAATCTAAGTATAATAAAATTTAGTATCAAAATTACAAATAATTATCAATTTACAAAAACATTTAATTAGAGTAAATATTCAAATCATAAAATAATATTTAATAATATAATTTACCTTTACACCATTCCTGACACAATCAGAAACTAATTATTTATAATTACCTTTTTTAAACATATACCTTCCAAAAATGGTGAGAATCATTACAACCTCTCATTGGTATTATTTTGTAATAAGTTAAAAAGTCAAATATACCTCTTTTAAAAACATTCAAGATCATTAAAAAAATATGTAATATGTAAAATCTATAGTTTGATTTTTTTATAATGTTCCCTAGATCTACAATATGTTTAGTTATATATATATATCATGTATCATTATATTTAGTTATATCATCTGTATTACATATAAAGATCGAATGAAATTACAATACTTGTATTAAAAGAACCTCGTGTATAAATTAATAGAGTAGAAACTAGTACAAGTTTTCTAAAAAATCATAATAAATTTCTTATTTGAGAGTGGATTTATCTAAATATATTTTTCATATGTTGTTATGCCTTAATTTTATACAAATGCTTAGAATATTTTCTTTCTTCGCTAACCGAGGAATGGTAATAGAAATGGGTGTTCTAACTAAGCATAAGATAGAATGCATAAATCACTGTAATCATTCTGAACTGTTTTATTTTTCACCATTATGCATGAGATTTGAAAATTAGGATAGAGTTGAGAATAGATTGGCATTTTACTATCTTAAATAATGACAAATCTTGGAAATTCATCATCAATGTATAGACAACCTACTCACATATACCACTGACTTTCTACCCTTTAATTATTCATCAAAATATCAAACACCTAAAAACCTTGCTTGAAAGAGTATTACAATTGGAAAAGAAAGAATATTTTGAATTTCCTAAAGAAGAGGGACAAGACATACATTATCCAACACAACATTTTTTCATGTCCAATCTATGACCATTTTAGAGTCATCCATGACCTCTAATCTAGATACCTCAGCATGCTGTAAATGAAGAAAGGTCAGAAGTTATATCCTAACATTTTGTTTCAATTTCTTTGATGAAAAAAAAAAAATTGAATATGATCCATAAATTATGATATTCCATCGTGGAATTGTTTATCAAATTTATAAGAATCAAGATGAATATGACTTTTCTATTCAATTTTTAGTTAGTTTATTTTCTCTACTTAATGAATTGAGAGAAAGAAAATAGAAAAAAATAACACACCATCCATAATAGACGAAAAATTTCCTAAGAAACCCCTACGAGGAAATACCTAGCTAGAAGGTGTGCTCGTTATGCTATGCATTTTTAACTCAGAAACTCCTGGCAAGGCACTATGGCCGCAAGGATTTCACTGTTTTGGGACATTTGTTAGGATAACTTTCTTCTTAAATTTAACCTCCCCGCTACATTCTTTAAAAATACAGAAAATAAAATTTCTATTGTATTCTCTCGCTTTCATATTTCACTTCTTTATTTCCTTCCACATTCCCCCGACCTCCTTTCTATACCTTGCACTCTCGCTATTATCACAGTATATATTTGTATTTAAAAACAATCTACTTACAATAAAATTTATTATCAAATTCTTTAATAAATTATTGCTTACAAAACATTTTAATTAGAGAAATATCCAACTTCATAAAATAATATTTAATAAATATAATGAATTTACACTATTCCTTATAATAATCAATTAAACTTAATTATTATAATTATATTTTTCTCAAACATACTCATTCAAAATGGTAGGACTCCTTTAAAACTTACTGTATTGTTTTTTAATAAGTTAAGAAGTCAACTATACCCTTTAAAAATTTAAGTTCATTAAAAAAATATGTAACTAAGCAAATTTTCTGAATTTCTACATCATGCCCTGAGACTACAATATGTTTATTATTATGATTGCCTATTCAAGGAGCAACATATTTTTACAAATGGGATATATATATATATATATATATATATATATATATATATATATATATATATATATATATATATATATATATATATATATATAACTAATAATACAATCCTTCACGTATCATAATGATTAGTTATATACTCTGTAGTTATATAAAGATCAAATGAAAATACAATACTTGTATTAAAAGAACTTGTGTATAAATTAATAAAGTAGAAACTAGTACAAGTTTTTTAAAATCATAATAAATTTATTACTTGAGAGTGGATTCTCTAAATATCTTTTCATGTATTTTGTTATGTCTTAATTTACTACAAAAAACTTAGAACATATTTTTTCTTTCCACTTCAATAAGGAATGGTAATAGAAATGGGTGTTTTAACGTTGGTAAGATAGAATGCTTAAATACACTTGTGTTTTCTTCAACTTGCTTTCTTTTCACCATTACAATAGAGATTTGAAAATGATATATTGAGAATATATTGGTATTTACTACCTTAAATAATGACAAGTCTGTAGATAATCAAGCCATCAATGCATTGGATAACCTTACCTACATTCCCCTCATTATTTCTACCCAACATTCATCAAAAATTTCAAACACCTTAAAACCTTGCTTGAAAGAAAACAATAAGGGCAAGAATGAAGAATATTTGAATGAAGTAAAGAAGGGGGACAAGACATACATTATCCAGAACACAAAAAAAATTCACAACTAATCAAGTAAATTTCCTCCTCAGACCCCAAATGCCTAAGATTAAAAAGTATGACAAGAAAGAGAGCACCGTTTTCACCATTTGGGAATGATCTTTAGCTCCTCTCCTAATCCTGAGAGGGATCTTCTCCTAATAGCCTTCAAAGATGATTAATGGTGGTTTGGGGTAATGATATTAGGCTAGTTATGAAGTCCGAGGGTTTTTGTTTATTGGATGGTTGAGCATGATTATTATTTGAGTGGAAAGTCCTAAATGAAAAGAGTTTCAAAGGTGTGAAATTGCAAGCAAATAGAACAAGCTTCGGCTAGAAAAGATGGATGTAATGCTAGTTTTAGTCCATTGGCCATGGAGTCATAATAGGGTTTTAATTGAAACAACAGTTCAAGAGTGTCCCAGGCAAGTCATCTGAAAGTCAAGGATCTCTTTGAAGTTTGGATTTTGTGAACAATGATACAAAGAAGGGAATTAAACAAATGAAGAACAAAGAGCAGCCCAAGATCCGGTAAGGACTAAACGAGTTAGATTTTGATACACTTCAATAGAAAGATTAAACATATGGGAAACAAGAAATGAGGAAACGAAAATGGTCAAGATCTGGTAGCACTTTGAAACTAGCCATCTTTCAACACATTCTTAGGAAACTTTCGATAGTCTTTGGGGATAAAACTAGGACTCGGGCTCACCATAACTTCCTTAGTTAATTCCTACCTCTTTAATATAGGTTTTAAAATAACATTCAAGAATAAGAATAAGCTAAAGACAATAGGATCTAGGAATGCCAAAAGATTCTGAATGTCAAAACTGAATTAACACTCAACAACAATAATTGGAAGGTACATTTAGATAAAGTTATCAAATAAGAGAAGGGTAATGATATACAAAGAATCTAACCTAGCGTTGCTGTTATTGGTAAGAGAAGATAAAAAGTAAAAACAGAATAAAATAACGATTTACAATAAGAAAAATATCACCGCTGTAGAAGATAGACCAAAGATCCCTTAAACTGAATCCTTGTAGAGCTGATGTTTCAAACCGTTGATTCCTAAGTCCAAGGAGCTCTTGGCCAAATAACTATCTCCACTAATTAACCTAACTATTCTATCAAAAGTGAGCTTCATATACTTTGAACATCAGCTTTCATAAGTAGAAGTTTCAGCACAAGTATATTTCAAGTTCGCAACCAAGAGCTTTTCATCTTCTAAGGTAGGCATTTATAGAAGGAATGAGGAGGTGGGATCTCGAAAAAATATCTGGCCTGGTTTAATAGATTTACACTTCTACTTTTCGAGGGCTCAATGGAGAGAAGTTTACATGTTCTATCTCATATTAATTGTTTTACATTAAGAATTAAGTCCCTGTGGGATATTTTGTTGACTTTGGCACTGTCATACAGAAAGTAGCTTAACTCTACTGATATTTTGTATTAAGTTCCTTTAGCAAAATTAACTATTTGGTTTCGCGATGAGGCAAATATCTTTTCTCTAATCAATAACTTTGGCCTCTCGTTTGAATGTCGAGGCAACAGTGGCTTTGTAGAAGCCGAGAGGAATCAATTTGCCTTCGTTGTGGCGGTGGAGGTTTTTTCATTCGATGATATTTTAATTTCCTTTAATTGTGTTTAATTTAATGGATTAGGCTTTGATAATCAACCTTAGCCGTAATCAATTAAACTATGGAATTCATCTTCAATCTTTAGTTCGATGTGGTAGGTCTTCGATGCTAATACTCTTTGTTTTATTTAATTCTCTATGTCTTGTTGAGGTAACACGTAATATATCATAGGCATCAATTCCTGCGGTAGCTTACTGACGAGACGTGGAGTTCGAACCCGTGGAATGACTTTCTATATGCACGAGAAGTATGTATGGAACGCTTCATCCTAGCCTTGATTTTCCTTTGATGAAATGGAGAAAACTACTTAAACTCTGTGCCTAGAATAAATAAAAGGTGGGAATCTCGCTTTATTTGGGAAAAATTCTTCGAGGTTGTGGGGAGGAGCGTGACCGTTGGATGACAACATCTAACGGAGATCTCGCGCACAAAGGGGTCAAAAGGAGAGCGTGGGAAGAAATAAGTTAGATCCGTCGCATCCGTTGGTGAGATCTACGATTAACGAGAGGAAACATAATGGAAAAGGTCATATTATGGAGAAATGGTGAATATAAAGAGATAAGGTTAAAACCTTTGTGAGAAGAATGAATAAAATCAAAATGGATTTCGGGAGGAATATGTGCCGCTTCTGATGAGATTGGCTCATAAGGATCAATAGCTTGAGACAGCAAGATGGATCACAATGGAAAAATAGGGGAAGTGCTGAGAGGTAAATGTTGTTTTGTGTGAGGAAAAGGCGGTAGGTGGTATTGCCTTTCGAACGCGATAAGTGCGGGAGGCGAAGGCACGTGCATTTTTTGAAAATAGCCTATATTGCGTGATTTTTGAAAATTATCCTCTATGCTTAAAGCACGTGATATTAGATACGCCATTAGATCCTCAAATTGCATCTCACTTTGGGAGCTGAGCGCGAAATGGGATAGATGCGTATGTATGGGAAGGGCTAAGTGATGGACCGTCCGACCAAGATCAATACAGAGACTGCATCTAGAAGGGGACAGACCCACAGGAGGCAGTTCGCTTTCGGTGGTTGAATATGGGGCCTTCGATAGAACACCAGGATTTCAACCAATAGGATGAAAACCGGGATTTGAACGGAATAATAACGGTTAGAGCAAGGTTAATGATGATCTGCTGACTACAGAGATCAAGAACTAAGGATTGGAAAAAACATTACACAGCAAGAACATTTTAACCAAAGCCAGGAGATGCGATCGGGACCATCCACCCTGACACGTGGACGGCCCAGATAAGAGCCGAGGCCTCGCTGATTGGTAGGAAAAACTTGACATTGGCGCGCTGAGCGTCGCTCTGCTGACCGAGGATCGACAAGGGGAAATAAATCGGAGGGGATTGAAGGCGAGGAAAGGTATGATCGTGAGAAATGTGGGCCGTTAGATCCGGGAAGGCAGGGGGAAGATCAATCTGCCTACGATTGGACGGGGAGATTGCCAACGGTAGGGAGAGGAAAGAACATGCACCCGACGTAAATTTATGGCGCGATGTTACAGGCCGTTTGATCTGGCGACATCACCTATATTATTTTAAGTATGGTACCAGCGGAAACCATTCATAATACATGAAAACCCAAAGTTTAATGAAATAACAAAGGTTTAATGGTTCGGTATGTGACATATATATATGAAGTAGTCCGGCGCCCGATCATGGGCCCGTGGTTTAGGAGTGAGGGCGGAGCAGGGGCCCGTGCTTATATATATGAGGGCCAATCGGTGATCAAGGTCAGGGCTTGGTCTTTCAATCTACCCATTTGTATTTAAAAAATACTACCTGCCGGGTTTTAGACCAAACTTAGGAAAAAGTGGGTTTTTTTGATTTACGAAGGAAAATGAGCATCTAGAAGGTTTATTCACAAGTTTTAAGCACCGGATGCGGCCTAAGGGTTATATGAAGGGTGAAAGACTCGGGGGCTTATGATCAAAGGAATTCAACTACTCACTATAAGAAATAAACTTGCGCGCTCCGATTTTCTCCGATGCGATAAGCACTCGAAAGGGCTTAGCGCTTGGTTCTGTGCCGTGGCATATGGTGGGGAAGTGGTTTAGGATTTAGCCCAAAGGGGCTTAAACCCTTGGCATAAAAAAAGTGTATTTTTATGATTTTTTCAGAAGTTTTCTCGATGGATTTGGGATTTCAGAGAGTTTAAAAAGGAGTATTAAACTCGTAAGGTGGATTTTATGAAGGGGGAAATGGAAAAAGGGAAAATAGAGGAAGTTTATGAGAAAAAGAGGAGGGAAAAATGAAGGTTAGTTTATAGGTGGAGGGAAGGGAAAATGATTTTGCAACAAGATTTTCTCTATGAAATCAACAGAATTTCCGAGTTTGAAATGGGAATGAAGTAGTTGAAGATTTGGACAAAGAGGGCATGATGTCTTCATGAGTCTTCAAGAGATAACATTTTGGCAATAAAACTGTCTGAAGTACCCAAAAATGTTTTAGGCACCATTTGATATGACAAATTTTATTTGGTGGCTAACACAATCTATCACCGATTTAGATTCATCCATGATCTCTAATTCATATAATCCCTACATGCTTGCAAAATGAAGAAAGGTCGCGAAAGCTACAAACTCAACCATTGTTTTTGAGCCTTTACATGAACAATATTGAATATGATCCATAAATTGGTGTAGATATCCCATCGGGAATTCTTCACCGATTTGAGCAATAACGTAAAATATTTATTGTTAATTTTTCCTGTCTCTAGATTCTTTAGTTAGTTGATTTCTACTTAATTAATTTATAAATAGAAAATATAAAAAAATACACACAACATCCATAATAGACACAAAATTTCCTAAGAAACCCTTAAGAGGAAATACCTAGCTAGAAGGTGTGTTTGTTCGTTATGTGTTTTTAACTCTCGAAACTCTTGCATGTACCTCGTGGCCGCAAGGATTTTCATTGTTTTGGGACATTTATGTTAGCCTAAATTTCTTCTTAAATTTAACCTCCTACTACATTCTTTAGCAAATATAGAAACTAAATTTATATTGTATTTCACTCATTAATGTATTTACTCTTTATTGCCTTCCATATTCCCCCGACTCCTCCTTTCGACGTTCCTTTGCACCTCTCGTTGCCATTGATAAGATATATTTATGCGATGAAAAATTAACGATTACAATAAAATTTATTATCAAAATTATTACTAAATTATTGGTTTTAAAAAAACATTTAATTAGAGTAACATTATTCAAATTCATAAAATAATATTTAATAATATAATTTAATTCTTTACACCATTCCTTATAATAATCACTAAACTTAATTATTTATAATTATTTTTTTCAAACATATACTCCCTCCAAAATGTAGGACTCTTTTTTAAAACCTCATTGGTATTATTTTTTAATAAGATAAAAATTCAATTATACTCCTTTTAAACATTCAATATCATTAAAAATAATATCTATGGGCAATGCTTTTATTTACATTGTGCCCTAGGATCTACAAAATGTTTAGCTATTTACATTGTTTATTCAAATAAACATATTTTTTCCAATATAAGATATATTCATATATATATATATATATATACCTATTCATGTATCATAATGATTAGTTATATCATTTTTAATTATGTATAAATGTCAAATGAAATTACAATACTTGTATTAAAAGAACTTGTGTATAAATTGGATAAAGTAGAAACTAGTATAAGTTTCTAAAAATCATAATAAATTTCTTACTTGAGAGTGATTCTCAAATGTCTTTTCTATGTTGTGATGTCTTAATTTTCTACAAAAGCTGTATAATATTTTATTTCTTGAGTTGATCGAGGAATGGTAATAGACATGTGTGTTGTAACTAAGCATAAGATAGAATGCTTAAACTAATTTGTGTTCTCTTCAACTTTCTTTTCTTTTTTCACCATTGCAATAGGAGAGATTTGAAATGATAGAGGTTTAGAATAGATTATACTTGACTATCTTAATAATGACAAGTCTTGTATAAATTCGTCATCAATGTACTAGACAAACTCTACTCACATCCGCCCCCATCGGCTTCTACCCACTATTCATCAAAATTTCAAACACCTTAAAACCTTTGAATGTTTAGCTAACAAAAAAGAAATTGTGATGGAGTTGCATACGAACTACAATGAAGTATACGTGCCATTCAACAATCTCCCAAAGCAAAGTTAGCATAAATTTCACACTAAACATATTTCTAAAAGAAAAAAATTAAATAATGAACAAAATATTACTCATAAATATTGAAAATCAAAATCCAAATAAACGATATTTTGATTTATATAAATAGATAAAATGAATAAACACTAAATTCCATTTAACATTTCTTTAATTCCCTAAGCAACATTTATGCAAATTTCATTCATAACAATACCCTATGAATGCCTCGTGATGGCCATAGCTACGTAAACATTTATGTACCTTCTATCATTCCCGGGATAGTTTTAACATTACTTTTATGAGAAATTATCTTGGCCAAGTAGTTTTCACACCGTAAATATAAATTTAAATAATAATTTATAAATATATATTGTATTTATAATTTTAAATAGTATTCTATAAATACATATAAAAAATTAATGATGGTCCAATTTCAAATTTAATTACATGCACCAAATCAATAATCAAATCGTTTTTATTCGTTTGCATCAAAATATCACAATATGCTTACTTTATCACATTATTCTTATCTCACAAATAAGATAGAAAAGTAATAAGCCCATAATTTATTTATTGTAAAATACTTGCTATTTAGTCATCCAATAGCTAGCATACACATAAGATTTGTAGCAATCAATGCTTTGTGACGCTCTCGTCGCGGCATTTCTAATTACATAACTTTATAGAACAACTAGTAATCACCATGAAGAGTGAACTGGCTGCACGGCAACAAACCACAAAATGATGATGGGTAGGATGACCAAGAAAAAGAATATTTTGCCCTTGATGTTGATTGTACCGATGTGGTCGCCGCCGTCCATGGTGAACCAATAATCGTAGATTATCACAACAAATATAGGCCAGGGAAAATTTTAGGGGCTAATATTTGTAGTTGAGATAATTTTCCATGTTGTTTCAATAAAAGGATTTGCTAATTTCCATTATTTCTAAAACTATTCGCCCAAATTTTATAAATATAAAACGATTTTACTTTAAAAATTGTCAAAATTGTTAGGGCCCTATATTACTAGTGTAGTTACTTATTGTTGTTAGTGTAGCCTTATTGTTATTTTGCACTCAGATTCCCCATAGTGTTATTATTGTGTCCCATAATAGCCCACTATTGTTATTGTTGTGTCTCATGGACATTATTGGTGTTAGGTCGGCTAGGATTATGTTGTGAATCAGAAATCCTATATATAGAAAAGGATGTTCTTCCATTTGAATCATCTAAGAATTGTTAATTTATGTAATGTAAAGGTGGTTTCCCCTTCGAAATATGCGTATTTATAAATCGTTGATCTCTTTTCTTCTATTTTGTGAGTTGGTTTCATAACATTTGGTATCAAAGCTTTGGATTCTAGGTTTTCTAATGTCAAATAGGTCATCGTGGAATTTTCGCTTATACAATTTTTTCTACAAAGTTTCAAAAGGCCAAAAAAAATCCCATTTATTCCAAATCTAGAGGAACTTCATGGAAAAATTTCGTACCTGTCTAATATTTTGAAATATGATATATGGAAGTTAGGGTTTTTGTTCTACCCCATTTCAAAGAGGTGATCTTGGGAAATTCATCATAACTCTCTTGAGCATCGACAGCAATTTTGTAAAAAGTGATCGAAATCACACGGACGGTAGTTTCGGGCGAACATTTCAAAGGCTAAGGAGGAAACAATGACATGTGGCACGCCGTACAAGTTTGTTCTACTAAATTAGTCCGTAATTAGGTCATTCGGGAGATTGGGCATAACTTTTCCTTGAAGAATCCAAATCAAAGTCATACCTATTTCATTGCAAAGAAGATTCGTAGGGATACAAAGGACCAAAGATAAAATCTGGGGATCTAAATGATAGAGATACATCAGTTTCAAAATCGAGCTCCTCAAAATCAAGAAAAAATATGTGTATTGTTTTTAAAAATTTACAAGTCTTGTTTGAAAATTATTTTCAATTGATTCCAATGGAATATCGAAGAAGAGATATCAGCTTTTGGGTTCTAAATTTCAAAAATAATTCAACACCCATTAAGCCCTCAAGGCTCTACTATGATTCATGGGAAGAGGAAGAAGTGCAACATGATATCTCAAAATTACATGACCAAGTACAACAAATTTCGCTCTCGCAAAGAGTAACAAAAAATGAAATGGAAGCCAAGATGGATGGTTTGAAGAAAAAGCGTGGAAGCTAAGATGAATGGTTTGAAGAAAGGCATGGAAGCTAAGATGGATACTTGAAGATGGCATGAAGCCGTATGGATGACATGGAAACTAATATGGATAAGGAAATCCAAGATGGATGGTATAGAAGGCAACATATGAAGATTGAAGGAAACATGATGGAAGATTTGAAGAAACACATGGAAGGTTTGAAGAAATGTTTGGCAAATTTGATACAAGAAAGCTTCCTTAATGGCGAAAAGTAGTAGAGGAACTCATGGTGAGAACAAAAGAAATGTTAATCATGATTTCATAGACTCTAATGTTGGATTTAAGACCCACCATATTCCAAAGATAGATATGAGGAAGTTTGATGGAAAGATATGATAACTGATACTAAAAAATGGAGAAATAATTTGATCTCCATAATACGTAAAACACACAAAAAGTATGCATCAAGTAACTTTATATTTAGAACAAAATCATTTTGTATGGTATCAATGGCTTTTTTCTCATAAACCACTAGTCACTTGGTCAATTTTTATGGAGTGAAGAAATGATATATTACTATGAGGATATAAAATAGGAAACCCCTTTTAGCTAATCGATAAAAACAACGTCTACTCTAAAACGGAACTATAAACCGAAAACGGAACTCTAGCCAAAAAAACTACAAAAAACATGAAAAATCACTCCAAAAAAATTCAAAAGGGTGTATTCTAGAACGAGTTTTTTTTTCGATGTAAATTTGCAACATTTTTAAAATATGGCAAGAAAACCAATTTTCTGCATAAAAATGGGAAAAATACACAATGGTTGGTGCTAGAATGGTGCTAGAATACCATTCTTTTTTCTGGGCAGAATTTCAACTTATTTAGTATTTATTATAAAATTATAAAATAATGAAGCGTTTTAAACACATTAAAATTCTAATCATTTTTATACATGCTCATTAACATATAATATCACATTACCAACAATCACTAAAATTCTAATTGTTTTCAACCATAATGTTAAAGATTAAATATCTACAATTTTTCACCCATAGAATTAAAAATTTAATTTTTTCAAAATATTTTAACTATAATATTATGAAAAAAAATTATAGTGACTGAAATTAACCCAATGAAACATAAATTATTTCTCCACATGTTGCACCTCACAATATTTTAGACAAATGAATTAATCATAATTAAAACATATAATCCAAAAAAAAACATAAAAATGACTCATAACTTAAAATATCGTTTTCATTGCTCAATGCAAACATCACTTATATAAATTTTCTTACACAATTATTCCAAAATCAATCGATATTTTCTTGCACACCATTAGAATTCACATCTGGTTGAATGACTGATGTGATGAATATGTCTCCATATTCTTCTCTGGCCAACTAGTGCCCCATCTAAGTCAACATGCATGCCCACCACTTGAGATTTCCAAAATTCTTGTAGATCTACAATTGGGTTCAAATAAATGCATTGCCATCTCAACACTCATTTCTTGCGTAGCAACCTCTTAAGAATCCCTATCACCCGAGTGAAGAGTTCCTCTCTTTGTTAAATGTCATAAACAAGTATGTCAATCTCCCTCCAATTTAAAGGTTTGTAGCAAGTATGTTTATATTTGTACCCTTTATTTTTCTTTCAAATTAATTTTATCAACTACCATCTCGGCTTGTACACCAATATTTTAAAAGGGTTTGTGGCATACCAATATACTTCAACACGTGTAAACATCCTCTAATTTTGTTAATCACCTTTATAACTCAAAACCAGTAATGGATAGCCATGTATCTTCTTAGCAAAGGACTCAGATCATGCAACCTCCTTAATATCCTGCATCGAACCTTATGTAAAGGTCTTCCATGGCTTCACGTTGTGTAAGAGATCTTCCGGAACCAATATACATTTCTCTTTCCTCCGCCCATGTAGGAATTGACACACACATGTGATTGTTGTTCAAGAATGTTTGTTTCCTCTTGTTCATTCGACACATTTTGTGGCCAAATAAATGAATATTCAAAGAATATCTTCATTTTCTGGTCTTGAAAGATATCACTGGGACCATTAAAAAGGACTCACCAACCGAATTCCAAGAACATTAAAGTGCTCATATGTATATCTAATGGTTTTTTAATTCTCCTTGTGCATTCGAATAATATATATCACTCTTTTTCATTCTTTAATGCATTATGAACTTCACCAACCGATTGTAATAAGAGTATTTGATGCAAATATTGGATGATCTGAATTAAATTCAAAATTACAAACCCGATGATGCCGCCCACTCCGTAGTTATTAAATACTTCTTGCCCCATATAAGTGTTTTCCCATCAATTTGTTTGATAAAATTTGATGTTGGAAGCTAATGTCATTAATTTTTTCAATGCATTTTCTTTTATCACATCCGAGAATAAACCTTCGCATATCAATAGTTTCTTCTAACATGAAAAATAGCCTTTGGCATATATGATTTCTTAATATATTCAATTAATGATGACAAGCTCCCAACATTCTTCCTCCTCAATGCCACTTAAAACAACCGAACATCTGATCAATATGGTCATGATTGTGTCCAATAAGAAGGAAACCAACCTTTACCTTATGAAAATTTCTCAATTCAACAAGCATGTTTAGATATCCAAAAACAATTGACATTTTTTTTCATGACAAGTGTTGTCTAATTGTAGACACAAATTTCAGGAAGATTACCACCTAATGAGAAAGCACATCATGAATTATGGTTATTTCCATCATTATGAATATTTGGAGCCGTGAAGTAAACTCTTGGCGAAATTTTCCCTCAGTAATTACAATAAATCCGACCAAATGAAACCGGAGTTAAAATTTTTCCTTCTGTACCCCAGGGTAAAAAAAAATGTGTAGAAGTGTTTTTCTAGTCCATACCATCAATTATCAAACCCAAATATTCATTTGGATTATCATAACTCTTCTTTCAATTCTTGTACAACTTTTCCTTTCACCTTTTTGCTGTTCGCGATGCGCTTGAAGGGGCTTTAACAATGGAATCTACACATAACATAAAATAAACGTATTAATAAAATGAATTTTCATTTGATCACTATACAATTTAAAAATATAATGTTATGAATGCTTACCTCTTTCTACCTCGACATTTATCCCTTTTTTTATTTTAGAGAAGCACATGTAACGTAAACCCCCATCCTTCTTTTCTTAGGGATACAAACATTGTTGAATTCTCCTCCTTTATCTCACTAAATATTGCTATGTAATAAAACGAATTATTTCCTTCAACACTTCGCATATTCATCGTATAAGTTGTCGATTTCTTTGTCTTGAGAGATTATCCGGAATATGTATTGTATTTATATTTGGCATACACTCTCCATGTTTTGAAAATAAGTCTTGCAGCCATGAAATTTCGTTGTTTGCTAGTGGCCCTAAACTCTCGTTTATGACGAACTTCTCTCGAATAATATGTGGATCCTTTTTCCAAATTATCTTGATTCTTGATAGATGAAAATTTCCAATTGAATGAATCCATTTTGAAAGCCTTTCTACTGCAGAGCAATAAAGACCTAATATGATAATCATAACTCCGGCCAATGAAGATTGTGGTGCACCCCACTAAATATGAATTCTGGCATGATTTTATTCATCGACAAATATTTCTTCCTTTTCTCTAAATAAAATTTGAAATCCATATGTTTCAAGCAATCCTTTTAAAATAGTCACTTGAAATGAGCTCACTGATAGAACTTCTTCTCGTGAGATATACTACTCTACCCCTTGTATAACTAGAACATTTTGGATTGATAATTTAAAAGGTATACTCCTACTCCTAGAAACGACATTTGCTAGAAACATCTCTATCATTTCATCATTCCTCTCGAATAAGCATTTCCATGATCATTAGGAGGGAATATTATTCTTACTATGATAATTTGCAATATAGTTAGGAAAATTCACCACCATCATTGTTTTAAAATATTCATTACCATCTTCTAAGAAGATGAAAAATTTTCAACAGCCATCATATGTGGTTTTGAAATACCGAATTGGAGGATATTCTTCACCATATTTATTCTTCCTTCATCACTACTCGCTCTCAATGTTCATAGGATTAGGACTATGTGGAAATTGTGACTCTTGATTTATGAGAAATTTTTCATCCCGAATTTACCACGTCGCTCCCATAGTCCATATGATTAGGAGCAAGTGGAAATTGAGACTCTCGATTTATCGATTTTCTTCATTCATATCTTCATCACTACTCGCTTCAAAGTCCATAGGGTTAGGAGAACTCGTAAAATGACGCTTTATTTACCGAAATTTTTCATCGTGCCATTCATCACTATCGCTCTCATAATCCTTAGGATTAGAATAAGTGCAAATGTGGACTTCATCCACTCGAAAATTCTTCATCGTGTCATTCATCACTATTTCTCTCATAATTTTTAGGATAATGTCTAAGTGGCAACTGTGGCTCTCTATGCACCGAAAATTTTTCATCCGACCGCACTATCGTTATTGCTTGCATAATCCTTAGGATTATGACTAAGTGGAAATTGTGGCTCTCTATCCACCGAAAATTTGTCATCCCGCCAATCATCACTATTTCTCTCAAAGTCCTTAGGATTAGGAGTAAGTGGAAAACGTATTTAGTTTTTGGAAATTCTTCATCTTTCCATTCGTCATTATTGCTCTCATGGTCCATAGGATTAGGAATAAGTCGACATTTAGATTCTCTATTCATTTGAAAATATTCACCAAGAATTTTTTCACTACTCGTTATATTCATCAATATGAATAGAGTTTGCTATTAAAGGACGAAGATTTTGGATGCTTCAAGAAATTGTAACTTCACTATCGTGAGGAATCCATAACACTCAAACAAGAAATGGTGAATTAGATGCAACATCTCGCAATGATAATATATAGCCGAGATGAGAAATTCCTCCAAAAATTTTCGTTGAAATGTTTTGCTTAAGTATGTCCCTCCAAATTTTATTTAAACGATTTATTTGAAAATTAGTTATTAAAATATTCTCATAATATGGATGTTAATTTTTAATTAAATTCGTAGACATTTTTTCTCATAATTGTATTCAAACTAGAATAATTTTAATTGTACTCATATAAATTTGACTACATTATAAATTTTATTTATAATATTCATCAATGTTTTTTATCCAACATTCACCCCGTCGTAAAACAATTCCATTATTTCCGCTTTATAAGAAAATTCAATTTCACTATTCCACACGTGACGTCAAGATTTATCGAGGTTTGTTTAAAAGCTTGGAACGATTAGCGGAGCAACATTGTCAATGAGAGATTATCGCTTTTGAAAGGTTAGTTTTGTTTCTATTGTTCTGAAATTAGTAAGCCGCTAAAATTAATTAAAGTCAAGTTATTTATTTCCGTTAAAAATTTACCATCTTTTTCCATTAATTATTTTAAGTAGATTCTTTTTTTTTTTGTATCTAAAAATTAATCGCCCATTATCGATGGGCCCGCTCAGTGGCAAAGACATGGCTGATCCGGCCCAAGTGGGCATGCCGCACCTGCCCTTGGGCAAACAAATGGGTTGATTTTGAATGCCCACTTGGGCAGGCAAATGGGTTGATTCCTCGTGGGGCAGGGGAATGCCCACTCGGGGTTGTGTGCCGTGGCCGCGGGGATGGCGCCCACGAGGCAGTCCGCTCGAGCACAAGGGCGCCCTTGGGTGACCGTGGGCACACGTCCACCTGCATGGTTCCCATGGCACCGTGTTGCGGGGATGCGCCCACAGGCTACGTCCGCCTCAACCTGTGCGGGGTCGTCGCTTCTTGGCCGCGAACGTTTTCTTGTGGGGCGCGTCCGCCCGTAGCATGGGCGCCATGGGCATCGTCCCGATCGCACGCGCCCACAGAGGTGCCGCAACCCTAGCCCGAGAGCACCCAACGTGTGTGCATGGCAAAAGAGGCCGATTCTTCGGGGAATCGGCCTCCCGCGAAAAGGGGGGGCATCTCAAGGTAGGGAGGCGGACATTTTTTTTAAAACATCTTGTTTTAAATTATAATTATTTTTTTTTCATTTACAAGTTAGTTGACATATTAAAAAAAAAAAGTTTTATAGTTTTCTATTTTGGGAAAAATGTATAAAAAATATCATTTTTTTAAACAGTTTTTAATTTTTTTTACGTAAGATATTTGTTTTTTTTTATTTAGCTATTTATGGGTATATATATATATATATATATTTGCAGGAAAATGGCATCAAGGAAGGTTTATGTCAATATTTCCGGACCCAAGTCAACATTCGTAGATCATCTAAAGCCACGGTGGGCCTTCAAAAACATTATTGGATGAACTACACCTTATTTAATTATTGAAAATGGGAGATGCATCCAAAAAATAAAATAAGTGAGCTCATACTAGAATAACCCATCAAAAGAACGTTCAAAATATGCACTATTTCCTAAAGATGTAAAAGACGAACCTCTACAATTATATCTATATTCCAAGAAGAATTTTGATGTTGAAAGTTATGATCAAAGTATTAGACCTATATATTCTTCCAAACACCGAAAGTGTTTATATACTATCAAAACTCAAGCCAAGTCACATGATAAACATAGATATCATTTTACATCATTGATGTATAACACGGGGAATATTCTTCAAAGATATGCAAGAAAATCGTACAAAATATTTGTGACAAAGATTGTAAGTATTTTTATTTACACTTATTTTTTTTGTGTTATTCAAATTGTATCATTGTATTTTTAATAACTTAGTTAATATTGACATATAATATTTTGTTTTACGATTTTAATGGGATTTAAAAAAGATTTCAATTATGTTGGGGAATCTATTAAATAGAGTGATATTATGAATTTAGTCTCCATTTTCCATGAACATGAAGCAAAATATATGGGAAAGAAGCAAAAAATCCTCAGATGCTACAAGATTGTATCAAAGGGATCAATCTAGTAAAGCTAGACATGTTACTTTTCAAAATGAGGAAGTTGAAGTTGAAGGTACAACATGAAGAATGTCAATATCCGAGGATCAAATTAGAACTGATGTTAGAAAGGAGAAGAGCCATAAAAAAAAATAAAAAAAAAATAATGCCCAATAATGTCTCCCTTACACTTTATGATGAGGAGAATGTTTCGGTTCAAGAAAATATAATAAGCAATAGGAGGAAGAAAGAAAAAATGGTTCATTCTCAAAAAAATCATGGACAGAAGTGAAGGGCCTAGTGAAAACTCCAAAGCAAGTAGGAAATAATTACGCCAAGATCTGATTTAGAGGATGCCATTATGAAAGCAAAACAAAATAACATCCGACATCAATTGGCGAAGACAAATTTAGTTGAAGGTGGTCGGTCATTCCAACTTAATGTCATTCAATTCTACAAGTCAGATGAAGGACAACTCAAATATCAAATTAGAAAGCCACACCAATTTCTCTTTCATGTTCACAATTTGAAAATATTGATGAGGTACAACCCTTTTGCACATGTGGTTGATTATGTTCTTCTTGTTGATCCAAGTCAGTTCCTAACAAAGAATCATTTGACAAGTCAAAATGTTTTGAATACAAATATTATGTACTTGGGGGAACCATTTTGTAGAAGCTCAAAGGAAATTAATGGAGGAATATCCCAATAACCCGCGTTTTGGAAAATGAAATGTATCATTTATGCGGTGGGTAACAAAGATACAAGAAAATTTATTGGCATGTGATCATAATTCAGATAATGAGTATAAGATGTCTATGAATTTCATCCAAAGGGTCGCATTTATTCATAGCGAATTTGAAGAAAAATGTGGTGGTGATAAGCTAGCAGTTGATCATGCATTCAGAAGGAATGTTAGAGGAATTCATTATCAAATCGAAGAAAAGATAAGAAGTTCTAAAAGGTGGAAGAGTACCAGGAACACTTAGAGGTATGGATAACATTTTCCAAATTGGCATTTAGAACCGAGAGATATGGGAATTGATTGATCATATTTTTGACGTGTGGGAGAACGTTGGCATAAAAAAAAAGGTCAAAAGGTCTAAACCATTGATATGTACCAACAAATCGTGTCCCGAAATGAAGCCCTTCCATAAAGATATGACTATCACGCCTTGGATATCAATGCAAGGAGTGAAGGATGAAAATATTGTCAAAACAATATTATCTTGTGTAAAGTCAGAGAAATTATCAATGGATGCAAATGTTCCAGGAATTTCTAAATTAAGTTTATAATTCTTACTTTTTTATTATTATTATAACTTTTTTTTAAATACAATAAATTGTTGTTGGTATTATTTGTTATACATAACACTATATTAACATTGTTTACTTCATTTATTCAAATATAAGGTTTATATGAGAATACAAAGAACAAATGGTTAAATCATTGAATGAAGATAGTTGGGATGATGTTCTACGCAACTACCCAAATTCAAGTTCTACATCAAGCATAAAATATTTTTGTCTTGCATTTAAAAAGGTATGTTCATTCATACATTCATTTCTATTCATATGTGTAATATTTTTAATTTATAACTTATACATTTCTTTTGTTTATTTTATTAAAGATGAAGAAGGATGCAACCGGAGCAATCAATAGTTTTAGAAGCTTTATTGAAAAAATAAAAATGGAAAGGATAAGAAAACAACGCCTTAGTGATGTTGAAATTGATCCCGCCTAATCATTTCATTTGGAATTGATCCGCACTATCCAATATCAAATAATATTAGGGGTGATTGTGAAGACATTGCAAATTCATACCTTAAAAGGGATTATTCCCTGCTTATTGTAGATATTCCTCATGGTTTCAATATCCCAAACACCGACATGATAGTACCTTATACTTATCAAGCATTTAGTAAAGGGTTATGGATTTATAGGAAGTCACAACATCAACATTTTGAGATTTGTGACATTTCATTCAGACACACAATTGGGGTTGTTATTATCAATCTTTCAAGAGAAAATCAAAGTCAAGGATGCAATTTACTTGGTAAGACATTGAAATTGTATATTTGATTAATGTTAAAAAAATCATTTATGTACAAGTTAATTGAACTTTTACTATTTCATGTTACGGTGAAAAACCAAATCTTATTTGTGGTAGAAATAAATTAATTATAAGGACTATGAGTTCATTTTTAAGGTTGAAAGTTGACAAAGGATGATAGCTACAAGACTATTATTTTCAATCAAGTAGATGGAAAGAACTCTAGGCAAGTACTAGTCCATGATGATGTTGTAAGAAAACTAACATATGAAGATAAAGAAGTAAGTGGAGAGATAGTTAACATATATCAAAAACCACACTATTGATTAACTATCTTTTAGATTTATGTTTAAATGAAGGAGATTGGGTTTTGGATTTATTTTTAGGCTCAGTGTTTTATTATATAAGAATGAATTTCACTATTATCTTTCTTAAATTTTTTATGTTTATACTAAATTAATAAAAAAAATTGTACTTGATGATTAGGTACAACACTAGCATGTTACTTACAAAAAGGAAGAAATCGCATTTCCATTGAAAAAGACCTAGTACAATGCAAATTTATTCATCAAAGAATCAATGCTCTTCAATTCCTTCCGTATGAAATGCAAGAAGTTGGTTTGATGTATGATTTTAATGAATCTCGTGTGGAAAAAAGCATAAGAACCTCAACCACCATTAGATGGAATAATTGGAAAGGAATACTTCTGGGATGTTCGTACATCAAAGATCCATTAGAAGAGGAAAATGATGAACCGAAGCCCATAATGAAAATATTGTGGAAGAGGACAATTAATGATACTCTTGAACATGAATAGTCTGGGTTACATGATATTATTGATTAGAGATTACATTAATCTTCCAAATGAAGCTCATTTTTTGTAACTATTCATAAGTTATACTTGTAATTTTTTTACTCGCCATTTTATAAGAAGAAATAAATATTCAATTGTTTTTATTATATGTTTAATATTTGTATAATGTGATTTTCTACTTCATTTTTATGTGAACTCATTAAGTTTTGAAAAAAACCATAATTATTATTAACTTTTCACATAAAATTAACAAAAAATCGCTAATTTTATACTTTTTTGTTATTTTTTTTTCCTATAAAATAGTTTATTTGACATGTCGCTTTTAGCAAAAAAGACTCAAAATGTATATTTTCAGTTATTTCTATATTCAAAATGTTCTTTTTAAAGTAAATTGTTAAAATTTCTTGCTTTTTTAGTGGCAATTATTTCATGTGCAATGAAATATTATATAACAACATATAATTAGATAGAAGCTTGACACTTTAAAAGTTTTATCTCTTTTGTTTTTTTCGACAATGCAAAAAAATCAAATATCTCACTGCAAAATATAGATAAAAGAAAAAAAATAAAAAATAAATTTAAAACACTTTAAAAAAAATAGGTAAGTGAAAATAATTATTAGCATTTAATAGATTAGAAAAATTTAAGTCTAAATAAGTCTTCTAAAAAAGGGGATGATGTCAGAATCAACACTTTTCAAAAATCAACATAAAAACACTAACATTTTAAAAATAAAGTCTATAATCTAACATAAGAAAATTCTAATGTGTAAAAAACATGCTAAAACAAATTAAGAGACTTCGAATCAACACTTTTCAAAAATCACCATTTTTTCGCTACCTAAAAAGCGAGTACTGTTTTTCATTCCCGTTTAAAATTTTACAATGTTTAAATGTCAAACAAAAAGGTTTAGTGATGGAGCACATTGAGGATTTCCAAAACTTGAATATAAGGGTAAATAATATTCAAGAGGAACATATGATTGATGTCTTCGTAGGGACTCTAAAGGATAACATCCAACATGAGGTTCACTCCCTTGGGAACCCGATACATTGGAGAAGGCATTCGGGTTGGCAAGCAAAATTGAAAGAAAAAATATGGTGACAAGGAAGCCTACCACTCTCAACTATAAAGATGGAAGTGCCATACTCCTAGACTTCCACAACCTACAAGGTCGAATCTCACCTCACAACAATTGGAAGAAAAATTGCAAAAGGGATTTGCTATAGCTTTGACAAGAAATACACTAAAGGTCATAAGCGTGCTAAGAAGAAATTACTTACAAAGATTGTGAACAAGGAGGAAGAAAATGAACAAATGCATTTCAAAAGAAGAAGATATACACTAGGAACCAACTCCTAGAGGAAGAAGAAATGAATCGACCATATTCGTAATGCATTGGCATGAATTACCACTCCTCAAGATATAAGGACATATCAAGAAGAAAATGTGATGGTACTTATTGATTCGGGTAGTACCATAATTTTATTCATTGTAAGGTAGCCAAGGAATTGAATTGCTTCCTATACGCCGCGCTAGAGTGTCAAGTGATGGTGGAAATTGGAGGAACTATAAATTACTTCCTGAAAGTTCCATAATATCAAGCTAACCATGGGGGAATATGTATTGAATAGTCCAATTATTTCCATTCCAATGGTGGTGTTGGATGTTGTACTAGAGCAATGGTTGCAATATTTGGGGACAATAGATTTTAATTTCAAGAACTTTTCTTGAAATTTTTTCTAAGGAAATAAAGTTGAATTACCGGTTATCACAAGGAAGCTGAAAGACAATAAGCTCTAATGTCATGAAAAACTGGCCAAGAAAGAACAACGAGGTGTAATTGCACAATTATGCTATTAGAAGTTCCAACATCAAAATCGTCATTTCTCTAGATCTCCAAAAAGTTTTGGACAAACATTCCAAGGTGTTTGAAACTCCCAAAGGACTCCCATCTATTCGTGATCATGATCATGTTATTCATTTGATTCTAGGAAGTGTTCCTCCAAACATTAGTCCTTACAAATATTCTTATGTCCAAAAGCGTGAAATTGAATGTATGATTGCAAAAATGCTATAGGTTGGTATGATTCAACCTAATCAAATTTCTTTCTCTCGTTCCAAAAGAGTATTGGTGCACAAGAAGGATGGATCATGGTGCATGTGTCTAGATTATGTGGAGCTCAATAAGTTCATAATTAAAGATAAATTTCCCATTCCCGTGATTGATGAATTATTGATCCGGATTTATGCAAGAACGCAAAAAAATACACATATAGCCATAGATACGTAGATGTAGCGGAAATAATGCTTCATTTTATTATAATCAAATGAGTGAAATAAACTAGCAAGGGTGTTAGTAGTGTATCTCTGAGAAGAGATGTGGTGGCCAGCGGTGCCTCGAACCGTTATAGAACCGAAAGTTGTTTATAAACACAATGTAAATAAACAAATTTAGGCGCCGCTAGTAGGCTTATCTCCGAGAAGAGATGTGGGGGCTACAGCTCCCTGAATCCGTGTTACAAAATAAATGACTAAAAAATGCTTATAGAAATAATGGAAATAAATGAGCTAGGCACCGGTAGCATATTCTTGAGAAGAGATGTGTTGGCTACGCCCCGAACTATGTTACAATGCAAACATAATGGAAATGAGCGGTCGAGGGCACTAGTAGCGTATCTCCGAGAAGATATGTGACAGTTGCCAGGCTCTCCATTGTGTTACAATGAGGCTCGAAGGCCTATTTATTGTTGAGAAACAAGAAAAACCCTAAACATCCAAAACCTAAGCCTAGGAGAGATGAAGCGCCAAACTCGTGGTTCCGTTTGGGTAAATTGGTGTTTCAACTCGAGGACGTAACTTTGGCATACGATCTTTTTGATGCTCAAAAGCTCGTTAGAAAGATATTTTCGAGACTACAACTTTTGAGTTAGCAACATCGCCTATAAACCCATGTTTTCTTGCTGCCCCCAAAAAATGTTTATTAGGGCTTCAAAACGGCTCCGAAGTTCTCGACTTGGAAAAATGCTATAAATAGTAAGTTGTGTTGAAAATTACAAACTGAAATAGCTTATGGTGGAGGTTCGATGGAACCTGTGGGTGTCACCAATATCCACTTGGATCATTAAGTCCCCAAAACGCTCCTAAGTGCAGACCCGAAACTTGCTGCAAATAGTAAGTTGTGTTGAAGTCAAAATCAAAGAATTGATGTTGTAGATCCAAATGGAATAGGTGGGGTGGCCACAGATATCCACTTGAATCAATTAATGGATGAATTACATGGAGAAATTTATTTCCCAAGTTGGATCTCTATTCAGATATCATCAAATTAGAATGAAGACCGAAGACATTCCGAAAACATCATTTCAAACTCATGAGGGTAATTATGAATTTTTGGTCATGCCTTTTGGACTTACCAATGCACCTTCTACATTTCAAGGGTTTGAACATGAATTCAATTTTCAAACCCTTCCTTAGAAAATTTGTGTTAGTATTTTTTGATGATATATTAATCTACAACAAATGGCTTGGAAGGATCATGTTCAACATGTTTACAGTGGTGCTCAAACTATTGAGGAGAAATAATTACATGCAAAAACATAAAAATGTTTCTATGGAGTGCCACAAGGTAATATCTGGGTCATATTGTATCTCAGAGGGTGTTAAGGTAGACCCTAACAAAATTAAAGCCATTAATGAATGGAAAGTCCCCACAACCATAAAGCAAATAGAGGATTTCTTGAGTTAACATGGTATTATCGCAAGTTTGTTAAGAATTATGGGAGAATAGAAGCACCTCTAACAACATTATTGAAGAAATATGACTTTTCATGGACTCCTAAAGAGAAATGTGCCATTCATCTGCCTTATCTACACCAAACTTCACAAAAAAAATTATTCGAACGTGATGCCTCAGAAATGGAATTGGTGTTGTTTAATGCAAGAAGGAAGACCAATTTCTTTTGAAAGTCATCCAATCAAAGGAAAGTATTTACAAAAATCTATTTATGAGAAGGAAATGTTAGCACACTTCACATGCATTAAAGAAATGGAGATCTTGACTTCCAATGGGAAGACACTTCAAGGTAAAAATTGATCATGATAGTATTAAATCATTTTTGGAACAAAGACTCATTTTAGAAGAGAAAGTAAAATGGGTCACAAATATGTTGGGTTATGAATTTGAAATCATCTACAAAAAAGGGAAGCTAAATGTTGTTGCAAATGCACTCTCAAGAAATGATGAGGATGTGGAAGCATTGCTTTGTGCAATTTCTATTATCCAACCATATTGGATAACCGAAGCAAGGAGGAATGGAAGAATGATGAAGAAGTATGGACACATTCGGGAAAAGCTACAGCAAGATCCCGCATATGATACATTTAGTTGGAAAAATGATTCCTTATGGTACAAAGATCACTATATCTTTGTAAGAATTCCCAACTAGAACAAAGATTCTTTTGGAATTGCACACCTCACCCTTAGGACGTTCTGGGCTTTTAAAAACTTACCACAAAATGGTGAAGAAATAATTTTTTTGGGATGGCCTTTAAATCTGATATTCAAAATTTTGTGGCGGAATGTTTGGTTTTCAAGAAAAATAAAGTTGATAAAATTAAAACCTCTAGTCTCGCTACAAACTTTATCCATTCCAAGTCAACATTGGGAGGAGGTTTCAATCGATTTTATCACAAAGCGTTCAAGTCCGAAGGAAATAGTGTGTCGTCATGGTGGTAGTTGATAGATCTTCTAAGTATGCACAATTTTGTGCACTATCTCACCCATTTAAAGCGAGTACAATTTCTATTGCATTTATGGAAACACTTAAAAGCTACATGGAAACCCAAAGATTATTGTAAGCGATAAAGATCCCATTTTCATTGGAAATTCCAGTGGAAGGGATTATTTTTCTTCTTTGGGTACTCAACTAGCTCATGGCTCATCTTATCATCCTCAATCCGATGGGGAAAAACTGATATAGTGAACAAATGTTTGGAAGGATATCTTCATCAAGCTTTGCATCTCGATAAAAACACAATGGGTCAATCGTTACCTCTGGTTGAATGGTGGTATAAAACTTCCTTCCACATCGCAGCAAAAATGACCCCATTTATGGCACTTTATGGATATCATCTATCATTCATCACATCATCTTTAAGAGAAAAAAATTATAAGGTTCAATCGCTGGAAGATCACATTGAGCATCAACAACAAGTTCTCCAACTCTAAAGGATAACCTAAATTTGGCACGGAATCAAATGAAACAAACGTAATAACATCAACATCACAAACGTTGAGAGAAGTTTTGATGTAGGTGACTGGTATTTTTATGGCTACAACCATACAAACAAATGTCCCTCAAGCAAGATATGAAGGATAATAGCTTATCACCAAATTATGGTCCTTACAAGTTGTTGCAAAATATTGGTACTATGGCATACAAATTGGTGCTTCCTACATCTTCTCGAGTGCACCTAGTTTTCCATGTTTCATGCTTAAAGAATGTTATAGATGAAAAAACTCTCTGCTCAAACAATATTTCCAAAACTCGATGAGGAAGGAAAAATCATATTGGAACCCGAATCACCACGAAACAAGAACTCGACATGCCTACGAAATCAATCAATTTCGTAGCATCTCATAAAGTGGAAGAACTTACCCACCGAAAATTCCACATGGGAGGATGAGAATTTTATATACATCCAGAACTACTCAAGCGCTTGAAGAAAACACTTTTTGAAGTAGAGGGGCATGTTAGGGCCCTATATTACTAGTGTAGTCTCGTTATCTTTGTTAGTGTAGTCCTCTTATTGTTATTTTTGTACCCATGAAGTCCCCATATTGTTATTATTGTGCCCCATAATATCCCACTATTGTTATTGTTGTGCCCTTACATTATTATTGTTAGGTCGGGTAGGATTATATTGTGACCACATGGACTCCTATATGATAGAAAGGAGGTTTTTGTCATTTGAATCATCTAATAATTGTTCATTTATGTAATGTAAAGGAGGTTGTCCTCTCTAAGTGGCTAATTTCAAAGTCATTGATCTCTCTTTTCTATTTTGTGAGTTGGTTTTATAACAAAAAATTTATATATAGACTATATAAAATTATTGGAAGTTTGAATATTTTTACAAAAATATTACCAAACATTTTAGAGATTGAATATTGTGGACTTGTGAGATTTTCCTACAGTTTCTAAACTTTAAGAAAAAATCATCCTTAGAATTTTCCTTCTATAGGCATAGAGGGTGACTTATAACTATCAGCCCATGTTCAAAAGAATAAGCAAGCCCAAATAAGAGAGAAAATCAAGTTGACACAACCCAAGGATATAAAGCTTATGATTCAATCGATCACAACCTCTAAAGGTTATCTACTTGAAAAACTAGGTGTTATTTCCGCATTAGACTCAACCACAACTTCGCTTGAAGTGCATTGGCAAAGAAAGCCACTTAATTTAGTGTCGAACAAGTAATCTTGTATCGTCTTATGGGCACCAGAGCACTAGAGAATCCATCTACTCAACCAATGTTAGCACACGATGCATTAATACTACCAACCTTAGCACTATGAGGACAAAATGTTGTATTCTACAAGCTCGTATCTCGCTTCCTCTACCTCCAAGTAGCATTCTAGAGATTTCGTGTGAAATATGATTCCCGACTCCTCTCGCATTAGACCCGAAAGCTATTACCGCAAATTTTTCCAATCATCACCACGAGCATCATTCACTGAATTTAGATGAAAATAGGATCCTATGAACAGTGTATCCGAATCATTGGACTTCATCAAAATCCTTTTCTCCTCATCCTTTCCCCGTGGTGGGCTTCGGTGGTGCTCACCGGGCTCTACCCATGGAACAAAGCATCTAAAATAAAATCCTAGCCCATACCCACTCAAAGAAAGGAAAAGGAAAGAGGTCAACAAGACAGAGAGAACATAGATCGAGAGGCTATGATAAAGGCCCAAACCCATGTGGTTAGCTCCTCCTATGGAAAATTATGATAAAAATTGAATTAGGCCCAAGTTTAGCTACCGAAGAAAAGGTCTTAACGTTCAAGCCAAATTTTCCCATGGGCTTACGCCATTGGAAAAAAAAAGATGAACGTGATGAATTTAGATTCAAAGATGAATAAAAATACATTTTGTCCGCATTTTTCATTTCTTAGTTGAATGCAAGACCACCAAAGTGGAGCTTGAATCAAGCAAGGCATGTTTGACTCCGCTGAAGAAAAGGGTGGTGTGCATTAATGAAGAAGAGAGACCGACAATGGACAAAGATGGAGGGAAGACTAAGTGATGAATGTGTCCGTTTGAATGTGTCCACGTGTTATATTTTTATCAAAGAGAATGAAGAAAATAGATTGTAAAGGATTAATGTGAATAGTCTTTGGTCACCCCAAGACCACAAAGAAAAACGCCTTTCGACGTAATTATTATTTCTTTTAGATGATTTATTTCTAAGTGCCAAGTGCCCACCAATTCACCCTTTTCATTTATGGGTGGTGGAACACATGATATGCCACCTACCCAAATAACATAGTCCCGTGGAAAATACTAGCATTGGCTTTGTTGTTTCAAAAAGTTGTTTGTACCCATAGTTGTTTCACATTTTCTTTTATGTATTTGCCCATATTTTTTTTAATGGGTTAAACACCAAAAGCCAAGATTAATTAAAACTACTCAGCCTACAAAATAAAGCATACCTCCATTCCAAGAAGCTATCTATGAGTGTCATCTTCCTTAACCTATTGTCCCAAAGTTCATATCTGGCAGTTCTCTCTTACATGTACCCGCTTGGTTTTCGTGCTACTAAAATAATCCGGACTTCAACTATCCCTCCTAACTAATATTGACTGAAGCTCACATTGAAGTCGAGCATTAAAGCTCCAAACCCATTAACAATTTGCATACTCGAGCAAGAAAAGCGGTACCTTGACATTTTCAACACACAAAACCTTCGAAGCAATGTTTAAAAAATTCTCATTTCATATCTCGTGTAGCTTATACAATCGCTAAAATTTAACCATTGTAGTCTCGCAAAATTTACTTAAGATTTAAGCGCTCTTAAGCATCACCAAGGTAATTCATGGATGTAAGAATAATAAAACTTTAGGTGTATTTTCAAATGAGGACAAAGTTTATTTTGGAGGATGCATCTTGTAATTTTGGTACCTATCATTCATTAAAAAACTCGAAACATTTTCATCGCCTATCCTCAACCGCACATACGTAAAAACAAGGTAAGACAACCATAACAAAACATAAGAAAGGAAACAAGAACAATAAAATGCATCCGTATCGTAGGTTCCCAATAACTCTTGGAAACAATATTATTGTTATTTATAATGATACAATCATCCAATCTCGTTCATGGGTTTCAAAAAAATAGGGAAGAGAGAGAGATCGAATTGTTCTACATACATGGAGAAGTCACATATTTGCATTGTACACCGCACAATGGCAAAGCCAAATTAATCTTGAAAAAAATCCCAATACTAAATTGATAAAATTCTCCACCATAAAATCAATTCCAATCGAATGATTTTTTTATATGGTTTTATGATATTTGGAATATGCAAACACAAATTCTCATAAGCCACCACATCCTAATTTGATGAGAAAATGTTATCCTAAATTATGTTTTTCGCTAAGATAATGAACCTTCCATCCAAATTTTCATACCCTTGAAGTATTATGTAAGGAAAAATATTTCTTTTCGAAAACAAATCATTATGCTTAGAATTTTCCAAGGAATGCACAATAGAATCTGAATTCTCAATTGTATGAACATTCCCCATTACCTTCTTTCCAATCACATAGTTGTTTTGAATAAAATATGTAAGCAATGAACTATCCGGGAATGGATTCCTACTTTCCGCAATGAAAATCTCACAATCTTCGTCATCATAGCGTTGGAAAAATTCCTAATGGGTTGGATCTCGCCAAGTATTACCAAATTGTTCACCAATTTCATCTCCTTCTTCCTTTTGTCCAAATGAAGTCCACAACCGGTTCCTATAAACACTCTCAAATATACCTTACATCCTTACACCATTACTTCCTTGCATCGTTCAATCCACTCAATGTCTATGCCTTCTCAGCATGATCACCCAAAGTCATGTCCCGTACAATGAAATAAAGCCCATTATTCTTCCTATCTACACTATAACATCACCTAAAACCAAAACCCCCTTAACTTTTGTCAAAATAAAATTCTTAAAATTATGCTTGACCTTACCCAAAACATCCGATAACAGCTCCATCATCTCAACTCGAATGGGGGTTGGATCCAAAACTAATCAAAGCATCATCAGATTAAGCCTCGAGACATCGAATCCCACGATGGATCCCTACACAGGCTCAAAATACATAACTTCAGATCTAGTGCACTGATTCCCATTATGGGATCTCCAAAGGGCTCATTTTCTTTTCCATCTCCCACCATAATTCCTATCTGGGGAAACCTTTCTTGAATGCACTTGAATTGTGTTGTGTAACCAACTCCAAAAAAGAGAAGAAAAAGAGATATCAACGCCTTAGAAATGGAGCCACTTCGAGGGGGCAACCTCCAATACATTACATAAATGAACAATTGATGATACAATTTACAAAACCTCCTTTCTATATATAGGAGTCCATGGGGCCATAATGTAATCCTAGTGGGCCACAATGTAATCCTAGCCGATCTAACAATAATAATTTAAGGGCAATAATAATAACAAAATGGGGGTTACAAGGGTACAATAATAATAATTAACAATAAGGGGTTTCACTAACAACAACAATAAGGGACTACATTAGTAATATAGGGACCTAACATGCTCCTCTCCTTAAAAAAAGTGTTGTCCTCAACGCTTGAGTAGCTCGGGTGCTTCTGCATAAAATTCTCATCCTCCCATGTAGAATCTTCAAGGGGTAAGTTCTTCCACTTGATGAGATACTTCAAAATTGATCGATTCCGTAGTTGTCGAGTTCGTTTCCATGACCGCTTCAGTTCCAATATGATTTTTCCCTTCCTCATCAAGCTCTGAAATATTGTTTGAACTGAATATTTTCACCTATAACCTTCTTTTAAGCATGAAACATGGAAAACTAGATGTACTCGCTACAGCTGTGAAGTCTAATTTGTATGCCATAGTACCAATCTTTTGCAACACCTTGTAAGGACCATAATACTTTGGCGATAATTTATTATCCTTCTTAGCTTGCTTGAGGGACATTTGTTTGTATGGTTGTAGCCGTAAAAATACCCAATCTCCTACATCAAAACTTCTCTCGCCGCGATGTTGATCCGCCCGTTGTTTCATCTCGATTTTGTGCCAAATTCCAGGTTATCCTTTAAGAGTTGGAGAACTTCTTGCTGGATGCTCGATGATCTTCCACTTGAACTTCGAATTTTCCCTTAAAGATGATGTGATCGATGGTGGATGATATCCATAAAGTGCCATGGGGTCATTTTTGTCAAGAAGATGAAGGAAGTGTTATACCACCATTCAACCGAGAGGTAACCACTTGACCCATCAGGTTTGTTTATTAGATACAAAACAACGAAGATATCCTTCCAAAAATTTATTTACTATCTCGCCTTGACCATCGATTGAGGATGATAAGATGAGCTATGAGCTAATTGAGTACCCAAACAAGAAAATAACTCGTCCAAAAAATTTCCGTTAATGGGACTGTCAGCTTCACAATAACCCTTGGGCTTCCATGTAACTTTTGAATTCTCGTCCATAAATGTAGTAGCAATCGTACTTGCTTTAAATGGATGAGATAATGCACAAAAGTGCATACTTGGTAAGTCTATCAACTACCACCATGATGACATTCTTCCTTCAGACTTAGGTAAACCCGTGATAAAATCCATTGAATCTCCAACGTTGACTGAATGGATAAAGGTTGTAGAAGTCCCGGGTCTTAATTGTCTCCACTTTATTCCCGCCGGAAAACCAAACATTCCACCACAAACTTTTGAATATCGCATTTAAGGCCATCCCAAAAAAATTATTTCTTCACCTCCTGCAAGTTTTTAAAAATCCCGAGTGTCCTCCTAAAGGAGAAGTGCAATTCCGCAAGAATCTTTGTTTTATTTGGGAATTATTACAAAGATATAAGCCATCTTTGTACCATAAGGAATCATTTTTCCAACTAAATGTATCAGATGTACTAGATCTTGCTGTAAATTTTGAATGAGTGTCCATACATCTTTTGTCCTTCTTCCATTCATCTTCTTGCTTCAGCTTATCCAATCCGGGGTTGATAATAGACATGGAACAAAGCAATGCTTCCACCTCTTCTATTCTTTCTTGAGGAGTGTATCCGCAACAACATTAAGCTTTCCTTTTTTGTAGATTTATTTCAAATTCTAACCCAACATCTTTGTGACCCATTTTTACGTTCTTCCTCAAGATAGTCTTTGTTCCAAAAGTGTTTAAGACTATCATGATCAGTTTTTACCTTGAAGTGTCTTCCCATTAGGTAAGTTCGCCATTTCTTTAGTGCATGCAAGATTGCTAACATTTCTTTCTCATAAATAGGTTTCTCAGGAATACTTTCCCTTTGATCGGACGACTTTCAAAAGCAATGGGTCTTCCTTCCCGCATTGGGAACCGCACCAATTCCATTTCTAAGGCATCACATTCGATAATAAAGGTTTTTTGTGAAGTCTCGGCATAGCTAAGACGTGCTAGGCACATTTCCTCTTTAAGATGTTCAAAGGCCTTAAGCTTTCTTAAGGAGTCCATGAAAATGCATCTTTCTTCAATAATGTTGTTGGGAGGTGCCGCTATTCGCCCATAATTCTTAACAAACTTGCGATAATACCCCGTTAACCCGAGAAATCCTGCAACCGCTTTATGGTCGTGGGGACTTTCCATTCCTTAATGGCTTTAATTTTGTTAAAGGTCTACTTTAACACCCTCGTGAGATATAATATGACCCATATATTCCACCTCTTGTACTCCAAAGAAACATTTGGATGTTTTTTCATATAATTGTTTCTCCCGCAATAGTTTGAGTACCCCGTCAACATGTTCAACATGATCCTTCCAAGACCCGCCGTAGATTAGTATATCATCAAAAAATACTAGCAAAAATTTTCGTGGCTGGCTTGAAATGGAATTCATCAACCCTTGAAATGTAGAAGGTGCATTTGCAAGGCCAAAAGACCAAAAATTCATAATGACCTCATGAGTTCGAAAATGTCGTTTTTTGGAATATCTTCAATCTTCATTCTAATTTGATGATATCCGAACGAAGATCCAACTTGGTAAAATAAATTGCTCCATGTAATTCATCCAATAATTAATCAATCACAAAATGAATGAGAAATTTATCTTTAATGATGAGCTTATCGAGATCCTTATAATCCGACACATTCGCCATGATCCATCCTTCTCAGAAATTAACACTACTAGAGCAGAAAGAACTTTGACTAAGTTGAATTATACCCACCTCTAACATTTCGCAATCATACGTTAAATTTCTCTCTTTGAAGTAAGGATATCTATAAGTCCCGATGTTTGGAGGAACACTTCCCGGAATCAAATGAATAGCATGATCATGATCACGAATAGGTGGGAGTCCTTTGGGAGTTTCAAACACCTTGGAATGATTGTCCAAGACTTGTTGGAGATCCGCGTAAATAGATGATTTTGATGTCGGAACTTCTAGTGAGCATAATTGTGAAATTACGCTCGTTGTTATTTCTTTAGAAGCTTTGTCATGACATTGGGAAGCTATTATCCTTCTCATTTCCCTTCAATACCCCGTAATTCGAATTCCTTTCCTTTCCCGAAAAATTTCAAGAAAATTTTCTTGGAAAATTAAAAGCTACCGTCCCCAAAGATTGTAACCATTGTACTTCCTAGTACAACATCGCACTTCCCATAGGGAATGGAAAGCATTGGAATAGTCAATACATATTCCCCATGGTTAGCTTGATATTATGGCATTTTCCGCAGAGAATATAGTTCCTCCATTTGCAACCATCACTTGACATTCTCGTGCTGGTATAGGAAACAATTTAATTCCTTGGCTACCTTACAATGAATAAAATTATGGGTGCTACCCGAATCAATCAACACTATTACCTTTTTCTTCTTGATTTGTCCTTCTATCTTGAGAGTTTGGAGGAGTGGCATCAAGCAAGGCATTACACGATATGACGATTCATTTCTTCCTCTTCTAGGGCTAGTTCCCTATGTATATCCTCTTCTTGTTCATTTTCTTCTTCCTCTTCACAATCTATGGTACAATTTCTTCTCAAGACACTTATGACCTTTAGTGTATTTTAAGTCACAACCGTAGCAAAGCCCTTTCGTTTTTTCTTCCAATTTTTGTGGTGTCAACCTTGTAGGTTGTGGAAATCTAAAGTAGCAACACTTCCTTCTTTATAGAATTGAGTGGTAGGCTTCCTTGTCGCCATTATTTTACATTCAACTTTTCTTGCCAACCCGAATGCCTTCTCCAATGAATTTGGTTCCAAAATGCGAACTTCATGTTGGATATTATCCTTTAAAGTGCCTATGAAGAGATCGATCATGTGTTCTCCGGGAATATCGCCTACCCTTATATTCAATTTTTGGAATTCCTCAATATGCCGCCCCACTAAACCCTTTTGTTTGAGATTTATCAATTGACTAAAGAAGGTGTTGCTCTTTGTATCCTCATAATGTGCTATCATTTCTTCCGTAAAATTGACCAAGTGACAATTTTTTTACTTTAGAGCAAAGCCATCGATACCATACAAATGTATTTTGTTCTAAATGTAAAGTTGCAATGCGTACCTTTTGTGTGTTTTGCATCGTTATGGAGACTAAAATATTGCTCCATATGTAGTATCCATGTTACGTGATCCTTTCCATCAAACTTCCTCATATCCATTTTTGGAATATGGTGGTTCTTCCCGCCAACATTAGAGTTTTTTATCAAATCACAATTAACATTGATTTTGTTCTCATCATGAGGTTCTTCTACTATCTTTTCACCATTAGGAAACATTTCTGATTTTAACTTTGTCAAACCTTCGATGTTTGTTTTTAGATCATTCTTCATGTTTTCCATCTTAGCTTCCATGCCACCATGCCAATCCATCTTAGCTTTCCACGCCATCCATCTTAGCTTGCACACCATCCATCTTAGCTCTACACCTTTCTTCAAACGTCCATTTCATTTTTTGTTGCTCTTTGCGAGAGTGAAATTTGTTGCACTTGCTCTTGTAATTGATGATCATGGTTGCAATTCTTCATCTTTCAGAGTCATAGTAGCCTTCAAGGCTTAATGGGTGTTGAATTATTTTTATGGGGAATCTTTAGAACCTAATACTGATATCTATTCGACATATATTCTTGAATCAATTCAAATTGATTCTTCTAACAAGACTTATGCAATTCGGAAAAAAATACACACCTTTTTCTTGCTTTTGAGGAGCTCGATATTGAAATTGGATTATATTTGTGATTGCAGAACTTCAATATTTTATTTTCAGTACCAACGTAGCCCTCTGAATTATCTTTCGAATTCCACAGGTCTGACCTGATTTGGATTCTCCAAGACAAAGTTGTGTCCAATCTCCCACAATGACCTAATTATGGACCGGTTCAAGAGAGCTGAACTGAAATACTCTACACTATTACTGTTTCATCCTTCATCTCTCAAATTGATAGCCATGAAACTACAAACTGCTTTCTTGCACTACTTTTACGCACTCCAATCCGATGCTCGTGAGAGAGAGTTATTGAATTTTTCCATTATCACCTTTGAGAGGAATGTTCAGAGTTGAAAAGAAGAACTTCCACCACATCTCCAAAAGGAGTTGGTAACTAAGCTGAATTTTACCTGAATTTTGGGATCACCTTCAGAACCACATATTCTGATCTGAATGATCATATGTTTGTTCTCAGGAAGGAATTTAACAAGGAACTTGTCAGAGCCTGGCAAGATCACCTCTTACCATCATATCAAATATTTAGAATCAAGTTTGAATTTTTGAAATATTCTCAGTGACGCTGGCCACACTGCACCAGCCTGAATGCTGAAAGAGTAAAAATGCACCCTGCTCTGCAGCAACTGAACTGCAAATTATTAAATGCTGCTGTTTCAAAAGAGAAGAAAGAGAAATGCCTTAGAAATGAGCCACTTCAAGGGGGAAACCTCCAATACATTACATAAATGAAAATTTTCGATGATACAATTTACAAAACCTCCTTTTCTATGCTAGAGTCCATGGGGCCATAATGTAATCCTAGTGGGCCACAATGTAATCCTAGCCGACCTAACAATAATAATTACAACACAACAAAATGGGGGGTTACAAGGGTACAATAATAACAATAAGGGGTTACACTAACAACAATAAGGGACTATAATTTATAATATAGGACCTAACAAATTGAATCATTAATTTTACATGTAGAAATCGCCTCGCCACATTAAATTCCTCCACCCTTATTAACGAAACTTCTAGACGAAGATAATGAACTGTCAGAATTTCCCCCCACACGATTGATATCTGTTGGTTCTTGAATTGTGTGTTGGGTGGCTTCATTGACTAGGTCATAAACAACTTCATGAATCTCTTGTTCTCTCAATCACCCTTGATATCTTTAGAGGAATAGGACTCCATGGAAACACAATAAAAGTATCTTCCCTATAGCCATTCCTGATCTATGCGTATTCCTATTCAAAGATGAATAAAAATACTTTCAATCTACATTTTGGCTTTCTCAGCTTGAATGCAAGACCACCAGAGTGGAGTTTGAATTGCAAGGTGAGATGTTTAACCTTAGCTTGAAGTGGAGGGTGGTGTGCATTACCTAGCTACAGAGACCTCATTATGTGGATAAAGGGAGGATCTAAAGATGAATGCACCAAGTTGAATGCGTCCACATATTATATTTTTATCTAAGAGAATGACGAAAATAGATTATGTTGATTGGCTAGGTGAAGAAATAGTCTTTAAATGCCCCAAACTTGCAAATAAACGTCTTTCGGCATAAATATGCATGGCATAGTTATAATTTGTGTGTATGTTGTTTTACATATTTGGCTTTTTATTTATTTAACTTAAACTTAAGGTGTATGAGGATTTCTTGACTTTTTTTAATTTTTTAATCAGGGCCTAGATTGGATTCCTTAAGGGAATATGCTCAACATATGCTTAGTCTTAATGTTTATCAATGGTTGTAGTGTATTACAAAGTTTGTTAGGTTGTATTGAATTTTAATAAATTTAAAAAATGATATTTGTGCCATTTGGCTCCTCCCACCAATTTCCTAGGGATTTGAAACTATTCTAATTCTAATAAGTTCCTCATGATAAGTTCTTCACTATCATTTATAACATTCATTTATATATAAGAAATTTTATTAGTAAAATAGGCCCATTTTACAATAAGATGTAATTTTTTTTCTTTTTTTAAAGTTAAATTTGACCCATAACCTTTTATACATGATTAATCAAGTAAATGTATGCATTAATAAACATCCTTCGTGTTGTAATGTTATGAACCTAAATTAACTAAAGTAATAAATATAGTCATTAATAGAATAATAGAAATAAATGTAATTACTAGCTAATCAATTAGGATTATGTTAAATAGCTTATTAGGTTAATGAAAAGGCATGTCTAAAAGACATGCCTTCCATTCGTGAAAAGGTACCCGCATGGGTATAAAAGCGGACCTCATTGTAATCATTCAATCATGTCATATCTTATCAATAAAATATTTATTATTATAAATACCCCGTGTATTTTTATAATTAAAAGTCAGCTTTTGCTATTAAGCCTACAATTCTACAAGTCTTGTAACCAAATCTACGAATTCCGCCGCGCGTTGTATCGGGGCCATATTAAGGAAAAGTTGAAGCAATGACACATAACATTGCTCTACAAGCCTACGAACATAGTTTATAGAAGCTCGAGCACATTAGTTTACCATATAATGTGTCATTACGTGAAAAGCCCGAAATAATTAGAAAAATTCTAGAAAAGGTTGAGCACTTAGATAAGTTATCTCGCGTACCCTTCGTATCTTTTGGGGAAAAACTTTCGCATTTTAAAAAATTTCTTGTAATAGAAAAGAAAATCATGAGAAACAGAAGATGAAAAATGCTGTAAAAATGAGAAAGAAGTAGTTGGTGATAAAGGGAAATCGCTAAACACCCAGAAAATCTAACCAAATACATTCCCCACCAATGCGTAAAGGAAAACCCACCACACAAAAATCAGAACCTCCTAGATACCCGTGGAAATTCTAGAAAACCCACCACACAAAAATCTATAAAACCTCATGATAATGAAAATTTTGGAAAACCCACCATACGTAAAATTTGGGAACCTCCCGTAGATACCACATGGAAAGCGAACGGGAATAAGATACTGCACAAAGGGTGCGGAAGGATCCAAAGCTGCCAATACCTTCAACAACCGTACAAAGAGGGATGGATTACTTGCAATATGATTCAAAAAAGGAGACAGTTTTGTTCGACTGAAAAATCAAGGAGCAACATGTTATGCCCATATGCCTTACTTTAGGAAGTGTATCATATGCCCACAACTGAAAATAATGTACCATCAAATAGCATGCCTTCGCTCTACATAGCTTGTTCTACAAAGTTCAATACAATGATACTTAGTATGTCATCAAAAGATTTGACGAAATCTTTTGGATGGGATACATATGAGTCATTCATGCAAGATGATGCATGTGAGGTTGAACCGTGTATTTATCTGAGAAATTAGAAGACAAAATGAAGGGTACCGCCGTGGAGGGTACAATACAAATGCGCTATTTGAGGGCATCATATGAAATACATCGAATGTATAAATGTGTTGATTATAAATCTACCCGGAAGAGTCATTCTTATGATCTACAACTTGATGTTAAAGGTTGTCGAGACATCTATGCATCATTTGACAAAGTAATCGGGAATATCAACATGTGGACTTTCAAATTAGCTTGATTAACTTAATCTACTCGTTAATGGCGTTCAACGTATGGATAATTAATCATATGGAGTCGGGCGAGCATTGATTTTCAAGGTTTCCTCAAACCGTGGCACCGCTTTTCCGGAAGCAAAGTGCATTTTGACAACATGTCATCAATCCCGCTCGTCCATATGCCACAAGACCAAGTCGACCAGTCAAGGATTGTTGTGGCCGTGATCCGTATAATACACTCGCTTGCCGACCAAATTTTCGTGCTTGTCCGCCATCACCGCGACCGACCATTCAAACGGCCTCCCCACCACTCGCTATTCATTGATATGATACGACGTTTCATTACGCGTTATAAGTTTTCGATACAAAAAGTTATACATTTTCATGGGATACGCTTAAACAAAAAACGATTATTTTTTAAGGTACTACTGGTGGTTCTAAGGACGTGACGATTAATTTAAAAAAATAAAAGCCGACAATTATAAATCGTGCCCCGAATTAATTTATTAATATATTACAACTATATATTATATAATATATATATATATATATTGATTTAATTAATTACTTTAGTATTAATTAATTAAATTAAAAAAAAATATATATATATATATATATATATATATATATATATTTTATTATTATTATAAAAAAGGGTACCACCGTGGAACTCATGTGTTGGAAATTTCTTCACCACTCAAACAAGTGACCAAAGGGTTCACACAATTGCTACGCTAAAGGTTAAAGTTCGTAGAGTGTTTAGCGGAACATGAGATTATTATATTATATGGAATTTGGTTAAGTTGAAGGAGAGCTTCTATGAAAAGACAAAGAGGTCAAAGTCCATGTTAAAGTTAAAAGGGTTGAAAGGAAATTATTAAAAGCTTAAAAAAAAAAAAAAAAAACAAAACAAAACAAAATTTGACGTCAAGAAGTGAAGAAAATTGTTTCATGGTTAAGATAAGATGTCAAATTACATAAGTCGAAAGCAAGCTTTGAGGACAAAGCTTTCCAAGAAGGAGGCAATGTTATGAACCTAATTCATAACTAAAGTAATAAACATAGTCATTAATAGAATAAATAGAAATAAATGTAATTACTAAAGCATTCAATTAGGATTATGTTAAAATAGTCATATTAGAGTTAATGAAAAGGCATGTCTAAAAGACATGCCCATTCGTAGTGCTAAAATCGCATGGGTATAAAAGCTGACCTCATTGTAATCATTCAATCATGTCATATCTTATCAATAAAATATTTATTATTATAAATACCCCGTGTATTTTTATAATTAAAAGCCGTTTTTGCTAGTTAAGCCTACAATTCTACAAGTCTTCAGAACCAAATCTACGAATTCCGCCGTTTACATGCAATAGTTATTTTAGTTATGTATCAACCACACTAATACTTATACTTTTAATATAGTTATACTAATTAAAAAGATTCTAAATAAAAAAGATCTTCTTCCTCTCATTGAACATACCATTCAAAAATATGGTATTAATGATTAGTAAGGAAGTGATATTAAATCTCCCATTAACTCAATTAACTCACATTAATGACTTGTAAAGAAGTGATCTTAAATCTCACACTAACTCAATAAATTGGCATTAATGGTTTATAAGAAAGTGATCTTCTTATTGTACTTACATTACTGGCAGATACTACGCACGTTCTTTCCGACAGACATTAATTCACCTTGGATTAGACATATGTTTTCAATTTTTTTATATTTTTCCATGGTCTAACTATAAGATCTATTATTGTTTATTTATTTTAATTATTTTAATTTGTTTTTTGGCATTCTATTGGTTGAAAAGTTCAACATGTTATTCCAGATTTCATAGATATTTGTGCAAGGAATTGTACTAGAGAACAACATCCAACCATTCATTGATGCATTTCTGAATTTAGGATTGAGAGATGTCGGTCACCAAACCCAACCTTAATTACTCGCACATTCGTCGATTGAGAGAAATGATCCAACAATGTTAAACAAGGAAAATGTCAACCTCAAGATTCAACAGACCACGGCATAAATCTGCTAAGATAAAGGGGGTACCACTTGATACTCGCTACTTAATAATGATCCATGATATATTTATTAACGAAATTATTTCATTCTAGATTCCAATAAAAAAAATCACTATCGAATTTACCACGTGGTGGTAGACAATGCACAATCCATTAAGTCTAGGTTGGTGCATGGTACCCCACGTGGGTTGAAATTTATTTCACAAAAACCTTGAATTATGATGCTAAAATAATAGTTAAACGATAGCAAGATAGATAAGGGTGAAGTGTAAAAGGGTTTAACCCACTATTTTAACATGTTTTATAAGAATGTGTTACCATCGTGAATGCTACGGTGTTAAATAAAGGGTTTAACCAACTATTTTAACATGTTTTATAAGAATGTGTTACCATCCTGAATGCTATGGTGTTAAATAAAGTTAACACGTGGTATTAAAAAAGTAATAAGATAGTAAAGTAGAAAGTAAATATATATATATATATATATATATATATATATATATATATATATATATATATATATATATATATATATATATATATATATATATTTAAAATTACATGGATGTCACAATATAACACTTGGAAGAATAAGTTTCTTGCAAGTCTAGGTTAATCTGCACGTATATAGATGTGAATAAATTGAACTAAAAGTAGTTTAAATAAAAATTGAAATTATTTTCTAATCGTTAATTTTAATTTTCAGTTCAGTAATTTGATACTTAAAATATATATTCTTATTAATAAAGGAAATATTGATAATACATTTTTTTATTTTATCTGGGACTTTGTTTAAATTACTAAAAAGTTACTAATTTATCATGGCGCATTCAAAACTATACTCCAGACGCGATCACCACCTTAACTCCGGCCTATAAAAACACGGTCCGACTTGCAACACAAAACGAGCTATATAAAATCTCCAATTCCGATTGAGGATCTAATCTCGAAAACTAAAGTTTAACTCCTCTAGATACCGATCGTGTCCATGACATAAGAAACAAACGAGCGAATCGTGTGGTGTTTTGATTGCCGATTAGGAATTAAACGTGATGAATACAATAAACTCCGCCGCAATAAAAGGATCGTCTCCTCCAAGGGCAATCAAAACTCGCCGCTGGATTTAAAATGCATCACACCAAGATAGTTCTCAATACTGTGAAATTCAATAGCTTATGGTTCATCTCCGTCGATTCCGTAAATGACAAGGGTTCGATACGCTTCCTTTCTATGCGTAGGTTAATATGTCGTATCAAATCCAGAGATTCACTAAGGCCGCGCCCAACCAATGGTGCCAACTACCTATGGAAACTACAGTGGGACAAATAAGCGTAAAGCCATATGAGATTTGGTGACTAGACGCGAGTTAATATGCTTTGTATGAAATCTCCGAGCTTCAAGAAGTTGCAGTTTCATTTCCAAGACATCATGACTCGGGGAATTTTTCCGTTTCCTCTTTTTTGCTACATCAACTGGGAATTTTATGCTTAATAGTCATCATCCTCAATCCACACTTTTGCTTCATTGCTTCAAATTTAAAATCTATAAGCAATTATTACATAATATTACACATTACATTGAAATATTTCGACACATTGAAGAGTTGGGAGGAATGAAGCAAAGCACGATGATCAACATATCATTGATATCTTGAACGTTATATATCGGTTTCCAAAGATCGACGTGCCATTGATCCGGAAGATGTCGCGATATCTCTTCCCATGACCCTCGTGTGATTATGCATTCTTATGATGTTTTTACCGTCAACTTCTACAAGACATTTATCTTGTAGAGTTAGAAACCTCGGAAACCTTCTCATCCCGGTGCATCCCATATTCTTAGTATCCATCCGTCCCCGTCATCTCCTATGCAAAAACAAGCAATATCTAAAAAAATATTTGTTGCTCTTCTTCATCAAGGGAGTCGTAATCGATTCTAAGGGTACTCATATATGTCACTCGACAATATTTTTTTAAGTTTGTTCGAAGGTCTCACCTCTCACATCTATATTTCTATGCATAAACCTCTCCGCTTGAACTCCAAAGCGTCACTTCCCGACGAGGGATCTCTACCTATAGCCCACGCATTCACAATCACCCTCGTTTTAGCAGAACGGGTACCCGCGATTTATAGCAGACTTTCTCCATTGACTCGTGGGGAACCAAAGAATAGACCGTGGAATGTCCCGCATCTCCTTCACCACGCATCGTTGTGTACTCCAAATTTCCATGTATCACACAATTTAATTAGCTATGCCATGGTTTTCAAAGATAATTTATTTACTTCTGCAATTTACCATCATGTAATAACCTCATGATTCGAACCTTGGTGCATTCAAACTATATTAGACGCGATGACACTTAACTCCTACGATAAAAACATCGGTCCTGATTGCAAACAAACAAACGAGCCATATAAAATCTCCGATTTCGATGAGGATTGACCCGAAAACTAAAGTTGACCGCTAGATAACACGGACGGGTCCATGGCATAAAATAAAATGCCAATCGTAAAAGTTTCGATTGCCGATTAGAACGAACGTGATGAATACAATAAACTCCGCCGCAATAAAAGGATCGGCCTCTCCAAGGGCAATCAAACTGCGGATTAAATGCATCGTTACCCAAGATAAGTTCTCTAACACCATAAATTCAACAGAGGACAACAAAGTACTTACTATAGCAGCTTTTCAAAATCGAGACTGAGCTCCGTGGCCTACTACATGCAGATCTATTTTATTAGCAATACTCTTATCGCCCCATGGTCCTGATGGATGTGTCTTGATAGTGCAAGAAATAATTGAGAAACGTGTTCTAAGATCGGTTCCAAGCCCCAGAGTAGGAAATTAGAGCAGAATATTAAGGGAGAGAGTTGCGCATAATTGGTCAATTAAAGATCTCATACTAAAGGAAACTGTAACACAACATTGGAATGAAGATCTTAACCTTTCTAATTCCATCAGATCAAGATAATTGGTGCACAAAGGAAGAACTTACAAAATCATAAATTGTATTTTTTTTATATTCGTCTCGTCGTGTTGTGTGGTAGACATTTGGTACATGTTAACGCATATTAATTATTCATACAAAAGGATTATAAGAAAAAAAGACCTCTAGAAGCTTATTTGTTTTTGCCTATACTGCTTCTAATACCGTTTAATAAGCATTGGATATACTATAAATCACCCAAATATTATTCAATAATAATATTCAATAAGCATTGTATATAATATAAATCACCCAAATATCATTCAATACAGTTAAAAATATTTATTTTGCGGATACTAATGATTGCTTGCTCAGATTTCGTGAAAATTTACCTTGTTAACTTCTCGCTTCATATATAAATTTGTTTATGTTAGACTTGTTTACATATAGTCATAATTCATTCAAGATTATGTTTGTTAGATGATTTTGTTGCAAAGAATGCAAACTACCAATATGCATCTTAAAGCTCATTTCCTCAAAGACATAAGTGCTTAGCAAAATTTCTGAGGTTTGAACACAGTTATTTCACTAAAGAAACTTTCTCTCTAATGTCCGTGTTATTGGGACTCCAAAATTCATGGTATTGTTTATTATTTTATATTTCAAAGTGCTTTTAAAGGTGAAATTTAGTAAATTTTTTTGGCTATATGGTAATTTTGTTATTTAAAATATATTTTTAATTGTATATATAAAATTAGTATTTTAAAAAATCTTGAATTTTAGAAAAACTTCACAACTCAAATCTATGATTCCAACAATTTTTTATGAGATTATAAACCTATCCAACTAGAATAATAATAATAATAATAAATAAAATACAACTAGCCTCACAAGCAGTGTGTTAATTATCTAACAATGTAATCTACTAAAAAAATTATGTTTACAATCAATTTTTTTTGAAATTCTAGACCCATTCAACTAAAAACACACAAAACAACTCAAAAATAGAATAAGTAAAGTGTTGGGTGTAATAATCAAACTGATGTGCTCTTGGATCAAACTCTGTTTTCCAATGTTGTTACTTATTATGGGTGGTTGGAAGTTTACACAATAAATATGTTGCTCAAGATATATGTTTGTTTTGAGCTTGTTGTACTACTCAACGAAAAATAACATAGAAACACCATAGGACAAAAGAAACCAAAAAAAAAGGTATAGATAAAATTTCAAAGATAATAGGGATATTAAGAGAAATAATGATGAGATTGGAAACATTTTGTTCAAATTGCACAATGTGAATTAAGATGAATATGGATTATGAAATAGAATATTTGATGAATCAAATAGAGTTATAATTTTGGAAGCAATTTAATTTGTATTTGATATTATCTTTATTGCAATTTAGAGGCTGACAAGAAGCAACATGGGAAATCGAGGATATCTTAGTGAAAAAGGGTTCAAATGTAAAGGAACAGAAGTTTGCTTCGTTTCAACTCTTATAGACTTAACAATATACTAAAACTATTCCATGAAGATTCGAATTTATATTCGAATCAATAAAATTTAATTTAATCTCTCTCTCACCTCATGGGCGTTTGAAACAACATTTGAACTTTTAATAAATCCAAGGTATAAACCTCTGCTTAACACTACATGCTGTCAAACCACCATCTATGAATGCATTTACTCACTCTTCGACCATGATAAAGTTTATCATATTAACATGTACTATGTCCGCCCATACATGACATTTCTTTTATATTAAAAGTTCAACTTTGCTGAAACATGAGCCAAGCATTTGGGTCCCACAATATTGGCATACTACTTACCTTTCCTTGCGTCTCCATTAACTCCCGAATAGATCTAGACAATCTACCTTTCATCGCATTCCAAAACCAACTTGTGCCCATATCCAACGATCATCGCACAACACATTATAGTGTTTAACATCAAATTGCACGCGAAATCGCCTCTAAGATTCCAAAACTCCATCAATCACTGTCCTCCTCGACCTTTATTGCGCAAATTTTCTTAATACCACTTACCAGGTTAAATTCTACGCAAAAAAACCATTCATTTGTTTCCAAAACAGCCTTACACCGTTCATTCTTCATAATTCCACCACGTCAAGTTGCTCATGGTTCCATTTCCAACTCTCACTCAACTAGTCATCCTAGTAATTATCAATTGTTATCATCATCAACACAAAAAGTTGTTTTACTATAATTTAGATAGATTTAAACTACTACTATATAGCACATAACTTTTTAATTTTTACTTTGATTTAATTATATTTAAACGAAATTAAGTTAAAATAACTTTACTACAAAGAAAATCCTCATGGACATGCTCAAACTCAAATTGCAATGAAGTATTTCTAGTTTAATTTAACTATACTTTATTACAAAGCAAATCTTCATAGACATGCTCAAACTCAAAATTGCAACGTTTCTATAATTAGATTGGGCAAAGATATAATAATATTTTTATTTTTAGCATTATAAATTTTCATATTCATATATATACTTTAGGAAAATGTAAAGGTTTTCAGATGGTAGACAATATGGCATTGTTATTGTAGTTATGGAATTGGATTAACAAAATATTAGTAAAAAACTCAAATGGATTAGATTCTAAATCTTAATACTAACATAAATTCTTATTTTTTACTTTAATTCTAGCTATATTTAAACTAAACTAAGCAACAACTTTATTACAAAGAAAATCCTCTACAATACATCCTTAAATTCAAATGGCAACATTTAGCAAATCCTCATAGACACGCTCAAACTCAAATTGCAACAATTATTTCTAATTTAAGTTACACTATACTTTTATTACAAAACAAATCTTCATATACATCCTCAAACTAAAATTGCAACATCTCTATAATTACATTAAGCAACATGTAATAGCCGAATAGCTATCCATAGACATTTTCCAACATCATGACAACATTAACTATATTTAAACTAAACGGCAGGTAGTCACTACCTTGTAGCCTTGTTTACATTAATGGTTGGTAAGGATGTGATCTTCATGTACCTTCGTAAATTGTAATGTTCCCCAACAACATATACTATCTCATAACAAAGAAATTTACGATATAATTATGTGAAAGCTTGCATATAGTAAGTCTGGAATTATATATATATATATGTGTGTGTGTCGAAATAATTTAAACGCATAACCTATTTTTAATTTTTCCATGTCCTAGAACACTTCAAATTTAGTATCGTTATAAAGTTATTCTAAAGAAATTAATATAAACTGTAATTATAAATACTTAATCATATTAAAAATTAAGATAATTATTATTAATTATCATATTCATAATATTGAATATCCCATACTTATATTTATAACTATCTCGATTATATTTGCTATAAAAAATACAAATGGAAATATAAAATAATTTAAAAAATTTCTTACTTATAATTATAATTATCTTAAATTATATTTATTGATTTTTAATTAATTAAAATTAAATAATTATATAAATTTCAAAAAATTAAAAATGATCTATATTTAAATCTTAAAAATTAATTTAAATGAAAATTTAGAAAATTAATATAATAACGAAAACCAATAGTTAACAACACGTGCAATTTAGGCATGTGATTAACAGAAAAAAAAAAAAAAAAAAAACAGAGTAACTTTTGACAAACTAATAAAATTGTTCGAACAAATTAAAAAGTAATAATGTTCCTCAAGTTTGAAATGTGGGTAGACTGTTGTGGGAATATGGAGTCTCACCGCGACTCTCACCGCTAGGGTAGGAATTTTCAATCTAAGACACTTCAAATTTATGAAATTTCTTTGTTCAAATTTATGAAATTTCTTAAAGTTCATCTGTAATTAGCATTTTATTGTTGTTTTATGCACAAAACTATGTGCACAGAATTCATCTATACAACGTGCCTTTTGTTTTGAAATATTTTCATAATTTTTATTACAGCGATTTATTTTAATTTTAATTTAAAGAAATAATTTCATAATTTTTATTATTATTTATATTTTGTGAGAAAATAATTGAAAAAAGAAAATATATATATATATATATATATATATATATATATATATCTATATATTTTAAATAAGTGTAGTTTAATTATTGCTTATGGGGCTTAGAATAGATGATGAGAGAATGCTTTGTTAAGACACTAAGTGGCGAAAAAGTCATTGGTTTAAAATTCTATGGGAAAAAATCTAATCATACTAAGGGTTGGTATGACCCAGGTCGAGTGCGATCCCCGAATTACTCAAGCCACATGTTAGGCATGCCAGTGATCTCACTACTCACATTACCTAACAAACAAAACAAGTGTAGTCTAATTACCAGCCTAGATCCATCTAACTCTGGATCTATCATGCGCCGAGAGGGATCAAATCTCTCGAGGTGCAAACCTATTTTTTAGTGCAAAACTTGAGGAAAGGTTTGCACCTCGAGAATTTTGATCCCTCTCGGCGCATAATCTAGAGTTAGATGGATCTAGGCCGGTTCGAGCTCCTGAGGCATCAACGTCACATTTTTCGATTATTAAAATTTTTGTATAGTTTTGAGATGTAAGATGGATCTAGGGCCGGGTTTCAAATATGTGTCGTCAAGAATATGCAAATATATCAAATATTAATATAATCATTTTAAATATGATAAATATTTCTAAGATTAACTTGGTCATTTTAATTTTAAATTTTCTTAGTTACCTCAGTTCGTTGAGATGATAATTATTGTTAATAACTATAATGATGAAAAATGATGAAATATATTTTTTAAATGCAAAGTGACAATAATAGTGTTGAAAGATAGAAAATGTGAATAATAAGAACGTACTCATGTTACAATCAATCTCAAACTATTTTATTCTACTATTCTTATTTCCTCCCTTGTTAGTTTTGTTATCTTTTCATATCGATTATATGAAAAATAAAATTTAAATCGTAAACCATTTAAATCTTTAGCTCAATCTATTGTAGTAAACATGATACCTTGTCTCTCTTGCTCTCCAATATTAATAGCTTAAATTACTATAACACAAAATCAATCTACATTGTTAATAACTTTTTGTGCTTACACTAAAATCAATGCATATTGTTAATCCAATCACTTTAATATTAATGTACCGTCATATATCCAATTACATCAAATCATAAATCAACATATACATTGAAATCAATGCATTCAATGCAAGCAATCAAATAAGATTAGAAAATAACTTCTACATTGAAATCAATGCACCTAATGCAATCAATCAAATAAGATTAGAAACCAACATCTACACTGAAATCAATGCATTTACTCGAAGGAATCAAATAGGATTAGAAATCGCCATCTACATTGAAATCAATGCATTTAGCGCAAACAATCAAATAGTATTAGGAATAATCTACATTGAAATCAATGCATCTAGTGCAAGCAATCAAATATAATTATAAATTGATGTCTAAATTGAAATCAACACATCCAATGCAAGCAATCAAATAGTATTAGGAATCATCACCTACACTGAAATCAATGCATCTAGTGCAAGTAATCATATATCATTAGAAATAAATATCTACACTAAAATCGATGCATCTAGTGCAAATAATCAAATATGATTATAAATCACCATCTCCACTTAAATCAATCCATCTAGTGCAAAAAATATTCTTCCCTCTCTCCACCCTCCATCCATATCTATATCCCCATCCATCTCTTTTTTTTTGTCTCTATCTCACCCCCCTAAACACACATGCTCTCGCACTCCATATATATCATTCTCTTTGTCGATCACCCTCTCTCCCCATCTCTCTCTTCTTCCCTCTCTTCCCCTTCTCTCCCTCTCCCCCGGTAATATCTCTTTTTCCTCCTTTTGTCCTCTCTCTCTCTCTCTCCATCTTCCTTATCACTCACACATACTCTCTCTCTAGGAACCAACATCTACACTGAAATAAATGCATTTACTCAAAGAAATCAAATAGGATTAGAAATCGCCATCTACACCGAAATCAATGCATTTAGTGCAAACAATCAAATAGGATTAGAAATCATCTACATTGAAATTAAGTCATCTAGTGCAAGTAATCAAATATAATTATAAATCGACATCTAAATTGAAATCAACACATTCAGTGCAAGAAATCAAATTGTATTAGAAATCACCACCTACATTGAAATCAATGCATCTAGTGCAAGTAATAAAATATCATTAGAAATAAATATTTACACTAAAATCGATGCATCTAGTGCAAATAATCAAATAGGATTGGAAATCACCATCTCCACTTATATCAATCCATCTAGTGCGAGAAATATTCCTCCCTCTCTCCACCCTCCATCCATATCTATATCCCCCTCCATCTATTCCTTTTTGTCTCTCTATCTCACCCCCCTAAACACACGCGCTCTCGTACTCCATATATATCAATCTCTTTTTCAATCACCCCCTCTCCCCATATCTCTCTTCTTCCCTCTCTTCACCTTCCATCTATATCTCTATCTTCCCCTTCTCTCCCTCTCCCCCATTAATATCTCTCTTTCCTCCTTTTGTCCTCTCTCTCTCTCTCTCTCCATCTTCCTTATCACTTTCTCTCTCTCTCTCTAGAAACTAACATCTACACCGAAATCAATGCATTTACTCAAATAAATCAAATAGGATTAGAAATTGCCATCTACACTGAAATCAATGCATTTAGTGCAAACAATCAAATAGGATTAGAAATCATCTACATTGAAACCAATTCATCTAGTGCAAGTAATCAAATATAATTATAAATTGACATCTAAATTGAAATCAAAAAATTCAGTGCAAGCAATCAAATTGTATTAGAAATCACCACATACACTGAAATCAATGCAAGTAATCAAATATCATTAGAAATAAATATCTACACTAAAATCGATGCATATAGTGCAAATAATCAAATAGAATAATAAATCACCATCTCCACTTATATCAATCCATCTAGTGTGAGAAATATTCTTCCCTCTCTCCACCCTCCATCCATATCTATATCCCCCTCCATCTCTTCTTTTCTGTCTCTCTATCTCACCCCCCCTAAACACACACACTCTCACAATCCATATATATCAATCTCTTTTTCAATCCCCTCCTCTCCCCATCTCTCTCTTCTTCCCTCTCTTCACCTTCCATCTATATCTCTATCTTCCCCCTCTCTCCCTCTCTCTCCATCTTCCTTATCACTCATTCACTCTCTCTCTCTCCACCTTTCTCTCTCTATTTCTTTCTTCTTACCTCTCTCCCCCTCCCCCTCCAAGTCCATCTCTCTTTCCCTCCCTCTCTCCACTCTCTCACATCCTCTCTCTTCCTTCCTCTCTTTCCCTTTCTCTCCAATCTCTCTCTCCCTCTCTCTCTCTCTCTCTTCACCCACCAACTATGTTACTATATCCCTCCCTCTCTCCTTATATCTCCTTCTCCCCCCTTATCTCCATCTCTCCTTATTTGTCTCTTTATCTCAGCCCCAAACATACATGCTCTCTCTCTGTCTCTCCCTTGTCACTCCTCTCTCTCCACTTCTCACTCTCTATATTTCTTATTTCCTACATCTCTCCCCCTCCAACTCCATCTCTCTTATTGATCCCTCTCTCCTCCTCTCTCTCTCTCTCCCCCCTAAATCTCTCTCTCTTCCCTGATCTCTCTCTCTCTCTCTCTCTCTCTCCAATACTCTCTCTTCCCCCATCACTCTCCTCCTCTCTCTCATCCTTCCTCTCTCTCCCTTTCTCTCCCACCTCTCTCTCTCTCTCTTTTCCCTCCAATCCTCTCTCTTCCCCCATATCTCTCTCTCTCTCTCTCTCTCTCTCTTCCCCCATCCCTTTCTTTCTCTCTCTCTTTCCACCCCTCTCTCTCTCCAACTACATTACTATATCCCTCCCTCTCTCCTTCTCACTTCTTCTCTCCCCACTTCTTTCCATACATCTTACTTTGTCTCTTTATCTCACCCCTAAACATACACACTCTCTCTCCATCTCTCCCTTATCACTCTCTCTCTCTATTTCTTCTTAGTTATGTAAACTAATGAACATAAATATTCGTAAATATAAAGCAGATTATGGAGTAAATATGAAAAGAGGTTTTATTTACTTACCATACATCTGGTTTATTTATATTTTTATTTATTTACCATGCCCCTTTTCTTTACTATGGTATTTGGCCCATAGGCTTGTTATATAATTAGATTTTTATTTATAATCCTATTTGATATATTGTTATTTATTTACCTTACCTCTTTATGCCTCTTTTATATTTATTTATTTACCATACTTCTTTATATCTATTTTATATTTATTTATTTATTTATCATACTTGTTTATACCTCTTTTATATTTATTTATTTACCCATGGTATTTGGCCCATGGTATCAATATTAATTTGTCCCATGGTATTCGTCTCATAGGCTTCATCTAAATAAAACCTCTTTTTAAAGTTTTTTTAAATATAAAAAGGTTTATGGAATAAATATAAAAAGAATTTTTATTTATTTACCATACATCTAGTTTATATATTTTTTTATTTATTTACCATAGCTCTGGAATAAGTATAAATTCATTTTACAAATATTTAATTAAAAGAAATATTAAAAGATTTTGGATTTTGATTGTTTGTGTTGAATTAACTCTTTTCCTTTGATTTAGGAAATGGTATTGACTTTAGTAAAGAGTAAAAATGTTTAAAATTTTACTTAATTTGGAAATTCAATGTGGCAATTTTCTTTGTTAAAGGTAAATTTATGATCCATTCAAATTCACGTATATAATTTACTATTCATTCAAATTATATAAATAATACATAATTGTATTAGAAATTGATATATGTTCTAGCACAATGCGATTATATATATATTTTTTAATTTAAAACTTAAGCCGACATTTTGTATAAGGACGTGACCCACCTGACATCGGGGTCATATTGAGCTGTAGATGCACCTCTCGGTGCAATTAAGCATTTCTGCTCTTTGGATCCAGGGGAGTTGAGGGAGAAAGGAGCGAGGCGGCTGAAGCCGTAGCTACCTCAACCCCCTATTTTGTGCCTCCCTTTCGGCGAGGCCGCATGGCGTCTTCCATTTCCGTTGTAAGTGCAGTTCTTTTGTGCAGATGTTTGTGATACGTGTGTTGGTTGTTGTTTTTGTTGTTGGAGTGTCGTGGTTTCACTTGGGTCATTGTAGTACAACCTTCAACCCGTATCGTTTCGAGTCATGTTTCTGTTACACTCTTGATGGGGTCTTTGTGGCGTCATTGTGGGTCTCATATGGGCCTCGTGGCCTGTTTTTTGTTGGCATGGTTTCCATGCTCGTCACCACCTTGTTTATGGGTGTTGCTTCATGTTTTCCTGCAAGCTCTTCTATGAGCCTTTTCCTGGCCGTCATGGTTTCTTCATCGAATCCGCCTAAGTTTCTTTGGGTTCCTGTTTAGCCGGCCTTGCGCTTTTTTTTCGCATAATTTTTTGTTATTTCCGTAGACTCATGATTTGATGTATTAACGTCAATTATTATGGTTTGGCTTGTGCTCCTTTGGGGTTTCCTCAATAGGTCTGCATGCCTTTTATGTTAGTTCCCTTCCGTGCTTTTTTTCTAATAGGCCTACATGTCTGTTCTTGTTTCTTCATCGTCTTGTAGCCTACGATTTGCAATGTTTGCATTGTTTTTGGTTCTAGATTGTGATTGCATTGTTCTTTGTTCTAGATTGTGAATGATTGCTGGAATGTGCTTTGCGTATATGCAAAATGTAACTTTTTTCTTAGATAAATGTTTTCCGGATTAATCACATCATTAGGATTTGGTCAATGTTTCGAACCAGGGAATGTGGTTCATCTTCAAGACAAGGTGAAAAAGTCCATGGATTTTCATGAATAAATAGTGTGGATGCATCATTGATAGGGACTTTTTCACCTTGTCTTGAAGATGAACCACATTCGCTGGTTCGAAACATCGACCAAATCCTAATAATGTGATTAATCCAAAAGACATTTATCTACTTTATGAATCACAAAACTCTTAGATCTAAAATAATTTTTCTTCTTCAATGAATAAATTACACGTCTTTTTTCAATAGATAAAAAATTAAACAATTATATTATTTTAATAAAAACAATTTTATATCATAAATTGAAGTTATATAATCTTAATAATCCAACTATCACATTATTTTTTTATAATATTACATCTATTTATATATTAAAAACATACTTAAAAAATTACTCTCATTCAAAAACATCAACAAATTCCAATTAAAAAAAAAAAAAAACTTCTAATTGAAATAAAACTTAAAAATGATGAAACAAAATCCATTGTAATTAAAATAACGTACACTAATTTACAAGTTTCCATCCAAATTCCCGTCATTTTTCAAAACAATAATTCCAAAAAAGATCGAATAAAGGCGTGGGATTAAACCTAAGGCAACTCCAAATATGGTGCAATCAAGGTTTCAACTAGGGCTTTGCGAGAGCTTTTTCACTACATGTGGGTCCTCGTAAAGTAAAAGCAAGCAACAAGTGAAGGACAAGGGGGAGAGATTCATATATTATGGATGAGGATAAAGTTTGTCAATTTTTGAAATGATGGGATTTGGATAAGGGAGGGCAATTTAGTGTTGTTTTGTTTATTATATCAATATTTTTTTTTTTATAATATTAAATATTATATATATATAAAAGAATGGTGAGTAGTGTGAATAATTTTTTTAATGGTTAATGTAAATGGTATTGTTGTTATTATCGTGAATTTTTATTTTTTTATTTTTTTATTTATTAAGTAAATGATTACTTTGTATGGTTATTTTGAAAATGTATATTTGTATCAAGATTATGAATTTACACACTTATAATATATCTGGTCTTTTTCATGATATAACGTAGATTTGAATAGATATTATAAACTTTTTCATGATGTAACGTATATTTAAATAGATATTATAAAAAAGAGGTAATTGATTCGAGAAAATTTTTATAAGTGAAAAATAATTAGTTCATAGATTAGCTTATTTAACTATGACAAAGGCATTTGGTTACTCTTCTATTAATAAGTCTATGTTTTGAAGCCTTTAGATAAGGTGCACGAGTTTGCATTAATAAGTTTAATAGGGATGAAATCTATAAATGTGGGAAGAAAACTTTTGATTTCTTAAAAATGTTTTGTTTATGAAAAATAAAAAGAAAAGCTAATAATTTAACATCATAAAAAAATATTGAGGCCGTTTTACACTTTTTAGGGACAATAATTAGTATTTTTATATTTGAAAATAAGATTTAGGGTTGGAATTTAATTTTTTATCTCTAACATTAAAATATTATTTTCTAGGTTTTGATATTCAACATTTTTACTTTAACAATTTAAATGATAAGATTCCCCTAGCTAAGGATCGTGCAAGTTAACAATCTACCATGTTTTGTCATTTTCTTATATACTTCAATTTAATTAGAAAAGTGTTTTGACATTAACAAAGTCTTGAATAATTGATTTCGTTGCATCATCTAGATTGATTAATGGCATTGGTTCCATTTTTTAATCAAATTATATGATCATGCCTCCTTTTCACTCTCCCATGGTAACATTAAGCAAGGAAATAAAACGAATAGGGTTTCCAAATTTAGTCATTTGTGCATGTATTCAAGTGCCTTAAGGAAGATTAGGCGCACATAACTGAGAAGGACTAGCTTTATTTACTAGGAGGCTAATTAACCTTAGGAGAGGAATCATGGATCCTAAAGGAAAATCCATTTCTAGTCTGTATATTGGGTACTAATACGTGTATGGTTAGTACATATAGTATATCAAATATTCCTTGGCATTTACAAGCAATATCTATGAATATTAATAATGTCAAAAAAAGTGAGGGGCTGAAGCTTATGCATAAGTGGTGGTGATAATGATGGTGATGGTTAACTAAGTCATCATGGAGGAAAATTCTTGTAACTAATTATGATGTAATGATTGTGAGTGGGGTAAAATTTATTGGTGCTCAAAACATTTCCTTAGGAGGTGTGTGTGGGGAGAGAGGGAGAGAGAGAGTGTAACATCCTTGGTGAAAATTCCATGTAATAAAATTTAATAAAGGTAAAATAATAACCACAGTTATGGGACACTTATTCCAAGTTGAATGTTCGGAAAAACATCCTAGTGTGGGTGTTCATTTGGTTTATTATGACTAAGGAAATTGGCAAAGGTAATGGAAAAGGAATTTAGAAAGGTAAAGTGACATTAATTGGCCTTTTATTTATGAAAATAATGGAAATTGGGAGAAAAGGAAGGTGAAAGGTCATAGGTTTCATGTGAGGAGGAAAATGAAGGAAAATATTGGAAAATGAAGAAAATAGAGGCCTAATTGATAAAAAGGCTACTAAGGATCAGTTCGTACCTTTTTTCAGTTCAATTTTGGAGTTCTCTCTCTATTATCTCTCTCTCACACTCTTGGACACTTAGAGTTTTCTTGGAGAATTTCAACATTGGATCAAGAAAGGAAAAGAAGGCAAAGAGGAAGCATAGATCAAGAAAGGAAGAGCATAATTAAGCAACTACATCTGGATTCGTTGCAGGTATCTATTTGCATGTGTGGTTTCCTTGCTAGATTTAGCATACATGATTATGAATGTATGTTCTTGGTTATCTTTCTGTCATTGGCATGGGTTTTTCCAGGTGTGACAATGTTTTCAGCCTAGCCTTGCCATTTTCGGATAACCGTGATTTGATGGGGTTCTCATGTTTTGGTTGAGCTGGATTGCCGAATGGATTCAAATTTGAGTGGGGTGGATCTCTAAATGAAGGAACACATGGCCTAGTAACCCCTGAAATGGACTGGGGGTTGCAGTAAAGCCAAATTTTGTGTTGCCTTGGTGGGCCTAGGAATCCTCGACTGGTGAATGGATGTATATACGGTAAAGCCTAGAGATGGGCGCTCTTCATTAGGCATAGGAATCCCAGGATGGGATATATGGTAAAGTTTGGAGAGTGGAGTCTCGGTTAGGGCTCAGTGATACGGTGTGTGTTATCACTGGAAAATCGGACAAGCAAAGATGACATTATTTAATGTCAGGCAGTAGGATTTACAGGGTTGCGGCACATTAGAGGATCTAAAATTTTTTAAAAATCCCTAAGGTCAAGAAGAAAATAAAATTGTGCACCAAATACTCAGGAAAAATGTGCCTTTAAGCACTTTTTTCTTCGATAAGTGCGCCTTTGCGCGACTTTCCCTCAAAAAGCTGCGCGGTCCTCGGAGTGGCGGAATTCACTTTCCACGACCACATGGCACACTCCAAGAAATGTTCCCACACTTGAGGTCACCCAAGGACAACTGTCTAAGCCACCTTGGGACCTCAAGGGAGCACACAAAGGAATCAAGTGGTACACAATGGAATCAACCCTCTCTCTTGGGTCACCATCCATCAATGTACCAAGAGATGGAAGGAGAATTTTAATTCATATATAAAAGGCCACCAAGAGATGAGAAAAGGGAGATCACATTGTTATGTTGGCCAAATTTCCCATGATAAATCCAACAATGTGCAATCCAGAGGAGAAGTAGAGAGGGGATTCGGTTGTTGGCCATCAAACAACTCCAATACTTTGGAGTAGAGAGAGAGATCTTGCACCAACAGCTAGAATGTAAAAACGTCCTTCCATTGGGTCTTAGAACTCCATAGTTCTAAGGGCCCTTTGGCAAGAGTGTAAACGTAGTATATTTCTTCCTAATAGCAAGCAATAAGTGGGGACTGTGATGCCACCATTAGTATTATTGTTGTGTTTGACTCTTTATGAGTTTTCGTGTTTATGCTTAATTTAGTTTTGTTTTCTCTCTATATATGCATACTATATCATGATTTAGTGTGTTCAATGTTTTATAGCATGTTCACTAACCTGCTAACTCTTTTGTTTATCTTCCTATGACCAAGGCTTAGAGGCAGTGACCACTCCTCCTAAGAAATTGCTGATTGGTACACTTGTGCACCAAAACCACAACCACAGGATTGGCGACTCCACTAGCTTTACTTTTTTAGTTAAGTGGTTATGCTTGTTGTAGGGACCTTCTATCTGCTTTGGAGTGTTTCTTGGACAACTAACCTTCTCTTCTTCTCTGCTCATTTACGCTTAGTGAAAGTCTGAAGTTCAGAAGTTTCAGAAATTTCATTTGCAGGAAAACTATGCACATTTTTCTCAGACAGACGTGGAGAGTTGCACGCATTCAGCTCTGACCTGCACACGAAATGTGCGTCTGTGTGAAGATTTTGCGCACAGAAACTAGAGACCAAATTCTCTGTCATTTTCCTCAATTTCCCATTTGTAAAGTGGTTGGAAGTCTAGAGAAAAAATGTCAGCACTGTGTGTGGTTTCCCACGACTATTTAGAACTTACTTTTGGCTACGTTTCAGTATTGCTAGTTGCTAGTTTTAAATTTCAAATTTTATCTTCACAAAAAACCACATAGTTTAAGTAGGGGGAAATTTACTTGCAATATGAAATAATATATTTTTGTGAAAATAGACACCAAAAACATAGAGATAATTAGCTGGAATAAGTGGCCCTAATCCACATATTCTTAGCTAGTTTTCATTTTTCCTAGTTAGATCATTAATTTTAGTTTAATTTTTTGCACTAGGAGTTGGGACCAGGAATTAATTATCTTAAGAGAAGTAAGTAATATTTGTTGCCTTTGCACCTTTTGGGTGACCCTAGGCAAGCATATGAAAGCTCTCTTCTGATAATTTTCCATCCCCCTTTAGTTGATCACATATATTAACTAGGAAAAGTTGTAAGCGGCCCACTATCCGCACATGATTTTCTTATAGAAAGGAAAAATCAAACATAGATTAATAAGGGACGTGTAATGGATCATCACATATCCACATCTTAAAACTTTGTGATTTTTCACTTTTTTCTCACACACTTCAACACCATAAGTGAAGTAAAGACTCCTTAAAACTAACCTAAATGAACTCACTAAATTTCCCCACAGGGGCCATAAGAAAAGATATAGTTCAAGTTAGGACCATGGGGGCATGCATCCAATAAGCCGACATGGTCAGTTTACATCTTGAGATATAGAAGTTGATTGATTAGGGAGCTTTAAAATCTATCTATCCACCATAGAAAAGAAAACCCGAGCACCACAAAGACCCGATTCAGAGGGGGTTAAGCTTAGGCCCAGTGCGTGCGGTATTATTTGGGGCTACCTAACCCATCTAATGCTCGATACTGGTAGCTAATTTACGAAGAAGATCAAGAATAAAACACTCATGTGGGATGACGGTACTTAGTGGCCAAATCTAGGGCATCCTTCCCTATAGGTGATAGTGCAAGCAACACTAAATCCTCTACCCATTACCTTGGTCGATTCTTCGGCTGCTGGAAGGCATTGCTAGTTATTTCAGAACATTGGCCCCAATACCCACCAGAAAATATCTTCACAAGGCCTAGTTATGATTGAGAGTGTGAGGAATTTTCGAGTTTGTAGGATTTTGATTATCACGCTAAAAAACAATCAAAACCACTTTTTGATTTATTGATCACATAGAAATAATTTAAAGGAAAATTAACTTTTGTTTTCACTTTTTTTTTATGTATGTGGTCACCATTTTTGCTTTGATACTTCACCTCTCATAGAACTAAATATTTTTCCAAAACCATACCTAGTCGACACCATAACGGACCCAACAAGACCTCGTCAATCTAGACGCCTTTTGGACCTCCTCCCATTACTGGAAGGAGTTCCAGGTCTTTCGCCATTTAGGCATCAAAGACGGAACACTGCCACCTTTATTGGTTCATCCTTTATCGGGGCATATTTAGTTGGGAACCCCCGAGGGTCACCCAAAACCACACCAGTGGAAACCCCCATAGGGTCACCACACACTACTCCTCCTACAACCCCTTGGGGGCAGAGGAGCACTACCCATTTGGGGAGCCAAGTGAACACACAGCCGGGTATGTCACAGACAAACCTCATATCTAACGAGAACACTATGTCTTCACAATATACAATGGCTCTCAACCCACAGTCACCATTCTTAGTGTAGTATACCTAGGGGGGATAATATAGGGTATAGAGGGAGGTACCCAAGGGAATAATATGATGTAATAATATAATAATGATAAATAAATGGGCCATAGTTAATAAATAAAGTGATTAACCCACATTATGTAAGGGACCACATGTAGCTAGGGAATAACTTGATAAGCCCATTGTATTGGATGTATGGTATTGAGAGACCCATGGTATTGCATGCATGAAACCTATATAGAGGCTAGAGACACTCCATTGAGAGATGTGAAGGATTATTTTATTGGCAAGCATATGGCTTGTGGAATGTTCTCCTTCCTTAAGGAGTGAATGTATGGTGTTCCCCTACCTAAAGGGTTTTGATATTATTGAAGATCTGAAGTTTTGTCTTCTATGGTGTTATTTCTTGGGCATATTTTCTATTTTTATACATTTTCTTGCCAGATCCATTACAAGTGGTATCAGAGCACTTTCTTGGGCAGAGTTTGAGACATTTGTTTTTTCAGGAAATTTTTGGGTGGCGAGTTTGCAGAGAAGATCTGAAAATTTTGGTGTAAAGTTTTCAAAAATAAATATCAGAGCTAGATTCCTTACGCAAAATACCCAATTTCAAAATAAAAATCATTCGAATCAGAGTCCCGATGAGGGTGATATCGCTGATTTAAATTCAGTTGTGTTGCAGAAATGTTTCTGACGATAATTTGTGTACGGTGGCTCTCCTGACAATTTTTGTAGATTTTGGTGAAAAATTTCAGACAAAAAATTACAGATCAGAGCTCCCCTTGAAAAATCACCCTATTTAAAAAAACAAATCTGTCAAATCGGAGTCCAGATGAGGGAGTTATCACCAATTTAAAATCAGCTATTTTTTCAGAAATTTTGTGACGGTGGGACAGTTGCAGCACAAATTTGTATTTCCAGAGTGCCTAGATTGGGATTTCAGTCACATGGTTAGATGCAGAATGACTATTTCATTTCCGAAAATGGGTATATTAATGATTTTGAGTTATATTGACCGAGTAATGTCCATTTTAAATTTTTTCCAAAGTAAGTGATTTTCTTCAAAACCCTTACTTTATTTTATGGGTTCTCGCAAGATGAAGTTTACAGGAAAAGATGATGGCCCTACTGTTGAAGATTTTTTACAATATCACAAGGCTCAATATCAAAATTTTTGGATATGCTCCATAGGGCTTCATATGTAATATGAGGCAAATAAATGGTGGACCTCACTTGACAGCGTAGTGAGGAAACTTCCAGAGAAAAAACTTGAAAAAGTCATTTTGGAAAAGCAGTCTAAAGCGGGAAAGACAGACACTAAGAGACATAAAGACTTATTTTCTACTAATATTTCCATATTACAGGTTAATGTAAGTATTTAGAAAGAGAACATCATTGTGTCTATCATTCCTAGTTGTAAGCATAATTGTATCAATGTTAATTTGGCTGAAAAATTGTAAGTTCCAGCAAAACATATTGAAAACACAGAGGTTGATAATGAAGATATTCAAATTTATAAAGATTTGAAGATTTGTATGGATAAGTATGTGTTGCATTCTGATTTTTATGCTTTAGATATGGTTGTTGTGGATGTTGTTTTGGGACACCCTTAGATGGAATCCATTGGTACTGTCAACTTTAATGTGCAAAATAAATTCATGAAGCTCTGGTATAAAAAGAAGAAAATTACATTGCACGATATTTTCTTTAGGAACCATGCAGAGACTAGGGAGGAAGAAGTGCAAATCTCTAACGACACAGACACATCAGATGATGAGCCTTTGATGGTAGACAGCCAAACGCAGACATCAAAGCAAGTACCAACAAAAGAACTTGACACCACTCCATCACCAATAATGGAGGAATTAATGAAAGATGTTCCATTAGTTAAAGCTTCAACATATCACCACCTGCATCACCCATCAATACAACAACCAGCAAGATGGCATCGAATTAGCAACAAGGACAAAAACCCCTGGATGACACATAGAGAGGTGCGATGATCCACCCACAACACAACAACATAGAAGAACCACCAAAACCCACTTCCATCTCAAGCGAGCGAGACATCGACTAGATCAAGTGTTCACCTTTCTCTGGGATGGTTGGATGCACGCAAATGGTACCAGTGGAATACTCTTTTGAGTAGATCTTATCATTTGTTTTCTTTTTATGTTTCGGGGATGAAACATGTTTAAGGGGGGTGTAATGTAGTATACCTAGGGGGGATAATATAGGGTACAGAGGGAGGTACCCAAGGAATAATATGATGTAATATAAGAATGATAAATAAATGGGCCATAGTTAATAAATAAAGTGGTTCCCTTGAGTACCTCCCTTTGTACCTTATATTATCCCCCCTAGGCATACTACACTTAGTATCATTGAACTTACCTGATCTAACCAAGTTAATGAATGACCCTATTTCACACAACCCAACATGGCCCCCCATGCCCACAAAGATCTCTTTGAACATTCCAAATTTCAAAGGGAAGCAAAAGACCCAAGAAATCACATAATGGCTTTCCACGTGTGGTGTTCATCGAACAACATTAGTGATGATACTATTTGGCTAAGACTACTTCGGTGCACCCTAACCAGACCAGCTATGAAATGGTATGTGGAGAAACCTTCTGCTACACATGGAACCTTTAGCGCTCTCACTACAAAGTTCCTCACATATTTTCAATTACCCATCCACCATGATTCTATGATGGAATTATTGACACATTTTAGACACACACCAACCATCCATATCTCGGACCATCTCCATGAATGGCAGTGACATCGTAGTTTGTGCAAAGCCAAACTTGATGATCAAGTTTTGCTGGACCTATTCCTCAAAACTCTCACTGCAAAGATTTCAAAATATGTAGCAACCCAAAAACCTACATCCGAAGAGGATGCCATCAGTAAAGCCCAACCACTTGAGCTAATTTACGCGCAGTCAGGATACATTTACAACATGCTTCCTAATGCCCCATGCCTAGAAAATATATAGAATTTCCAGGCATGTCAAATTCTATAGACAGTTTGATTGGGTCACTAACCCAAAATCACCTAGGCAACAACAGTCAGTACCCTGGTTACACATATGATCCTAACTAGAACATCCCACAACTCGGCTACCAAATTCATCATACACCTTTGCAGAATATGACCAATAAGGCGCGAACGTATCACAAATGCGCATCGATGAGGAGGCCCCATTCTGGCCATACCCTCCGGCTCAAAGGAACTAGTACGCATCTAGAAAGATGACGGAAGAAATCCCCCTCGGTGACCATTCACAAACCGAGGACGGTACCCAAATATTCCCAATCCCCAGTATGAAAACCACCCATGAAAAATAATTCATAGGGGTATAATTTGTGAAACAACTTCACATCTACAACCTCTCTAATCATATAATCGCACCAATCATATAATTAGGAGAATCCTAGATATCCTCCCAATGCGGCAAGGAAAAAATAAAAAAACAAACAAAAGGGAAATCCTGGAAAGGGTGGAAACAATAAAGAACACCCTCCGCGATCTCAGGCTGGAGGTAACTCCAACCGAAATAAAAACTAGAAGGCAAACAACTCCCAAGGGTAGAACAAGAGGGCGAATCTTCGAACCAACCACTCTTGTGCAATATGTGGTGAATATGGCCATTACACTCACCCGCTGTCTGGTTTTCCTTGAGCTAAAGCTCTGGAATAATCGAGAACCGAGGGATCCTCACGAAAAAAACTATCATCGGGGAGCCTTTCCCCATCAAGGGACAATTAGCACCTAACAATAGCAAACAAATCCCAATGACTCTAGAAAAAACAACCATGAAATCTACATGGTGGCAAAGAAATGTTTTTCGGACACGGAAGCAAGTACAATACCCACGGACACCAGTTCGCCCGGGGCACAACACGGGTATACGTATCGTTGAATATATCGAAGAATACCTCTTGAACCTTTTAAATATGGTTAGCGACCAACTAGGTGAGTATGAAACCATTCCAGAAGTGGCGATAAATATAGAATTGTGGATGATTTAGCCAAATATCAAATTGCTATGTCAGCTTTGGAGGTATTATGTGGCTACCCGATAAAGGGAAACCATTGCCACCTTAGGTGTGTGACCTGCCCGATTCCACATAATGGCTTTCGATTTAGATAAAGCCACCCTTAGGCTTCCTTCGATGGTCACCTTCCAGATATTGGTGTCTCTCCAAAACATCACCATTCATCACTGTATCATTGACGAGGGTGCATCCACATGCATTCTGTCAAAGAACATCTGGCAGAAGTTAGGGTCTCCTGAACTAAATCCATTAGACATCACACTCAGAGCATACGACGGGTACCCATATGCTCCCATTGGTCTCTACCAAAATGTCCCCGTGCTTGGTTGGTTGTATATTTCCTTATGAACATTGAAATCTTGGATTCTCAACTGGATTACAATATAATCCTTGGGCAGAGTTATATGTATGCCATGTCTGCCATAGCATCCTCTATCTTCTAAACCATGATGTTCCCCCATGTGGATCGCATCATTACTATCAACTAATTGTCATATCATGACAAGCGACCCCTAACAAATGTTGATGTCGTTCTACCCTATGTACACACATCTCACAGGGCAACACAATACCAAGGGTAACAGCTGACCCCGATTTCAAACCATCGTCTATCCTCGGTCATTTCTAGGAGATCCCCCTATTGTACCGGAATCATCATACGATATAACGGAGGCTATGGTATTCATGATGTCTACATCAAGCACCAAATCCAGCTAGGAGACGGAGATGATCAGTAATGACACCGAGACCTCATCCATGGTAGCCTCTCTAGCCTACACTGCCTCCAAAACTCCTTTCCTCTACCCCCATCTAGTTTTGTGTCACAACAATTCTTAGCCATAGTGGTGTTGCCAAACTTATCATTTTCAATTCTAGTTTGGTACTTGCTCCCACCTACCATGATGGGAGTCACAAATGTCACCTCTACAAGGTTAATCCCCCTCAGTCCCGAGGAGGCCCCATCTGTTAAGGAGACCATCACAACCATCCCATGAAAGGAAATTTCCATCACAAAACTAATGGTTACGACCAAGAAAACCAGTAAAAAAGGGAATAAGGTAGAATATCCCACCATGCAATGAGAATTACAACCTTGTGCCATATGTGACTAGTGAGCACCCTGTCTGCATTTTTCCCCGAGTTGGACGAGATAAAAATTCTCCTTAACTGCGCGGTAAATATGCGGTAAAAAGTTCCCGTAAAAAGGAACCAACCATCAAAAATCAAGGCAAGGCATTGCGTACCAATCACGCATGCGCTATCTGTGGCCATTATGGGCACTACACCCATCATTGCCTAGAAATTTCGCGATACAAGGATGCCTTACATGCCATCGAGCAATCCTATCAAGAGGATCCCTCCATCCAGTCAATTGGAGAAGAACCTCATGTCATTTTATACCTATAGGAGGCACAAAAATCACCTGAAAGACTCTCAACCATTCCCCCTCCCCCTATCGAGCGTTGTGCACTCTATAACGAATGTGATCATTTCATTGCTGAGTGTCCAACCCTAGAATTGTTTTAGCGATGGTATCTAGTCCATGTAATATATCGCACTGACCTTCTAGCCACCTAGCATTCATGTCAAATATGTGGTGGCAATCACCCATTACACCATTGTCACTGTATCCCTAGATTCCGTGCGGCGCTGACTAGTTTTCACTTAGCCATTGTTTGCCTCTCCCTTGAAGACAACTTTGACACTGAATCCATGGATATCTCAATGACACAAGAGGACGTGATGAGTAGATCCATCCTCTTCCTATTAGCTGAAAAGCAGCGAGTCGGGGAACCCTTTATCACCCCCAATTGCCCTCCACGGAGAAGACCAACATGTGTCATGTAACACATTCAATAATGTGTGGTTGCTGCTACGGACCTAGAAGTGCTGCGATATGGCACAGTGCCCAGTCACATCGCCAAGCAACGAACGAGAAGAGAACACCCATGTAAGGATTTTTTTCCTAGTATGTTAGGGTAGCACCGCGACAGTGACACATGTATATCCGCAAGTGCACACATAATTGACATGGTACATTTATTAGAGACGCCTTGGTACGAATCTCCATCGATCCAAATCTCAAAAACTTCGATGGAAGGCGGGTTTACGGGAAACCTTCCCATTTACATACACATTGAGGAATGTTAGAAAGGCGCATCGACCTAGCACGACCCATGTCCAGACTAGGCCCACATGCGGACTATGTGACAGAATCAGCCACCAGTTCAATTAGTGCAAATAACTGAAGCAACTCACGAACATATTTTGCATGGTCTCCTCCCTCCCTTAGAGGCACCTCTCTACTCACATTTTCACCTTACTATGAAATGTGAACACCTCCCCAAGCTTCGAGTGGCGAGAGAAACATTAAGTCTACACTCCCCAAAAGAGTTAAGGCATACCCAAGCCAAAAAATCAGAAATGGTAGCAGAGGATCATCTCCCTTACGCCTGATCCCTTCTGAGCGCCCACTTTAGTGACGAAGAGTAGTTTTGGTTCCCACACAATCTACTCAGTTGGCATAGTAGTACCGTGCACCATATACATTGGCCATAACCATGAACCAGAGGCATGCCCATTAATGGAAACATTCAGGCACCTCTGCACTAGGCATAACTTCCAACACACGGAAAGTACTCAGCCTAATGAGAAATATAGCCTTGCTCTCACGCAAGTTCCCATGATGGAAATTCCTCCCCCACAAAACGTTGATGACACAATACACCATATACGATTCATATCATCATGTATCAGAACCATTACTTGGGTTGTCTACTCATCAGTCATAGGTGTTGAGTTAGCTGCAACTACGAGAGTAGATGTACCAACGACGGTGCAAACCCAATCCATATGCACCCTGTTGACGGCATCCAGTTACACCACTTCGACGATGGAATCCTTTTCATGCTGTTGACCAACTCCATTAGGACTAAACCTCTTCCTCGAGGCCTTGCACAGACTCAATCCCCCTCAGGATCCTTACTTCATTCAGATGAGGAAATCCTTGAGGCCATGATAGAGCTAGACTATCCATTGGATGCAATGCATCACCGCTCGTTTTTTCTCCCTGAAAAAACCTTTAGCCCTGACAAGACAGGAAAACAAGACATTTATGTGATTGAATCAAAATATTTCCTTCCATCAGGGAAAGTTTATTGGTTCAAGAACCCCATTTTGACGCCCGATGTGTTCGAGGAATGGAACATGTCAAACATTTCACCTACCATCAAGGTGAATATCTCACAAAATCCTGAAAAAGTCAAAGAAATCTCACTAGGGGCAGCATGTTCACCAGAAGATATAACCTCTTACACCCAATTTCTGCAAGAGTATCGAAATATCTTCGCATGGGACTACTCGGAGATGCCTAGGCTTAGTCCCACTATTATAGAGCATCATATTGACACTTGGCTTGATGTACCACCAATACGCCAAAAACAACGTTAACTGCACCCATCCAAGGTGGAAGAAATAAAACGAGAAATCGACAAGCTTCACAAAGCTGGGTTTATCTACCCCATCGCTTACATATCTTGGGTTTCCAACCCTGTTCCCGTCATGAAAAAACATGGAACCATACGCGTTTGCACTGATTTTTGTGATTTGAACAAATCATGTCCCAAGGAAAATTACCCTACCCCATTTATCGACCAAGTCATCGATGCTTGTGCAGGTCACGAGGCCCTCTCCTTCATGGATGGCTTCTTTGGGCACAATCAAATTCAAATCCGCCACACCAACCGGTACAAGACTGCGTTCACTACCCCTTGGGGCACATTCGCATACAGGGTAATGCCATTTGGAATAAAGAACGCTGGAGCCACCTTCCATAGGGCCATGAATTCTATATCTAATGATATGGCACACCTTATCCTCACCTACTTGGACGATCTCACCGTTTGATCCAAGAAGCGTTCAAACCACCTCGAGGATCTACAACTGGTATTCCAACGATGTCGGCAATACAACCTACTCTTGAACCCCCTCAAGTGCGTATTTTGCACCACAATAGGAATACTGTTAGGTTTTATCGTGTCCCAGCAAGGTATCCGAGTGGATCTCCTCAAGGTCCAAGCCATCAAATAGGTACCTCCGCCTCGAACCCTTTGGAAACTACAAAGATTGCAGGGGCAGGCCAATTTTCTGAGACGTTTTGTCCAGGATTACACCACTTGCGCTCAATGGTTCCTGCACCTCCTTTGCAAGGACATCCCATTAAAATGGGATGACCACGACCAACAAGAATTCGACGCACTGAAAGAAACATTGTCTTCAACACCACTCATCAATCCCCCAGACTATAACAAAGATTACATCCTGTATCTATCAGCATCTGAGACCACTTTGGCTGGAGTATTGATCCAGGAGGGCTCAGATGGGAAGGAGCACATAATCTGTTACGTCATATGTTACGTTAGCAAAACCTTATCGAGCCCTTCATTGAATGTGATCCCAAAGAAAAGACTACCCTAGTGCTAATTCACGCCGGTCCAAAAACTTCCTTTTCATCATCTTAAAGAACACCATGGTCGTTGCAGATATTAACCCCATCAAATATATGGTCACGTGCCACCTAATGAACCACAAATATGCCCACTGGATAGTCATTCTACATGAATACAACTTAAAATTTTGCTCCCCCAAGATAAAAAAAGGCATTAATATTAGCAGAGTTCATTACGAACCTCCCAAGTCATACCAAAGGATCATTAGTAAATGATTTGCTACCAGATGAACGTCTCTTCCTCGTAGCAACTGATGACCCTTGGTATGGAGATATCCTCCTCTTTTTACAAACCCAAAATTTCAGACCCCATCTTACTCGTGACGACCATCAACACACTCGCCACCAGGCCCCACGATACCTCTTGATGGGAGATGTCTTATACCGAAGGGACATCGACACCATCTTATGTCGATGCCTTACCCAAGAAAAAGTGAAGAAAGCTCTTAATGATTGCCAAAATGGAGCTTGTGATGGCCACTGCCCAAAAATTCCTACGAGCAGGATATTTTTGGCCCGCTTTATTTTGCGATTGAATTTTAGCAATCAAGAGGTGTGGGCGATGTTAACGCTTCACTCACAAGGTGAGAGCCCCTCTCACTCCCCTACACCCTTTCATCGTTGCTGGTCCCTTTTTTAAATGGGGGATCTACTTCATGACCTGCAACCCAGCATCGTCAGGCAATCACAAATACATTATTTTAGTTATCGATTATTTCACCAAGTGGGCAGAGGCTATGCCCACATACGACAACACCACAGAAACTGCTGCACGATTTCTATTTAACCATGTCATTGCCCAGTTCGGAGTACCCAAGGAGTTAGTCTCCGACCACGAGAAACACTTTGAAAACAAAATTTCCATAAGCTATATCACCATCTCGGATTCACACATGAATTCAAATCACCCTACTAACCCCAATCCAATGGACAGGTAGAGGCTGTGAAAAAAGTACTCAAAACAATGTTACAATGTATGGTGAATAACCACAAAACAAATTGGCACCATATGATTTTCTCTGCCCTATGGGTATACTGCACGATAGTGAAAAATTCAATATAGTTCACACCCTTCCACCTGGTGTATGGGGTCGAAGCTGTGATTCCCATAGAACGCGAAATCCCAAATTTACATGACGCCATCGAATTCCTTGATGACACCCAGCCTCTAGAGAAACTCTTAGTACAACTAGAGTTCATTGAAGAAATTTGACGAGAGTCGCTCGAGCACAATGAGGCTCATAAGAAGCGGGTGAAATCATCGTTCGATCACAACATCAAGGCTTGTTCATTTGCCAAGGGATAGTTATTCCTCTGCTACGATATCACAAAAGAATCCCTAGGGCCAGGAAAGTTCAAAACCTTGTGGAAGGACCCTACATCATAAAAAATTTTCTCCTAAAGGGGGCATATATCTTGACAAAGCCGGACGAAACATGCATGAGCAACCTAGTCAACGGTCTTTACCTTAAGAAATTCTACCCATAAGGGTCAAGAGAGCTCAGCCCTAGAATCAATGTACACACCCAAATTTTAATTTTTGATCAAAGACTTGTCATAAAAAATGCTCTAGTGTCATAAATGTATTTTCAACCCAGCCATTACTTTGGGTTCGCTGATGGAGCATCGCAATGGTCTCAAAGTTTAGCAGCAACTGCCTGGGTCATCTATCACCCTGACCGATCACCATTCTTCACCAACAGAGTATGCATCGGTTCAACAACAAACAATTAGGAAGAATATGACGTCGTCATTGGACTTATGTGCGACGCCTTCAATCAAGGCATTCACCATTTGCATATCTACCTAGATTCCCAATTAGTGGTGTCGTATCTAAACCAAGAATTTGAGGTACGAGATTCACATCTATTTAGAAAATATTTGCATGAAAAAATATTAAGCCGTAAATTTGATCACATTACATTCACACATGTGCCAAGAAATAAAAACCAAACAACATATTGCATAGCTAACCATATCCTAAACTCGAATGCGTCTCAGATAAACCATCATACATAAAAACAAAAAACATAAAAAAAAACATAGATATCCATCATCATAACACATCATCCATAAACTCATATCAACAAGGGAATCACCATATAGAGCCACAAAAATATATCTCCCTCATATATATATATATATATATATATATATATATATATATATATATATATATATATATAAGTACAAAAGAGGAGTCATGTATCTGAATCATAAGTCAGCCAAAAAATACATATGTGCAAGTCGAAAAAAATAAGGGAAGCATTCTCATAATGGGTGCTTTCCATGTGTACAAAAAAGCCTCTAGGACTGTGCCCCTCTAGGCTGGGCACCTGGACCCATGGCTGCTCCTGGTACCAACACTGGGGTAGCTGTCAAGACTGAGGCCGCCACCCGGCACAAAGTCAGTCAATAGCCCCTCTCATGGGCCATCAACGTCTTCAAATAGACATCATATAGATCATCCACAAACCCACGGGTAGGCATCCCCTAGGTAGGGTGGTCCAATCGACTCCATGTGTTACACCATTTTTTGGTCATCTAACCTTTCATCATTAGATGGACCCAAGTACACCATGTAAGACCAGTTTTACCCCAAGTAAAACTACTTTCACTATGTTAATTAGGAAACCCCAAAAGGAATAATTAATTAAACCATAATTTAATTATTATCCCCAGTCATGTTTAACCCAAAAACAAAGAAATTAATGAGATAAACCCATAGTTATCTTATTATTTTCTAGGAATAATTATTTAAATAATATTCCTTGTTAAATATGACCAAATCAACCACCATTAATTAAATAAATCGTTATTTATTTGATTATATCCCAACCACTTCCTTAAAAGAATAAATAAATCATTTATTTATTTATTCTTCACTAATCAAGGGATTTGACCCAAGTCAAACACCCTTTCCCTCCAACAAATAATAATAAAATATTCAATAGAGGTGGATCTAGATTTGATTAACATTATTTTAATCATGCACCAAGATCTAGAATGACCCAATATTTTGTTATAAATAGGAGGGTTTTCCCCATCATTCTTCACCTTTTGTTGCCTATTAGATCACTCTGGATCTATAATGCATCCTCCATATCATGGGTCCTGACCTCTAGAGCAACCATATGCTCCATCACCTCTGTAATATGAGCCTTCGCTGCGTCGGTGCGAGCAATCGCTGCAGCGCACTCAACATCAGCCGAGATGCTACCATCCCTCGAGGAGCTAGCCTCACTGCCAGGTAATCCACCCTGAAGCTACGCCGGATCTCCTCCCTATCCCCTAGCTGGGAGTGGAATACCTCGAGGCCTCCGGATGAGATGGTGCCCCACCAACTGAGCAACAGGACGCCCGACCTCGCCAACATATGAAAAAGTAACTAAGCTATGTCAGTTTCATCATAATACACATATAAATCATAAATTCTCAACAAAGGCAGAATAAAACATAGAAAACATACCTGTCGGCCCCCATGCATACCCCATAGGGAGACCCATATCTAGGTCCCCACGAAAGTCCATCCTAGCATACTGGTAAGGCAAGAACATCTGAGGATTGGTCTTAAACCAAGATTCTGTAGTGGCGTTCCAGTAACGCCCCACCCGTCCTCGCCCACTGCAAGGCATAACGAGGGCCCACCTCCTCATACGAGGCTCACAAGGACCCCTAGAAGGCACTGCCACCACAGGCCTTAGCAACACCACTCTCTTGTACATGATGCTACACAAGATGTTAGCATACGTGAATAACTTTGATCCATCACGGACCATCAAGAGCTGAGCCAACATCCTGTTGTAGCAGTGGCGAGAAAAATCAAAGAAGTGTCCGGCCCTCAGCCATCACAAAACACCAATCTGCAAGCCTGATGCCTGATTGGTCGAAGATGACCCCATCAACCATACAATCACTTCCAGAGCATACCAATCATCTAGGTCAGTCACAAAGGCTATTTGAATACACCCCTTCGTGAGAGGTGCCTCACCACAATGGTTAGCCGCGCATAGCTGCAGATCCACCCTCCCAGGGGAAGTGGATAAGGGAGCACCTCACCCTGAGGTAGTAGCCTAGTCACAAAATATATATCCCTCTCAGGAAAGATAGCCAGATTTCACCCCCACAACACCATAACCTTACGCAACCCATTCCAACATCGGATCAGGTAGCGCAAGAGACGATCATGTGATCGCAAGAGACGATCATGTGATCGCAAGAGGTCATTCTCCAAGAACTTGAGAAGACCCCATCTCGCCAAATGTTGGCATGCATTGACATCATGTGCCATAGTGATTCATACGTCAGGCCAGTCCCTCTCCCTCCACAACATCTTGTCATCACAACAGGCACTCATCAGCAACATAAAAACATTCAAAAATTGAAAAAGTTTTACAATTTTTTTCCAATTTTTTTTAGCTTGGTTGTTACACCCGTTTCTAAAATAGGCGTGCCTTATGCATGCCTGTACCTTGTATAAGTGCGGATTATGTGTGTAGAAATCCCTTATAGACACGATAATTTTTCACAAAACCCTCAGTTCTGCGCAAAAACTTCGTGCCTGTTCCTTGAGTGCCCGCACGGTCAAGGCTAGAGAAGGCTAGGAATTTGTACCAACGTAGTTTGTACGGACACCTGCCCAGTCACATTGAAAAAATTAAAATGCAGGACGTTATGGGGCCTACCTGGCTCAAGAATCGCGAGCCTCGGGTACTCAAGCTGACCGCAATGGCAAGAACAACTCTATAGAAGCCTTTGACCTCTATAAACCTCAAACATTAAATTGTCGCAAATGAGATGAAATGAGCCATATTGGCCTATATGTCGCCCTTTTTAGATTTTTTAGAGGACCATAAAGAGAGCTCGGAAGGCCAAATTGCATAACCGAAAGAAACACAGTGATCAACACCTCATAATGCCCAAAGGAGGCTCCACACATTCCCACCTCTGCAAAAATAAATTTTCAGTGCCGACAGGTATGCCCTCTCTCATCTTCTTTTCATTCTATGCATTTTTTCAATAATATTTGAATGAGGAAGATTCTTTCGCTTGGGGTATTTTGTTTCAGGTATTGGAAAAACCATCCATTGCCCCATGCACCGAAGGTTCCAAAGCATGTATCATTCTACCCTCAGCATGATAAAGTCTGAGAAAACTCTGCATATCCTAACATCATTTCTCCATAAGAAATTAACCATAGGTTCCAAACACCTGACCATGTTTATCATCTCCCCACCTTGCACATGATAAAAATTCTTGTTGGTCACTAAAGCCTCCCCTCCATGGCACCCATCACTCAAACTAGACCATACATTAGAAAACTCATGATGCCAAGGCCATACCACTTCAGTCTGGGAAGAACTTCATGCCCATTCATCCACTATGCATTGTGTTAGCCCCCCTATGGAATTCTTGGCAAGCAAGATGGGGGCTAGATTGTTTGGAAGCCTTCAAGGAATGCCTTTCCCCTGAAAACCCATCCTCCTTGAAGTCTCTGTCTCTGCTGATCCATTTCTCAAAAGGCCCACTAGTGCCCCTTTATACCCCTGCAAATACCCCCATTTTACCCTCTCCTTTCCTTTGTCAAAATCCTTTTTCTTCCTTTTATCCCCACCATCACCCTCTTAAATTCTCCAAAATCCCCTTAAAACTCCCCCATCACCCTTTATTTCTCTAATTCTCCACCTCACCTCCCTATCGTTCCTTCCCTTGGGCCTAAAAATGCTTTAAAATGTGCAAAAATCATATTTCGGGTCCTGGCCCCTTAGGCCATGGCCCCGCACTCCTTTATTTTCCACGTGACCCGATGCCATGACCATAGCCCAGTTTTGAAAGGCGCTTATCACAGATCCATTTCGGGCGCAACCTCAGCCATAGATCTCACCCGATCGAACGACTGTTATTCACTACGGGGGGTCGCTCCAAAATCTCGTGCCCGTACACCTTGGCCACCCCGTAGTTCATCTCCGCCGTCCAAGTTAATGTGTGATCCGACGGTGCAAAGCGCACCCGAAATGGTGGTCCCCACTCCACGCGCTGCTTTCGAAAACTGCCCGGTATTTTCCGCACCACCATTCGCGAGTCGGCGGTTTTCCCCGGAGCCCCAGCGATTCCACTCATCTCCTGCCATGCGTCCTCCTGTACTATTCTGAAAACCGCCATTTCGCACGTTAATCTTCGGTTCAAAGTCACGCAGCAGAATCTATGACGACCGTCAGATCTGGAGGACCCCATCTAACGACTGTGATTCAACGAAGCTGCGCCCCTCGTTAACCTGCCTCCTCCATATCTCGGGTCCACACTCCATCATGTTTCTGCCATAGATCTCCACCCCATCAACGGTCCAGATTCATCCGTTCGTCGTTGACTATTCCGTGTCCTCCCGGTCCCGCCACGTCACCTCCACGTGCGCGTCCCGTACACCCTTGTACAGTCTCTCATTCTCTGGCGCATATACGTTCAAAGTTCATTTTTTTTTAAATTTTTCATGCATTTGTCACTCCGTAGACCATCAACCATCTACCAGAGAAGTTTTTTCACCATTCCTCTGCGATTTCTTCCGCCATGTCATCGATCGCACGTCCATTTCCTCCATCCATGTCATCCGCAACCCCGTCCACGATTTTCTTCACAGTTTCGTGTTCTTGTAGGGATATAAAGAAAGAATGGCCACCATGATAAACTTCTATGCTACCAAGGCAACTAAATCCGAGGAAGATCATCCACAGCGGCTGGATTTATGAACGAAGGCTCAGGAAGGTGGAGACGAGATGTTCATTAAAGGAACAGAGTGCGAACTCTGCAGCAAATCTCCCATCACCATTAAAACCCGAGCTACCCTGTTAGAAGCAAAATGAAATTGGTAGAGTCACTTAGCAGAGCAAAAGGAAGGTTAAGGCATGCCAACGAAGGTCCAGAGCCTTAAATCAGTGTTTTCAAAGGAAGAGCAGCAGATCACAGATCCCGAGGATCAATCAAAGGATCTTGAGCGCAGGAAAAAGGTAATATCAGGGTTTTCATCAGCAGAATGTTTTTCTTTATCAGGTACAGGGCACCCATACTGTCTTATTTACACACCTTGTCCCTGAAAGGAATTCCACGAGACAACAGTTCAAAACCAACGTAGCATTTATGTGACAGGCCTTTCAGTAGTTTATTTTATTCAAGACACCAGGAGTACTTCAACCAAAATGTCAAGATCATATCTGGAGAAAATCATTCTTTCCCAAGGGAGGTGACAGAGATTAAATATACAGCATGTCAAACAGAATGGGTTTCGGCCCTGCAGTCATTCTTGGGTTTAATGTAACATTTAATATTCACCTACCTCCTCAGTCGATTTTCTGTGTCTCTTCTGCTATAAAGCATAGAAGGATGTTATTGTAATGGTTGTTGATGAGATATCAGTGAAACGTAAGAATTTTTCCTCTTGAGACAAGTTCTCTGTGTAATATTGTAAGATATACTGAGACTAGATGTATTCAGACTGAATGTTCAAGCTATGGGCTATGATGTACCTGATTGGTGTTGTTTTTAATATGACAAGCATGTTTCTTTGGATCCTGATCTAAAGCAGCTGGTGATGTTTCCTCTTTCTCTGTATTTGTGATTGACTTGCTCTCATTGCATGCTACATTTCATTTCATTTCTGCTGGTAGGCAACATAAGTATAATATAGGATTCGCCCTTGATAGGTGCCCTATGTTTCCTGCTCTCCCTGCCTCAATGTTTTATGATTATATGTGTATCTGAAGGTTGATTTCAATTGATTTAACCAGTGTAGTGGATGATATTTCCTGCTCTCTGATGTATGAATTAATGAGGTCTATGTTCAGATGTTCTTGTTAGGATTTAGTTGGATGTGTTTGGAACACTCGGAGGTTTAGAACCCTGTCTCTACCTCTTTAGGACCTTGTGACCTTCTTAAATCTTCCCAAGATCCCTTGTTTAGCCTCTAATTTTGTCCAAGCAGGCTTGGAGTTAAATGAACTCTGGCCTGATCTATAGACAGAGTTGGTTGGTCCTCCTCCTTTCATTTTCAACCCTTAATGTCCCATTCCAAATATCTCCTTCAAGATCCAAATGCTCTAGATGACTAGCCCAATTGAAAGCTTGCACATTAATTACAAGTAAATCCTTTCTTGACTCCATAGCCCAATGGCTTTAATGTTCTTTGAGTTATCTGTCTCTGCCTAAGCTTCACCTTTTCTCATCCTTGTCTTCTATTGGACCTTATTTTCCTGATTCCCTCCAACCAAACACAAACAATAAAACCAACAACCCTGAGCCTACAACTAGCCTAAAATCATAACTTAGAGCTTCAAAGACATACACTTTGACTCATATAGAGAGATCCCTCTCTGGACCTAGGAGCGCTAGATCCTAAGGTCCCAAAGTGGTTCTATGTTGTCTCATCTTTTGGTCTCTGTCAACCTGGCCAAAACATGGGAACCCCAACATAATGGCGACTCCACTGGGGAATTCTAAGTACATTTCACCTTAAACATTCGTAAAAACCTCAGAAACTTAGAACTCTGGTTAGGCTGACAGTAAGTCACCCCTTTCTTGAATCAACCTCCATTATTGAATATCCACCATACTCTTAGACAGAGTCTGGAAAGGGCCAGGTAGCCTCCAGATCTCATCCTTTTTTCGGGTGATGAGTCTAATGCAGGTACCTCCGATCGATCTCACAGTTTGGGCTGCTGATTCGAAGGAAGAGATTTACGAAGGTGATAGTGCTGGGCTGCTTGTGGTGGACAATGTGCCTTAGAAACATCTCGGTTTATACACACAGCGACTCCATTTTTCCTAAACGAAAAGACTCCACTGGTGATTAGTAGGCCTGCTGATTATCTTGGTTTCACAATCAGACTCCACTGGGAGGCCAGCCCCTGAGACAACATTAACCATAGTAGAAATAACAAATAGGGTTAAGCTGCTTGGCTAGGAAACAACATTCTGGCTTTCAGAACTATTCACATGAGAGTGTATCCCAACCCTGACCCACCGGAAATAGTTGAAAATCTAGAGAGTATCCTCAAAGGAGCTCCTACACCTAAAAGACCAACCATTTCCAGCCACATTCTTAGAGCTAATTCTGCACCAGAAAACCTAACATCTCTAGCACATTTCCTCCCAGACCTAGACATACCTAATAGACTACCGAGAACTAGGTCATTCAATCATCTAGACCAGCAAGACCTCGAAGTTTACAATACACCATCTAATTGTGGTCAAAAAACTAGGGACAGTGAGACCCCTCCTTCCACACCACCTGATTTTCACTTCCTTCAAAACTTGGGTTTCTCTCACCCTAGATCTGCTCAACAAAATTCTGCTGGTCCAAACATCCCTGTCATCCAAATACCAGCTACTCAAGCTAACCCTATACCCCATCAGAGCATCATTATGGAAACCTGGTATGCACCTTTGCTTTTACCTCAACCCTTGTTACCCTTTCCCAATGATTATCAGTCAAAAATCCCACACTTCACTGCTAAAGAGTCCATAACAGCTCAACAACATGTAGATAAGATGGAGGACTCTTTTGACTATATGGAAATTGATGATGAAACAATCAAAATGAGGATCTTTGCCCAAAGCTTAGGACGTGAGGTAAAGAAATGGTTTAAGAGTTTACCTCCTGGTAGCATTCAAGATCTCCCTGCATTATACCATACCTTTATAAAAAAATTGGAGGTTAGAGCCAACCCTCGCCAGCTCCTAGCAGAATACATGTCCCTTAAGAGGAACGTAGGAGAGAGTGTTCACGATTACACCACTAGATTCAATAACATCTACAATGCCCTCCCTCCACACAAGAAACCTCCACAAGGTATGGCCCTGGCTAAGTATCTTGATGGATTTGATGCTGACCTGGCCTATGAGCTTAGAGATAAAGAGTATACCACACTGGAAGACATGCAGAAAGGAGCCATAACCATAGAAGCAAACTTAATGGAAAAAAGGGCAAGATTAAAAGCTGAAAAAAGGGTAACATATAGGGATGACAATGTAGCTTCCACATCTAATCCCAGATACGATAGACTGTCTAAGAATGTGGAAGAACTGCAATAAATGATAAAGAGGATGGTTGTCCAAAACAACAACCAAAACAGAAACCAGAACCAAAACATTAGAAGAAACAATGCTGCTCCCAACAGACAAAGAGAGTCAGACCAACAAATTATTCCCCCATTTCAAGAAAAAAATTTAGATGAAGATGAGGGAATCATTGAAGAGACTGAAGGGAATACCATAAATATGTTTGAAGCAGAGGACTCAGTCTTTAACTGTGATTCAGAAGAAGATCAGCCCTCACCTTCATATTGGAGTGAGGAATGGTTAGAAACTGAGGATTACAGGTTAGGGTTTGAAAATTCCATGATGCAGGTTTTTGAACAATATGAACTTAGGAGCAAAAAGGACCAAGAAAATCCCAAAACAAATACTCCTGAGGTAACCATCAAGAAAAGACCTGATAAATCCTCTAAAGCATCTGCTGCAAACAACAAATCAACAGCTGAAGGTTCTGGTAAACATAAGGAGAAGGACAACCTGGATGTTGGAAAACAAAGTCAACCAACTAGCAGTACTAGCACCACATTTAGTGCTCCTAATATAACAGTTCCCAACCCTATACATAGTGAGAAATCACAAACCGATTCGGCTGCTAAAGCAGTGGCAAATAAAACAGAGTTGAACATTACAAAGGTCCAGTCCACTTTCAATCTAGAGAGTGTGATTGCAAAAATCAAAATCTCTGTACCATTATCTGAGCTGGCCACTCAAGATGTATATAAAGGCCAAATTTTGAAAGCATTAAATCTGGGAGAAATGAATGATTCTGTAAATTTGAATGATGATCAACCAACCCTACTCTTTGGTCCCAAAATTGAAGGAAAGTTTCAAGAAGGGGTAGTTCCACCGTTTTATATCAGTCTCAACATTCATGACAAGATCCTCCATAATGCCATGCATGACTCTGGTGCATCACACAATCTAATGCCTAAGGTAGTGATGGAGAGGCTAGGCCTAGAAATCACCAGACCCTACAAAGACTTATATTCATTTGACTCTAGCAGAGTAAAATGCCTAGGCCTAATCAAAGACCTATGTGTGAGTCTGACCCAGATTCCTGCCAAGTGTATGGTCATGGATGTTGTGGTGGCAGATGTGCCACCAAAGTATGGCATGCTGTTGTCAAGATCATGGGGAGCCAAACTGCAAGGAACAATGCAGATGGATGGCTCATATGCCACTATCCCTATATTTGGCCAACTTAGAAGACTATATAGAGAGTCTCAGATGAAATTCTTAGTCAGTAGCCCCGAGAAACCTGAAAACTCACCATTATACTCTGTACATACAGATCTAGACTCTTTCATTCTCTACAATGACCAATCCTCAGAAGAGCCGAGATCAGATAATGGAAATACAAACATACAGCCCATGGATTTCAACATAATGGCTACTCTGGAAGAATACAATGAAGAAGACCATGGGCTAACTGCTGAAAATATAACTCTGAATGAAACAGAAACAGAACAAGAACAACAAGCTAGCCACCTCCTTGATCTCCTTGCCCATAATGAACCAAAAAATGACCCCCCTCCTAGCACAAGCCTCACAACTCCAAATAATGGCGAATCCGACTGTAGGGGAGGGGATGAAGACGAAGTAAACAACGAACCCCTGTGGGAAATGAATTTTGATGGGTCTTGTACTAGGCAAAGTGCTGGAGCAGGAGTGTGGCTACATAACACAGGAGATGATCATGTAGAGAGCCACACTGTGAACCTGCGTTTTAAATGCACGAATAACATCGCAGAATATGAGGCTCTGATCTTGGGCTTAAATCTGTTGAAAAATTTAGGAGCCCATAAGATAGCTGCGAGAGGAGACTCAGAGTTAGTGATCAAACAGGTGAATGGCGAGTATTCAGCAAAACACCCCAGGCTTAGGGCATACAGGAATGACACACTGGATTTGCTGAAAACGTTTGTTGAATATGAGTTAGTATTCATCCCTAGGGGGCAAAACTCAGTTGCAAATGGATTAGCTTGTCTAGCTAGCTCATATCCTAAGGCCCCAGTTGACCAAAAAATTATCATTCAGACCAAATTCAGGCCTGTAGTGCCAGACAATGAAAAATATTGGCAGGTCTTTGAGGGAGACAAGCAGATCGAAGATTTCCTAGTGGGCAGGAATGAGTTTGAATCTTCAGATTTAGACTCAACTTTTGATGATAGCTGCCCAAGCAAGGATCCCCCAGATGAGCGAGAAACACCCTGTAACATAGCAATAAATCTTTTTTCTGATAAAACTGGAAATTTTAACGAAAATAATGAAAACGCAGAAAATGAAGAGGTCGAAGTGCTGCAGGCCAAAGACAAGAATATACCCAGAGGCCTGGCACCCTTAGAGGACCTCTTTGATTTTGATGACGTAGCAAAAAAGCCCACAATTGAACATGCTGATTCTGATGTGGAAGAATGCAACATTGGCACTAAAGACAGACCCAAAATGATAAAACTGGCTAAGTCTATACCTGCAGACATGAAGAAGAAATATATTGACCTGTTGAAGGAATTCATAGACGTGTTTGCATGGAGCTATGAAGACTTAAAGGCCTATGACACCAACATCATTCAACAAAAAATACCCTTGAAATAAAATCAGAAGCCTTTCAGACAAAAACTTCGAAGAATAAATCCAAAACAATTGCCTGTAGTAGAGAAAGAGATCAGGAAGATGTATGATGCAAGCATAATAGTCCCGGTAAGGTTTTCTGATTGGGTGTCAAACTTAGTGGCTGTAAGGAAGAAGACAGGGGAGATCAGGCTATGCATGGACTTCAAAAACCTCAATAGAGCCTCCCTGAAAGACAACTACCCTTTGTCTAGAATGGAGCATATCCTACAGAAGGTAGTAGGCTCTAAGAGAATCTCCCTGCTTGATGGTTTTTCAGGATATAATCAAGTTATGGTACTCCCAGAAGATCAACTCAAAATAGCTTTCACCACTCCATGGGGCACCTTCATGTATGTGAAAATGCCCTTTGGACTGATGAATGCTGGAGCTACCTTGTAGAGAGCAATGGACATAGCTTTCTCAGAGGAGATAGGACACTTCATAGTTATCTACTTGGATGACTTGACTGTCTTTTCTAAAACTGAAGAAGGACACTTGAAACATCTGAGGAAAGTCTTTGAAAAATGTAGAAGGTATGGTCTGTCCCTAAATCCTAAGAAAACTGTCTTTGGGCTGCAAGAAGGTAAACTTCTTGGCCACATCATATCTGAGAAAGGGATCAGGATAGACCCACAGAGGGTTGAGGGAATACTCCAAATCACACATCCCAGAAACATCAAGGAGTTGTAGTCCTTCATAGGGAAGATCAATTTCCTTAGGAGATTCATTCCAAATCTTGCTGAACACCTTAGGAAAATGACTGAAATGCTAAAGAAAGATGCAGGAATTAAGTGGACTGTTGAAGCTAATAAATCTTTTGAGTCAGTAAAAATTGCACTCACTCAGGCCCCTGTCCTTATCAACCCTGACTTCTCAAAAGATTTTCTGATCTTCTCATTTGCTTCCCAACACACAATAGCTGTAGTTTTGCTGCAGAAAAATTCAGAAGGTAATGAACAACCTATAGCATTCTTCAGTAAATCCTTAAAAGATGCACCCTTAAAGTATAACATCATAGAAAAGCAGGCCTATGCCCTGATTAAGGCCTTAAAAGACTTTAGGGTGCACATTCTGCATTCTCACACCATTGCTTTCGTGCCAAATATAGTGGTCAAATATATCTTGTCCCAAGACCCAGATGGGAAAAGGGGAAAATGGATTGCTACCATCTTGGAGTACGACTTTGAAATAAAACCCACCAAACTAATCAAAGGTCAAGGCCTGGCCCAATTAATGGTTGAATCTAATCTACAGGCCCTTGAAATTAACATGATAAATGCCTTAGATGAGCAGGAAGGATTGCCCCATCCAACTGTTGAGGAGCAGTTTCAGAACTCTCCTTGGTATACTGACATCCTTTATGTGCTCACTAGTCTCAATGCCCCTCTAGAAATGTCTAAAACAAAGGCCAGATTCATAAAACTCAAAGCTAGAAATTACTGCATTATGAATGAGAGTCTATATTGGAAAAATCCAAATGGCCTTCTACTGAAATGTTTGTCTGAAACTGAAGCTGAAAGAATCAAACAAGAATTCCATGCTGGGGAGTGTGGAGGCCACCTGAGTTGGAAAACCACTGCAAATAAGATAGTTAGGGCTGGTTACTATTGGCCCACACTCTTTAGTGATGTCCATAAAATGATTCTTGCCTGCCACAAATGCCAAATCTTTGAGGGAAAAAGAAAACTCCTTCCCCTCCCTCTGCAACCGATCACCATAGAAGGTCCCTTCATGCAATGGGGCCTAGACTTTATAGGAGAAATTCATCCTGCCTCCTCTGGAAAACATAAATGGATCCTAACTGCTACAGATTACTTCACTAAATGGATAGAAGCTATACCCACTAGGAATGCCACTGACTCTGTCATCATTAGGTTCCTAGAAGACTTCATCTTATCTCGTTTTGGTTGTCCAAGGAAAATAATCACTGACAATGCTGCTGCTTTCGGATCCAAAAGAATGGTTGATTTCTGTCACAGGTACGGAATAGCACTTGGACATTCAACTGCCTACTACCCCCAGGGTAATGGCCTAGCTGAATCATCAAATAAAATCCTGGTTACAATCATTAAGAAGCTGCTGGAAGAGAACAAAAGGTCTTGGCATAAAAAGTTGATACATGCCTTGTGGGCAGACAGGCTCACCACAAAGAAATACATTGGCATGTCACCCTTTCAGCTGGTTTATGGGACTGAAGCAGTGTTTCCTACTAGTCTTGGAGTTCCAGTAATCAAACTTGTCCAAGAGGTTCAGGAAGAGGAGGACAACATGATAAGGAGAATTAATGAAACAATCCATCTTCAGCAAACAAGGGAGCAGGTTTATGACAGAGCTATTAGAGTCCAAGAAAACATAAAAAAGGCAGTTTGACAAAAGAACCAAAGCTTCAGATTTCAAGGTTGGAGATAAGGTTCTGAGATGGGATTCGAGAAGAGAGGACAAAGGCAAACATGGTAAGTTTAACAGTTTGTGGCAAGGTCCATATATCATACAAGCCGCTGTGGGTCCTAATGCGTTTTTTCTGCAAGAACTTGATGGCACAGAGTTGTTTGGGGGTCCTGTCAAAGGCAGGATGCTCAAACATTACTTCTATTGATTTTCCATTTCCAGTTTCATCTCCATTGTACATACCATTGCAAGTTTTCATTTTCAGAAAAAGAAAAAATGTTCCCAAAAACAGAATGAAAAGAGAGGTTCAGACATGCCCAAAACATGAACCTCTGAAGTAAAAGCATGGCTCAAACCTGATCAAAATCCGAGCCAAAGGAAGCAGAATAGCTGGTCCTAATAAGCTTAAAATCTGGATCAGCAGCGAAAGAAGAACCAGCTCTAATATGCTCAAAACCAGAGCTGGAGCAAAAAAAGGAGGTGACTCAAATATGCTCAAAACCTGAGTCAAAAGAAAGAAAGAGGAATGTTTCAAAGTTGCAGAATTCCATGCCTCCACAGTTTTGTCTTCTACAAGTTTCTGTCTAGCAAGTCAGACAGTCTAATCCTGGCTTGGCTGTGTTTAAATTTCCTGTCTTAGAATGTAGGTGAAGAAACCTGTTGGACAGTTTAATCCCAACAGGCAGTAGATTAGGTAGAGAATTGTATGAGGCCAACAGTCTAATCTGGCCTCATGGAGAAATAAGGGTAGATTTAGAATAGGTTTGTTTTTGTTTTGAAAATAAAATGTAAAGGGTCTGCTAGTTCAAATGCACCCAAGGGAAAAATGTAGAACTGTAGTTTGGGTAGGTAGTTTGTTGGGAAAATGTTGTTGCTGATGTTTCTATCATACTGTGGCAGCTAAAATTGAAGAAGAAAGATGGCTTATGACAACAGGCATCTGGCCTACTCCAAGAGATCAATTTATGAATTCTTGACTCCTCCAAGGAGCAGCCATCCCCATGTGGAGCCACTGTTAGCCCCCTTATGGAATTCTTGGCAAGCAAGCTGGGGGCTAGATTGTTTGGGAGCCTTCAAGGAATGCCTTTCCCCTGAAAACCCATCCTCCTTGAAGTCTCTGCGTACTGTGCCTAAAATATAGCCCCTCTGCTGATCCATTTCTCAAAAGGCCCACTATTGCCCCTTTATACCCCTGCAAATACCCCCATTTTACCCTCCCCTTTCCTTTGTCAAAATCCTTTTTCTTCCTTTTATCCCCACCATCACCCTCTTAAATTCTCCAAAATCCCCTTAAAACTCCCCCATCACCCTTTATTTCCCTAATTCTCCACCTCACCTCCCTATCGTTCCTTCCCTTGGGCCTAAAAATGCTTTAAAATGTGCAAAAATCATATTTTGGGTCCTGGCCCCTTAGGCCATGGCCCCGCGCTCCTTTATTTTCCACGTGACCCGATGCCATGACCATAGCCCAGTTTTGAAAGGTGCTTATCACAGATGTATTTCGGGCGCAACCTCAGCCGTAGATCTCACCCGATCGAACGACTATTATTCACTACGGGGGGTCGCTCAAAAATCTCGTGTCCGTACACCTTGGCCCCCCCGTAGTTCATCTCCGACGTCCAAGTTAATGTGTGATCCGACGGCGCGGAGCACGCCCGAAATGGTGGTCCCCACTCCACGCGCTGCTTTCCAAAACTACCTGGTATTTTCCGCACCACCATTCGCGAGTCGGCGGTTTTCCCCGGAGCCCCAGCGATTCCACTCATCTCCTGCCACGCATCCTCCTGTACTATTCTAAAAACCACCATTTTGCGCGTTAATCTTTAGTTCAAAGTCGCGTAGTGGAATCTATGACGACCGTCAGATCTGGAGGACCCCATCTAACGACTGTGATTCAATGAAGATGTGCCCCTCGTTAACCTGCCTCTTCCATATCCCGGGTCCACACTCTGTCGTGTTTCTTCCATAGATCTCCACCCCATCAACGGTCTAGATTCATCCGTTCGTCGTTGGCTATTCCGTGGCCTCCCTTTCCCGCCATGTCACCTCCACGTGCGCGTCCCGTACACCCTTGTACAGTCTCTCATTCTCTGGCGCATATACGTTCAAAGTTCATTTTTTTTAATATTTTTCATGCATTTGTCACTCCGCAGACCATCAACCACCTACCAGAGAAGTTTTTTCACCATTCCTCTGCGATTTCTTCTGCCATGTCATCGATCGCACGTCCATTTCCTCCATCCATGTCATCCGCCACCTCGTCCACGATTTTCTTCACAGTTTCGTGTTCTTGCAGGGATATAAAGAAAGAATGGCCACCATGATAAACTTCTTTGCTACCAAGACAACTAAATCCGAGGAAGATCATCCACAGTGGCTGGATTTATGAACGAAGGCCCGGGAAGGTGGAGACGAGATGTTCATTAAAGGAACAGAGTGCGAACTCTACAAAAAATCTCCCATCACCATTAAAACCCGAGCTACCCTGTCAGAAGCAAAATGAAATTGGTAGAGTCATTCAGCAGAGCAAAAGGAAGGTTAAGGCACACCGACCAAGGTCCAGAGCCTTAAATCAGTGTTTTCAAAGGAAGAGCAGCAGATCACAGATCCCGAGGATCGATCAAAGGATCCTGAGCGTAGGCAAAAGGTAATATCAGGGTTTTCATCAGTAGAATGTTTTTTTTTATCAGGTACAGGGCACCCATACTGTCTTATTTACACACCTTGTCCCTAAAAGGAATTCCACCAGACAACAGTTCAAAACCACCGTAGCATTTATGTGACAGGCCTTTCAATAGTTTATTTTATTCAAGACACCAGGAGTACTTCAACCAAAATGTCAAGATCATATCTGGAGAAAATCATTCTTTCCCAAGGGAGGTGACAGAGATTAAATATACAGCATGTCAAACAGAATGGGTTTCGGCCCTGCAGTCATTCTTGGGTTTAATGTAACATTTAATATTCACCTACCTCCTCAGTCGATTTTCTGTGTCTCTTCTGCTATAAAGCACAGAATGATGTTATTATAATGGTTATTGATGAGATATCAATGAAATGTAAGCATTGTTCCTCTTGAGACAAGTTCTATGTGTAATATTGTAAGATAGACTGAGACTAGATGTATTCAGACTGAATGTTCAAGCTATGGGCTATGATGTACCTGATTGGTGTTGTTTTTAATATGACAAGCATGTTTCTTTGGATCCTGATCTAAAGCAGCTGGTGATGTTTCCTCTTTCTCTGTATTTGTGATTGAATTGCTTTCATTGCATGCTACGTTTCATTTCATTTCTCCTGGTAGGCAACATATGTATAATATAGGATTCGCCCTTGATAGGTGCCCTATGTTTCCTTCTCTCCCTGCCTCAATGTTTTCTGCTTATATGTGTATCTGAAGGTTGATTTCAATTGATTTAACCAGTGTAGTGGATGATATTGCCTGCTCTCTGATGTATGAATTAATGAGGTCTATGTTCAGATGTTCTTGTTAGGATTTAGTTGGATGTGTTTGGAACACTCGGAGGTTTAGAACCCTGTCTCTACCTCTTTAGGACCTTGCCACCTTATTAAATCTTCCCAAGATCCCTTGTTTAGCCTCTAATTTTGTCCAAGCAGGCCTGGTGTTAAATGACCTCTGGCCTAATCTATAGACAGATTTGGTTGGTCCTCCTCCTTTCATTTTCAACCCTTAATGTCCCATTCCAAATATCTCCTTCAAGATCCAAATGCTCTATATGACTAGCCCAATTGAAAGCTTGCACATTGAACACAAATAAATCCTTTCTTGACTCCATTGCCCAATGGCCTTGATGTCCTCTGAGTTATCTACCTTTGCCTAGTTTACTCCATGCTCATCCTTGTCTTCTATTGGACCTTCTTTTCCTGATTCCTTCCAACCAAACCTAAACAATCAAACAAACAACCATGAGCCTATAACTAGCCTAAAATCATAACATCCGAGCTTCAAAGACATATACTTTGACACATATAGAGAGATCCCTCTCTGGAACTAGGAGGGCTAGATCCGAAGGTCTAAAAGTGGTTCTATGTTGTCTCATCTTTTGGTCTCTGTCAACCTAGCCAAAACATGGGAACCCCAACACATCGAGTCAAGTTTTACCATATCAAAATAAAACCCCTTTCCCGAACTACCATTTTTTGCAAGCAGATTGAAAGTGCACCACCACATCTCGCATTTAGCCTACCATCCCTCCATCATTATAGCCCATATGCGATATATTCTGTCCGCTTCATCACCCCCACTCAAGAGACCAAGCAATGCCCCTCCCCACCTTCGGAAAAAACACCCTCCTCACATCACCAGTGAGCGATCACTTTCATGTTTTGGGACACCCGTATATATGTTTTGTACAATCCAATCCCATTGTTTCATTCTTTGGGTAAGTGTACAAAGACCACACATAGAGAAGAAATTCCCCCACTCATCCTTGCATTTTCTCCCATGGAAGTAGTCCCTAGTCACCCTTGGTCAGAGTATCACACCTTTCATGCATAAGCCACCATGACATTCATAAACAACATATACCCACCATGGACTTCCTATCGACTCTAGGGATTTACTCATGAGAAATCGTTATGACTGCCACCAAGCTGCTTTTTAATATTCCAACCTTAGGCCACTGAACCCTCACCATCAATTTTCAGTCACTCCTTGCCATCATGCATATGTTAAACCTATAAAATCCGAGAACTTGGTCCCTTGCATCAGTAACTCTCTCGTTCAGTTGAGGCTTCATTTTTTTTGACTTCAACTCTTATTCTTGAAAAAGGAAGCAGTACCTTGGATGACCCCTCACCACAATAGGGAAATTCTTGGGTGGCACTGTGGGAATCATTATTTCCCAGAGATGCCATCGATCCTCCTGACATTCGACTACAAAACAAGCTTTCATGTCAATATTGTATCGTACTTTACAACCATTTCAGTTTGCTCAAATTCATCGAAGACCCATGCCATTATAAGCATCTCTTTCAACAATGCTTACACAAGAAGGTCCAGTCATACACCCATGCGTACAATGAGAATTTATATGCCATACCAATATTACACGTGTGGGCACCACATTCCACCTATTGTCAAAGAAAAAACACCCCTAAGGGCATCAACAATCGTCATCATCAACCAATTCAACATATCACTACCATAATAGTGACACAGATAGAACCTTTATCTATCAGATATATTTGTTTAGCTAGCCAAAGAATCACGAGCATGGGACATGCCCACCTCATAGAAAAATTATATTTATTGTATCATACCATTTCTTGCAGGGTTCCCACAGAACTCGGTCACACTTTGACCCACTGTAAGGCGTTTCCAACTTTCAGCTATACGTGGGTCTCTCTCTCTCTCCACACAGTACACTAAAAATAAAATATAATGTATTTCGGCTATACAGTTCTTCCTAGACCTCACACACTAGGGGGAAAATGTTATCACTGGAAAATTGGACAAGAAAAGATGACATTATTTAATGTTAGGAAGAAGGGTTTATAGGGCTGAGGCACATTAGAGGATCTAAATTTTTTTAAAAATCCCTAAGGTCAAGAAGAAAAATCAAATTGCGCACCAAATACTCAGGAAAAATGTGCCTTTTTGCACATTTTTCTTCGATAAGCGCGCCTTTACACAGTTTTCTCTCAAAAATCCGCGTGGTCCTGGAAGTGGCGAAAGTATCTTTCCGGGACCACATGGCACACTCCAGGAAATGATCCCACACTTGAGGCTGCCCAAGGACAACCATCTAAGCCACCTTGGGACCTCAAGGGAGCACACAAAGGATTCAAGTGGCACACAATGGAGTCAACCCTCTTTCTTGGGTCACCATCCATCAATGTAACAAGAGAGGGAAGGAGAATTTTAATTCATATATAAAAAGCCACTAAGAGATGAGCAAAGGGAGAGAAAATTTTTATGCTGGAAAATTTTCCCATGAGAAATCCAATAGTGTGCAATCTAGAGCAGAAGTAGAGAGGGGATTCGGTTGTTGTCCATACAACAATTCCAATCCTTTGGAGTAGAGAGAGAGACCTTGCACCATCATCTATAAGGTAAAAACATGGTTGCATCAGGTCTTAGAACTCCATAGTTCTAAGGACCCTTTGGCAAGAGTGTAAAGGTAGTATATTTATTCCTAACATGAAGCAATAATAGGGGACCTTGATGCCACCATTATTATTATTGTTGTGTTTGAATATTTACGAGCTTTCATGTTTATGTTTAGTTTAGTTTTGTTTTCTCTCTATATATGCATACTAAATCATGATTTAGTGTGTTAAATGTTTTATAGCATGTTCCCTAACCTACTAACTCTTTTGTTTATCTTCTTGTGACCAAGGCTTAGAGGCAATGACCACTCATCCTGAGAAATTGTGGATTGGTACACTTGTGCACCAAAACCACGACCACAGTGTGGATTGCAATAAATCCTAGAGACTAGAGACAAGAAAATTCCTCACGGTGTAGGTGGATAAATCCAGTGGCATCCATGCTTGTTTTGGCCTATTAATCTGGTGGAGATCATGGTACAACCTGCTTTTACATGTTTATTGTTTGGGCCTATGATCCAGTGTAGATTGCGGTAAAGCCTTGTTTCTATTGATGAGGGTGAGGTGGTTTAACCATGGGAAGCCTTGGTTGGTTCTTTTGTTTTGAGTGCCACATTCATGCTTGGAATATGGCACGAGAGTGATTGGATGAAGAGATATTTGGCTCATCCAATCTATATTCGGGTGTAATATGGTAGTCCCATACCAAGTTGGATTTTTCATCCATTAATAAGAGGTCCTTTCCTTGGTATTTTATGTGTAAATGTACTAGTTTATATGTGGATTCCACGGATGATGTATCCTTGATATTTCAGTTGCTATTATGTTGGTTATAATCATGCATTATGACAGTGATGATGTATGGCTCTCATCATGTTTTGATTTGTAAATTAATGAACAATGTATCTATGACCTAATAGATGATAATGCAGCTAATGATATAAGGGAACATTGATTCTTAGCGATGCTCAGATAAGTATAAGACCCCTATGATCAGATATGTTGTTTAAACCTATAGATTACATATTTTTGACATGTTTGATGAAATTCTTGTCATGGCTAGTAGGGGTCAAGTCAAGTCCTTGTTAAAGTATTTGATTTTACATCATTATTCTGCTATTATATTTCAGTTCTGAAAGTGTCATGGGATTTTGGGTAGTGACCTGGGCCCTAGACCTAAAAATGTGGCACAGAAATCGGTGTCACAGGCTCAAAACTACTAGGAAAAGTCCTCAGTCGCATGCATACCCATGTTGTGTGTGTGACAGGAGGGTTCCAGTCACACTCTTACCCATATCAAGGGAACGACAGGGGGATTGATGCATGTAAATTTTAGTTTAATTCAGGGGCTAGCCTCCTGGAAGGTTGAGATGGATCCTAAGTGTATTGTAGCAGGTGCAGAAGGTTTGTGTAGTTGTGTGGTGTCGGTTCCACTTCCTTAAGGTAACATAGGAGGTTGAATTAGATCATAGTAGCCTCTTGTCGCATGTTTACCCTATAAGGTTGATTACTTGGGTAGATATGGGAGGAGGTTATTACAGAGTGGTACAAGAGCATGGTTCACCCCTTGGACTAGATGGGCGGTGCGTGTTAGTGATGCGTTCATGTCGGTTGCACATGTGTTACTCATCCTTGTGGTATATATGATTGTTTCATATGTATGGTGATAGTCATGGTTGTAGTGATGTTTTCATGTGAAAGTGAGGGTGTTTTTGTGGAATGTGTTGTCATGAGTGTATGAATGGTTACATGTTGTTTATGCTTGCATGTTGTTAGTATACATTGGTATGGTTATTGTTGTCATGAGTGAAGTAATTTTTTATTTTTGTAACATTGGATTTGCTATAACCTCAATATTTTGCAGAGAGGATAATTAATTTTAATGTATTCCTAAGTCTAAAATTAGGAAATGAGAATAATTAAAGGGTATTAATTAAATCGGGTGTGAATCTTCTAGGTAAAGGAGTGGATCAAGTCCTAGATTATCTAAGGCATTGATTAAGATCTAATATTGGTAATTGATATGTCAACGAGAGATTGTAAGAAGGAACTCGATGGGAACTTAGAGAATGCACTTGAGATATGTTGTGATATTCCCAATTAGTCCTAAGCTAATGGGAATATTCAATTTTGTTTTATTTTTATGTTTCATGAATAAATTTGTAAAGGAGGATCTAAAACTCCTAAACAGTAAATAAATCAATGCCAAATGTGAAAAAGGATATATCTTGGCTAAGTAAGAAGGCACCCTTAGGTGTGAAAGGGGATGATCATTTTGACTGGGTCAACCATGAGCAAATCTAAAACTGTCTTGGAGGAGTGGCCATCAATGCTGCACAATGCAGTTTTAGATGGAGATGGTCCATGTGAAAGGAGCCATTTCATTGAAGGTGGTTTAGGGTTTGCGAGCTCTCAACTTATAAAAGGAAGAGGATGGCATCATGAGAAGGTTGTTGATGGTATTGTATTTTTAGAGTATATTATATGTTTAGAAATATCTCATTCTCATTGCTATTTAGTAGAGAATAGTGTTGTTTAGCACTGGGTTTCCTGATCGGGAATACCACCTCTTTCCTTGAGAGGCCTCTTGGAAGAGAATTGCATTTCTTGTCCACTATCTGGCTGAAGGCCAAGCTTCTTCTTCCAACTACAATGCAGATCCTATTGAGGGTTTGGTTGTCTTTGAAAGCTGCAGCAAGTGGAGGCTAGATCTACTCAGATCTAGGCCATTCTAGTACTCCTTTTCAGTGGGGAAGTCTTCTATCCCATTGGCAAGAGAGTATTGGATCATTGGAGCTACATTTTTAGATCTTGTCTTGAGGCCAATCATGTTCTAGAGCCTACAGTGCAGTCTTGCTTCCAGAACTGCGTTATTTGTGTGGGTACTGTTGCAGGGTTTTTGGGCACACTTTTTGGAGGAGTGGTTTTCATTGTTGGGGATCTACCCTTCACATTTGAGATCTATTGGATGGGATCATCATATTGCATATTTCAGATTAGATCTGTATGTTACTGAATCTCTAAATATTTCTGCAAATCTATAGTATTAGATCTTAGATCTACTCCTTGTACTTCATGTTTTGCTGAAAACCCCAAAGGGAATTTGAAGAAGATCCTATCTAGTGTATGGATCTGGTATAGATCTAACTTTTTCATACAAAAATCTACTCTAGATCTAAAGTGTAATATACAGCTGTTGCAGCCAATAAAATAACGTTTTCAAGCTCTTTTCAACCTTAATACATGGTTGCAATACCTCATTTTGAGGATTTTCTTCCATTGAAGTCTTCTATTTCCTGTTGTACATCTCATGGGCTATCTTGTGGATATATTTTTCTAATGTGAATGTAAATAAATATCCTCCATATTGGCCTCCTGCTCTTACTTAGATGATCTGCGTTATTTCTCTACATAATTTTTTAATATTGTTGCATTCCCCACTTGGGAATATTACAGTGGTATCAGAGCATCATCTTGGCACAACCTGTGTATTCTAAGAAGCCAATATGTTTTCAGAAGAAGAAACTCTTTCTGACAGAGAGAAGAGATATCTAAAGATACGATAAAATAAATTTGATTACACCAATGACAATGAAGAAAAGGGTAAAGCCCCTGCATCTGGAAGTGATGAAGAAGGAAAGGACTTTGCTAAGATCCTTTTGAGAGCCATGCAAGATCTTGCCAAAGAGATAAAAGAGATGAGATTGGACAGAATCAAAGAATATCCTGAGAGATTTCATCTTGGAGAAAACTCTGGCATGTCTCACCACTAGAATGATCAACCAGTGCATCAGCCACAAGTTTCCCAACGCTCCACCATGCCTATCTTTTTGGCTGTGGAAAATTAAGGGTTTCAAGAGAAAGAATCCCTTGAAGACTATTTTGAAGAATATGAATCTCAAGATCAGAGATTCAAATATCATTTGATTTTTCAGGAGTTTTGTCACCTCAAGGACAAAAGAAGAACAAGGCATCATCATAGAGAGGATGGATTCACTCAGAATCATGATCGACATCACTCTATGGGAAGATTCTTTTTACCCAATTTTTATGGGTCATCCAAGTGTTCTTCCAAAGCATAGGTAGAAAAACTTGACATATACTTTTAGTTGAACAAGGTTCCAGAGATGGAGGCTATCATGATTGTAGCGCTGCACTTTGAAGGTGAAGCACATGACTGGTGGTTCCATGGCTTGTCTACATTGGGTCATGCCAATGTGACTGCTTATTCAGAGTTCACTAGAAGGTTGGTGGAAAGGTTTGACAGAAGATATCTAGAGGCACCATTCATGAGCCTTGCAAAGTTGAAACAATCAGGTAATACAAAGTCTTACATTTCTGAATTTTTGAGATTATCTGTTATGATTCTTGATTTGTCTTCAGCAAGAAAGGTGTACATGTTCATTGATGGTTTAGATGAACCTCTTCATGGGTTGGTTAAATCTACCAATCCCACTACCATGTATGATGCTATTGAGAGGGCTAAAGACCTTCAAGATGCCTTGCCAAAAGCAAAGGCAAAATTTCGGCACAAGCCCTCTTTTCCTTCTAAGGGAAGGGAAGAGAAAGCTGCTCCTTAAAAGGAGAGCTCATACAAGAAGCCTCTTGATGATGAAGTACGGAGAGATATAAGAAAAAATAAGCTATGCTTCACTTGCCAAGAATCATGGGCACCTGGACATAGATGTGCTGCTGGAAAATAAAATACATAGATGTCTTCTTAGATATTGAGGAGGAAGAAGAAGATGAACCGAGAAGAGGTCACAACAATGACACTGTTGGAGGAGATCCAACACCATCAGGAGATGGGAATGGAGGATTTTATCCTATTGGAGGGACTCTTGCATCTTTGAGAGGAGTACCTAAATACTTGAACTTAAGAGTTCAAGGTTCAATCTTGAATCAGAGGGTTTCTGTATTGATTGATAGTGGGGCCACCCACAACTTCATTGATGCCCATCTTGTGCAAAGGAGGGAAATACCCACTGATAATTTTGAGGGATTATTTGTTTTGGTCCCAGGAGATAGAACAATGCAATTAATGCACTATGTCCCATCATTTTTAGTCACCATGGGAACCTATACTTTGGTTGATCACTTCTTTGTGGTTGACATACCAGACACCAATGTGATTTTGGGTGTTCAATGGTTGATTACATTAGGGAAATTCATCATTGATTGGGAGGCTTTGCAAATGGAATGGGTGGACAAAAAGAGTGGTAAATATCAAATGATCAAATGCATGCATACATACTTCTGATACATCGCTTCCACACATAAATCAAAGATTGATTTGCACAGTGGAAGCAAGGACCTTACAGTCCCATATATCACGTTCGTGAGATTTTTGCATGGGACACTCTTATCTAGTGGAAAACCACCTGGGAGGCCACCTGATTTAGATTTTGTGGGGAAGACTTCACAACATTATGCTCCAAGCTTAGATCCAGGAGGGATTGGAGAACTAGAAGACAAAGCTACAACACTGGTAGCCTTGGGTAATCTCAAGGAGGAGATATTCTTCCCTTATCATCATCACCCACTCTCATTTCTGATTCTGCGCCATGGGAGGAGAAGAATGGAAGGAATGGCCTTCCAACACATACCTTTGGCATGGGAGATGTCAAGGAGAAAAGAATCAACATTACATACATTTCTGTTGATACATCATCAACGCTGTCATTGTTGAGCAATTTAGATCTATATTGGAAATCCCAAATGTTGGTGGATTATTCCAAGGATCTTCACACTTGTATGATACTTGATGACCAGCTACATGAAGAGGGATATTTAGTCCAAGGAGGAGTCATATATCATCATGATAGGATATTCTTGTCTAGATCCTCCAAGCTCAAGTAGAAGTTACTACAAAGACCTTATAAAGAGTTTTGTTTCAGCCTTATGTATTCCATGAAGGTCTACAACATCATCATGAGGAGCTTTGATTGGGAAGGCTTGAAAGGAGAACTACATAAAATTTTTCAAGAATTAATGAACTATGTGGAGTTGGGGCAGCAACATGACTCTATGAAAGAGTTATTTCAGCCATCTCTTCCTTCTTTTGAGAGAGGAGATAGATCTATGCACCACTCCATGTGTATGAGGAGTATTGTTGGTGAAGAATATGATCATGTAACACATGTTTTATTTTCTGATTGTATGCATTATTTCACCACGTTTAGGCAAGCCATGGCTTCAAGGAAGAGTAATACATCTTGTAAGCTTCATGGCCAACATTGGGCCACAAGAATTTATGAATTTGGCCACTCCCTTGATGAACAAAGGGAGATTTTCCATCGTGATGGTTGCTTTCCTAAGGCACCAAACATATCTCACACTTTCAGCCATAGTGAGATAACATGGGCAGCAAGTAATTGGTGGGGAAACCACTTACCATATCTTGATCTGATGCAGGCAGGAGATGCACTGCGCTGGTTCCACATGTGGCACTATGACCCACCTCCACATGCTCAAATTTCTGTTTGTATGTATGTAGTTTTTCTCCCATACATCGATGATATACTTGTACTTCTTATGGGAATGTATGGAGGGAGGATGGGAGGTATGCATGTGCCTAATGGGCTAGAGGTTCTCCATGTATCTTATGCTACATGTTTCAGGGAGGACATTGGGAAAGCCATGTTTTTTTTTCATTTGAGTGGGATGGATTATTTACATCTCATGAGAGCTTTGGAGGAACAATTCATGGAGGGTTGGATTGGTGAAAACTTAGCTTATGGAGGAAGCTTAACACATGATGGTGTCACCAATGGAGGAGGAGAAGAGTTGCAACACTCACATTATCAGTTGCTTGAGGACAGGAAACATTTTGGAGGGGAGGACTGTAATATTCCCAATTAGTCCTAAGCTAATGGGAATATTCAATTTTGTTTTATTTTTCTGTTTCATGAATAAATTTGTAAAGGAGGATCTTAAAACTCCTAAACAGTAAATAAATCAATTTCAAATGTGAAAAAGGCTATATCTTGGCTAAGTAAGAAGGCACCCTTAGGTGTGAAAGGGGCTGATCATTTTGACTGGGTCAACCATGACCAAATCTACAACACTGTCTTGGAGGAGTGGCCATCAATGTTGCACAACACAGTTTTAGATGGAGATGGTTCATGTGAAAGGAGTCATTTCATTGAAGGTGGTTTAGGGTTTGCAAGCTCTCAACTTATAAAAGGAAGAGGATGGAAACATGAGAAGGTTGTTGATGGTATTTTATTTTCAGAGTATATTGTTTGTTTAGACATATCTGATTCTCATTGTTGCTTAGCAGAGAATAGTGTTGTTTAGCACTGGGTGTTCCTGATTGGGAATCCCACCTCTTTCCTTGAAAGGCCTCTTGGAAGAGCATTACATTTCTTGTCCACTATCTAGATGAAGGCCAAGCTTCTTCTTTAAACTAAAACGTAGATCCTGTTGAGTGTTTGGTTTTCTTTGAAAGTTGCACCAAGTGGAGGTTAGATCTCCTCAGATCTAGGCCATTCTAGTGCTCCTTTTCAGTGGGGAAGTATTCTATCTCATTGGAAAGAGAGTATTGGATCGTTGGAGCTACATTTTCAGATCTTGGCTTGAGGCCAATCATGTTCTAGAGCCTACAATGCAGTCTTGCTTCCAGAACTACGTTATTTGTGTGGGTACTGTTGCAGGGTCTTTTGGCACACTTTTTGGAAGAGTGGTTTTCATGTGTTGGGGATCTACCCTTCACATTTGAGATCCATTGGTTGGGATCATCATATTGCATATTTTAGATCAGATCTGTATGTTATTGAATCTCTAAATATTTCTACAAATCTACAGTATTAGATCTTAGATCTACTCCTTGTACTTCATGTTTTGCTGAAAACCCTAAGGGGAATGTGAAGAAGATCTTATCTAGTGTATGGATCTAGTATATATCTAAATTTTCATACATAGATATGCTCTAGATCTAAAGTGTAATCTATAACTATTGCAGATAATAAAATAATGTTGTCAAGCTCTTTTCAATCTTAATACATGGTTGCAGCACCTCATTTTGAGGATTTTCTTCCATTGAAGTCTTCTGTTTCCTGTTGTACATCTCATGGGCTATATTGTGCATATATTTTGCTGATGTGAATGTAAATAAAAATATTCCATATTGGCCTCCTGCTCTTACTTAGATGATTTGCGTTATTTCTTTGAATAATTATTTAATATTGCTGCATTCCCCATTTGGGAATATTACATATGTAGAGATTGATTTTGCTGGGTGATCGAATTCTTAGAGAGGTAGTGTTGAGTTGCTAGAGAGAGATTAAGTGATATCATTGAAGTGAGGGGTAGGGATTCTATACCGGAGGAAGTTTTCTAGATCTGGGGAGTGAAAGGGAGAGAAGACATTGAGAGCCACAGAGAGGCAATGTAGAGCCATGTAGAGGCATCACAGAGCTTCAGAGGGAGTCTGCTATTTTTCTGGGAAATAATCGAGGTCTAGTACTGGAAGTCGGGGTGTGAGTTCAGATGGCCAAAGCGTCGAGTTTCCAGTGAGCAGGAGATCAATTGGAGGAATGATGCAGTCCCAGGAGCTGTGACATAGTGATTATGTATGCAGATGTAGTTATTGCATAGGAAAACACAGAGACTGCATAAAGACAATGCAAGGAATATTGTCTCCAATCCAAATTAGTGTTGTATTTCCCATGACAGTGTGAGATTTTATCACTATATCTTTCGTCAAATTTTCTCTATATCAGATAGCCAGTTTGGGAATCCAAATAATTTTACTCATATTTCTATTGCATAATATTAAAAGTCGCAACTGTTGCACCAATTTTCCCAAGTGTTGATCAGTGGTTGTCATTGATGTCAACCCAAGCAGCACCAGGGGCTACCCTTATATTGCATGGGAATTTTGACCTACCAAATTACTATATTATGAGTCAAGGATATTTTTTTATGGTTTCTACTTGTTGAGATGTTTCCGTTTATATATGGTACACTGCGTAATTCTTCACGGTTTGAGAGATATTCATGTTTGAAGTTAGTAACCCCATTTAGTGGGCTAAAACCCCATGGGGTTATGGAATGACACTAATAATTGGTTGTGGTCATTGAAAGTCAATAATTAAATTTTTTTTTTAAGATGTGAGTAATAATGCATTAGATACTAAGTGGAAGAAAGAAGATGAAAGTGAGCTAGGGTTCTGCAAATCCTTGCAACTGCCGACATGGCTGTTTCATTTGGCTCCACCGCCATTGATACCACTCTCGCTCAGGATGCCTCAGTGGCCGCCGCTGCTTCCAAGTTGGACGATGCTCCAGAGATTGTCTTGGCTTTCCCCTTCAGCTCCGAGCTCAGGATTCAAGCCCCCAACCCCCACTTTGCTGCTGACAGTGCTATTAGCGAAGGTTGGGAGAAGACTTCCACTCCCGCTGCAGCTTTCAAGATCGCCTCAACAGGGAAGCTAGCTGTGGCCACCCCAGGCTGTAAGGCAACCCAACGAATAGGAGGCACAACTCCCCTCCTCGACAAAATCCCACACGACATTGATTACCCTGGCATAGGCGGTATTGAAGCCTCCTCCACAACAGAGGCCATAACACAGCATGACCACGCAGATCTGCACGATTGGGAAGCTAAGGTAGCATTTCCCTATGAAAAAACCTCTGGCTTTTAGATTCAGATCTTACTTCTCTCTAGCAAAACGTTGTTGCTCTAGGTGTGTGCTTCGGATCTGGTGCATGACCTCCTGCGAGATCTTGAACTCAGGTTGGGTAACCCCTCAGCCCTTCAAAGACTGACCTACGAAGGTAAACAACTCGAAGACCATCTGCCCTTGTCTTATTACTGTATTGAAAGAGATGCTTTAGTGATGCTCACCCTATGTCTGCGAGGATCTGAGCATCTAGGTAGACCTCCTCAGCTCTTGCTTTCTCTTATAAATATGTGGTTAGTGCACAACCTTCCAAGAAGTCTGCCCAGCCAGCTGAGGCTCCCAAGCCTTTCTTGGTGGAAAAAATGGAAGAAACTCCCTCCATTGAAATCACTCATCCATCTCTGGATGATCAATATCAGACGTTTGTAGAAACAACCATCATATGTAGATTTAATGGTCTATGGCCTCGTACTGCCAATTTATATCAGTGGATCCACTCCAACTGGACCAACAACAACAAGGTCTTCTTATGATCGAAAAGCTTCTTTATTGTGGCCTTTGCTTTCAATGAAGATTACCAGAAAGCCTTAACGGGAGGCCCTTGGTTTTGGGGATCAGCAGGACTATTCCTCACCCCCTGGTTTCCAGACTTCGACCCCTCTTCGGCTGTCATCACCAAGCTTCTCATTTGGGTTAGGCTTCCAAACCTCCTTGCGCATTTATGGCATTTCACTGTCTTTCAAGGGATTGGAGACACCTTAGGCCGCTTCCTGGCTATGGAAACCTCAAGGGGGGAGAAAGGCATATATACTTTTGGCAGAATATGCACGGAAATAGACATTAGCAAAGGGCTGCCTGATCAGATCAACCTCAAAATTGGGGACTTTCACTGGATGCAAACCTTGGACTATGAGAACATTGCCTTCAGGTGTAGCCATTGCCATCAGACGGGGCATTTCCAGAATACATGTGCAACGTTCCTCGACAAAAAGAAGAACATCTATCACAAATCCAAGTCCAAGAGTTGGATACCATGTGATAGACCCCCTATGGATGACATAGATTCCTCTAGCTTTGATGAGGAGGATGTTGAAGTGGAAAGGGAGAATCTGGAACACCTGAAGGACGTGCCCCTACTCGCCCCAAGGATATTTCAGCACCTCCTATCTCGCAGAAATGCACTCATGAGTCTTCTTCCTCGATTCAGACAAGGAGACTCCTCCTTCAGCACAGATTAGTTTACAAGTGGTTCCTATCCAGTCAGGTCACAATGGCTAGGTCAAAGTCAGTAAGAAGAAAGGGAAAAAATGTCGATTGGGAGAATCTACCCAGTCTGGGTTGACTCCTTAGTCTAGCTCTCCATTTTATGTTCTCCTTGTTATCTTTTTGCTAATGTCGTGGATGCTCTTTGGGACCGAGGTTGATAGTCTATCATTTTCGGCTCCCTTGCTCTTTAGCTTTGCTTTTCTGCAAGCTCTGATTGTACCATATGTTTTTTCTTAATAGAATTATTCTTATTCAGAAAAAAAACAATTAAAATTTTTTAAGCTCCTAAAATCCCTCCCATGTTCACTTGATGAAGTCCCTCTCAACCTAAGCATTTATATAAATTGTGATCCTCATATCCTCCTCATGTAAGGATTTCGCTACTTGAAATAGGTAATCGTGGGATTTTTTCTATAACTTTTTTTATACGAAGGATAAGAAGCTAAAACTTTTATGAGGGGAAGCCAAAATTCTAAGGAATCTCATGTAAAAATTTCAGATCATGGTACACAACATTTTCAGAGATATGATTTGTGGAAGTTAGGGTTTTTCAGGCTCCTGAACTTCATCTCAAAGTGGTGACCTTGGGAAAATCATCATAACTCTCTCTTTGAGTATCGGATTGGAATTCTGTAAAAAGCGGTAGATAGTGCACAAACTTTGGTTTTATGTGTATCAATTTTTAGAGCCGAATTATGAAACAGTGACATGTGGTGCGCCGTACAAGTTCGCTCTACTGAACCAGTCCATAATTAGGTCATTGTGAGAGATTGGGAATAATTTTGCCTTGAAGAATTCAAATTGGGTTAGACTAGTGGCATTGGAAATAAGACTCAAAGGACTACTACAGGACTGAAAATCACATTTTGGGGATTTTAAATAACATAGATACACCAGATTCAATATCGAGCTCCTAGAAGGTAAGAAAAATCTAGATCATGTGTTGTCAAGGGCTACAAAGGACCATAATTTCTAGGGTAGCAAAGCAAAGCAAGGTGCAATAGAGGTAAGCTCCAAGTAAGTATATTCTGTATATGCATGTTCATCTCTTAATTGCATTAGGTTCTTTGTATTCTATTTTTTTTTTTTTTGGTTTAGCATTGACATATGCTCTGCAAGATGAGGTAATTTTTGCTATTACCATGTCATGGATATTTCCTTGAATAATTTTTGCAGGTATTATATATTGATCAAGATAAGACTCAATGCATGATCTAATGTTCTGAAGAGTGAGAAATGGTAGCATGACAAGAGCAACAATCTAGGTTCAGAACAAAAACAATAAGTCCACCACATGAAGTGGTCACGTGTCAGCACTGCATATAGTCATTGTAAAGGTATTATTGTACCGAGTCATTGTAAAATCATCATTGTAAAATTTGAAGAAGTGTCTATTTGCCAAGAATTAAAGAGGTAGTGTCGGGAGGTTTAGGATCATAATTAGGTATTTGTGTCATAGTTGGGGTTATGTTCTAGTGTGTCTTCTTCTTCTACATCATTCTATATCATTGTAAAGTGGACCATTTTCCCTGGTATGGGAGTCCATTCTTCTTTTATTCTTCTATAGGGTGGTGGGGTGGTGCTAGGTTGGTGCATGAAGTCACCAAAAGGTTCAATCCTGTGAAAAATTCAAGGTGGTAGGGTGGCTCTAGGGAGAGTTGTATCTCATTGGGTGTTGGGGCATCCATTCAGTTAACTATTGAAGAATCTCGGGCGTTGGAGCGTCCATCCAGTGGGAGCTGGAGAAGAATTATTTTCTAGATTCTAGGAAGTTGGAGCTTTCTTTTAAATTGGAGTTGAATATTAAATAATTATTAGAAAAGAATTCAGGTGGTTTTTGTCCCGGAGGGGGTTTCCACCTTAAAAATTGTGTGCATTTGTGTTCCTTTTGTTTACTGCTATCATTTTACAAAAAATGATAATAATTTAAGATTAAATAATGATTTGAAAGATTAATAATAATACTAATTGAAAGGAATACTTATTCACCCCCCCTCTCAGTATTTCCAACAATTGGTATCAGAGCTTGGTTCCTTCAATAGAATTTTAACAGCTGGAAGGAGGTCATGGAGCATACGAAGAATGGTGTACCTCTTTTCAATGAAAATGATTATGCATTATGGAAAGGAAGAATGGAGGTATATTTATTGGCGCAAGGTTACAAAGTATGTGAAACTGTTCAAAATGGCTTTACACCAACCGCGGATGAACAAGGTAAGAAGAATTTGGTAAATGATGCAAAAGAAAAGAATATTATTATCAGTGGACTTATTGAATATGCTTATCATAAGGTATTGGGTTGTAAAACTGCCAAAAATGTATGGGACAAGCTTGAGAATATATATGCAGGTGACTGAAATTTCAAAGAAGCAAAGCTTCAAATATACAGAGAAAAATTTGAGCAACTCAGAATGAAAGAACATGTCAACATTGCTGCATACTTCCAACATGTTGATGAAATAACCAACACTCTAGTAGGATTGGGAGAGCATGTTGATGAGAAGACTATTATACGAAATATTATTATAATGTTACGAGGGAGATTTAACCCAAAGGTATTGATCTTAGAATACAGTTAAAATCTGGACAAACTCAGAAAAGAGGAATTACATGGAGTTCTCATAGCATATGAAATGAGACTTGATGAAGAAGAGGGTACTTCACATCTAGAAACTATGTTCGTTGCATCTAAGAAAACCAAAAGGACAAACAACCTTCAAAGGAAAAGACCTGCGCCTACAAGTGTGAAGAAAAGGAAGATGATGATCAAGGTCTTTCAGATGGAGAATATTCTTACTTTACGAGAAAAATAAAAATTGGTAAGGGAAAATTCAAAGGTAAAATTCCATCGATATGTTTCGGCTGTGGTGAGGTTGTGCATTTCACAGCAAAATGTTCGAGCAGAAGTGATGGCAACTCAAAAGGAAATAAAGGCCTTAAGAAATTCAACAAGCAAGGAAAAAATAAAGGATTCAAAATGAACTTTCTCTCTAAAGAAGATAACTCATCATCCGATGAAGAAAGTTACAGTGAAGAAGAAGCTAATGAGAGAGTATTGTTTATATCCAAGCACAATAAAGAATAGGTTTCAAACAATGAAGAAGAAGGGTTGACCATAGAATAATTTTTTAAGGAGGCAATCAGGCTTATAAAAGAGCTCAAGGCTGAGAAGATCTATTCCAATACTCTTGAAGAAAAAGTTCAAGGTCTAAAAATTTAAGTTGAAGAACAAAAATGTATTCAAGAGTTACTTCAAAATAATTTGGAAGAAAGCAACCAAGAAATGGAAGCATTAGAAGCCGAAGTATTCTCGCTGTGTAAGGAAGTGAAGAAGGGAAAATTTTTCCAAAACTATGCCAACAACTCAAGGGCATTGGAAGAACTCATCAACAATCGACGGTCTTACAATGACAGAACTGACCTCGGTTACAAAGAAGAAGAAGCAAGACCTTCTACAAAAAAATACAATGAACCTATGAGATCTGACATGCATGTATAATTCATTGGACAAGATTAACAAGAATAGCCTTGGAAGACAATTCCTCGACGAAGATTTCCATCTAGGTACCAACATATTTTTCATGGATATTGTTATTCACGTGGAAAATTTGGTCATAAAGTTGTAGAATGTCACACGTACCCTAGGAAACAATACAATTCTAGGAGATCTGTCAAATATGAACCTCCCAGGGCTCAAAGAAACATCAATATATTTGAAAATTTAAGAAATAATATGGAATGTTACAAATGTCGAAACTTTGGACACATAGCCAGAGACTACAGACTTGAAAATCCTCCATAAGAATCTTTGAAGCCACAAAATGAACAAACATGGAAGAAGAAGACTGATAATTGTGCTCTTGTTCTCAAGGCTCAAAACAACAAATATGTGTGGTATGTTGATAGTGGTTTCTCAATGCATATGACTGGAGATAGAAATAAATTTGTATCTCTGAAAGAGAAGAAGGATGGAACCGTATCCTTTGGAAATTATGGATCTTCAAATGCTATAGGTTCAGGTACCATCACTCTCAGATTCAAAGATGTTCTAGCCAAGAATATTATATTGGTTGAAAACATGAATCACAATCTGCTCAGTGTTGGAAAAATGTGTGATCAAGGATACACAATGCTATTTAACTCCACAAAATGTGAAATCAGGAAAGGCAGGTATGGTAAAATTGTGGCTACAACAAGTCGCGCTCCAAATGACATATATGTTCTAGATGAAGCAACTAAAGCATGTATACTAGCTAAACTAGAAGATGAAAGTTGGTTATGGTAGAAATGAATGGGTCACGTAAAATTTTACAATCTTGTTAGGATAAGAAAAAAGGAAGCAGTACGAAAAATGCCGAAAATCTCAAAACCTTCCAACACACTATGTGAGGCCCGTTAGCACGACAAGGAGACAAATTTTTGAATTTAAAAAAAAATAAAACTTTGCATCACATTCATTGGAATTGATACATACTGATCTATGTGATCTTGTGAGAAAAAAAGGCTTAGATGGAGAATTATATTTCATGTTAATGATAGATAACTATACCAGGATGACAATCGTCAGTTTCCTAAAGAAAAAATCTGTAGCATTTGAGTGCTTTAATATCTACAAGGAGTTGGTCGAAAATGAAACTGATTTGAAAATAAAGTGTCTAAGATCAAATAATGGCGGAGAATTCACTTTCAAATTATTTCGGCAATATTGTGACGAAAATGGAATGAAGAGAAAATTTTCAACAACACGAACACCTAAGAAAAATGGATTTGTTGAAAGAAAGAATAGAACCGTACAGAAATGGGTAGAACAATGTTGAAGGACTCAAAATTGGATGAAATTTTTTGGGTTCAAGAAATTGATACAGAAGTATTCATTATCAGTCGAAGTATTCTCAGAAATAATTGCAGCAAGACCCTGTATGAATTAGGGAAAGGAAAACCGGCTAATGTAAAATATTTCATAATCTTCGGAAGAAAATGTTATATCAAAAGAGAAGATCAAAATTTGGGTAAGTTTGAATCATGTTTTAATGAAGGTATCTTTGTTGGTTACTCACGCAAAATAAATGCCTATAAATTCTATAATCTAAGGCGAAAACAGCTAATGGAGAGCATAAATGTTACATTTGACGAAGATGGTGTTCTAACGAATAATGATGAGGATCTAGAATCTTTGAAACTGGAGATAGAGGCTAAAAAATACATAGAGAAAATTATATAACAAGAAGTAACTATGAACCATGAAGAAGTAAATAATGATCATAAAGATATACCAGAACAACAACAAGAAGCTCCTCCAAAGAAAACAAAATAATGGATTCAAAAGAACCATCCATCAAATCAAATCATTGGTGACATAAATGAAGGTTGACAACTTCATTCATCACAAGAAGCTCACATTGCTTTTCTAGCAACCTTTAAGCCTAGTATTTTTTAGGAAGCCCGCCAGAATGAACATTGGGTAGCAACTATGAATGAAGAATTGGATAAAATCGAGAAGAATAACACCTAGGAATTAGTTCCATGACCAAAAGATAAAAATGTCATTGGGACTAAATGGGTGTTCAAGAAAAAATTGAATGAAGATTGACAGGTTACCAGAAACAAAGCAATATTGGTTTGCAAAGGCTATGCACAAGTGGAAGGAATTGATTTCGATGAAACATTTGCATCAATTGCTAGAATGGAAGCCATCCGAATGTTTCTTGCCTATGCATGTTCAAGAAAAACTGAAGTCTACCAAATGGATGTTAAGACAACATTTATGAATGGTGAATTAGAAGAAGAAGTTTGCATCGAACAACCTGAAGGTTTTCTACTATCAGAAAAAGAAGTCTATGTTTGCAGGTTAAAGAAGGCTCTATATGGTGTCAGGAAGGCTCCAAGAGCATGGTATGCTCGTTTTGATGGATATCTACATCAAAAAGGGTTCAAGAAAGGTACTGCTGATAACAATCTTTATGTACAAATAGATAAAGATAATTTAACAATCGTTGAGGTATATGTGGATGATATAATATTTGGTAGCAATGATGATCGAATAAGTAAGAAATTTGCTACAAATATGCAAAGTGAGTTCAAGATGTTTTTACTTAGTGAGCTGACATACTTCTTAGGGCTTCAAGTATTTCAGCAAGAGAAATGAATATTTATATGTCAAGCCAAGTACATCAAGGAAATTCTCAAGAAATTCAAAATGGAAGATTGCAAACCCGTCCTTACTCTGATAGTAACAGGTCTCAAATTGAGCATATACAACTCATCTAAGGATGTGGATCAGAGGTTGTACAAATATATGATTGGTAGTCTTCTATATGTAACATCCTCTCGACCAGATGTTATGCAAGCAGTTGGGCAAGTAGCAAGATTCCAAGGAGCACCAAAATAATCACATATTATTCCCGTCAAAATAATTCTTCGATATCTAAAGGGAACAACAAAATATGACTTGTGGTATCCCAAGGGTAACAATATCATTATTCAAGCCTTTACATATGTAGATTGGGCAAGAAGCATTGATGATCATAAGAGTACTAGTGGAGAAACATTCTGTCTAGGTGGTTGTCTCGTATCATGGTTGAGAAAAAAGAAAACCCCAATCTCGTTATCTACAGTGGAAGAAGAGTACATTATAGTGATAGCTTATTGTACTCAAGTCCTTTGGACGAAAAAAAATTGCAAGATGGTCAAGTACAGTTCAGTGAGCCTATTCCCATCTTATATGGTAACACCAATGCCATCAACATCTCCAAGAATCCAGTCATCCATTCAAAAACAAAAAACATTCCGATCAAATATCATTTTGTTAGAGAACAAGTCACTTAAAGGAATATCAAACTTGAATATGTGGGTACAAAAGAAAAAATTGCTGATATCTTCAGTAAAACTTTACCTCATGAATCATTTGAATATATTCACCAGAATCTTTGGATTCTCCCAAGTTCTCATTATATTTTCCTTATTTAGAAAATAAAGGGGGAGTGGAAGTGTGTACATGTCTACAGGATGGTTGTGTGTCATGGGGAGTTACCCTTTTCCATTGATGTCAAAGGGGGAGAGAATGTTGTAGGAAGATGTATCATGATCGCAGGGGGAGTACTTGTGTTGCCATCAATGCCAAAGGGGGATATTGTTGATCAATGGTTTTCATTGATGTCAACCCAAGTAGCACTAGGGGCTACCTCGATCTTGCATGGGAATTTTAACCTACCAAATTACTATATTTCGAGTCAGGGATATTTTTATGGTTTCTACTTGTCGATATATGGCACGCCACTTAATTCTTCACGGTTTGAGAGATATTCATGTTTGAAGTTAGTAACCCCAGTTAGTGGGCTAAAACCCCATGGGGTTGTGGCATGAAACTAATAATTGGTTGTGGTCATTGAAAAGTAAATAATTAATAATTTTTAAGCTCCTAAAATCCCTCCCACTTTCACTTTTTGAAGTCCCTCTCAACCTAAGCATTTATATAAATTGTGATCCTCATATCCTCCTCATGTAAGGATTTCGCTACTTGAAACAGGTCATCGTGGAATTTTGGCTATAGATTTTTTTCTACGAAGGCTCAGAAGCTGAAATTTTTATGAGGCAAAGTCGAAATCCTGAGGAAGCTTGTGTAAAAAATTCATATGATGGTGCACAATAGTTTCAGAGATATGATCTGTGGAAGTTAGGTTTTTTGCAGACTCCTGAACTTCATCTCAAAGAGGTGACTTTGGGAAAATTGTCATAACTCTCTCTGAGTATTGGATTGGAATTTTGTAAAAAGTGGTAGATAATACATGGACTTTGGTTTTTTTTGTATCAGTTTCAGAGCCGAATGAGGAAACCGTGACACGTGGCATGCCGTACAAGTTCACTCTAGTGAATGAGTCCATAATTAGGTCATTGTGAGAGTTTGGGCATAAATTTGTCTTGAAGAATCCTAATTGGGTCAGACTAGTGGCATTGGAAAGTAGACTCAGAGACTACTACAGGACGGAAAATCACATATTGGGGATCTGAAATAACAAAGATATGCCAGATTCAATATCGATCTCCTAGAAGGTAAGAAAAAGCTAGATCATGTGCTGTCAAGGGCTGCAAAGGACCATAATTTATAGGGAAGCAAAGTAAAGAAAGGTGCAACGGAGGTAAGCTCAAAGTAATTATATTTTATATATGCATGTTCATCTGTTAATTGCATTAGGTTCTTTGTATTCTAATTTGTTTTTTTTTTTGTTTAGCACTGACATATGCTCTGCAGGATGAAGTAAGTTTTGCTATTCTCATGTCATGGGTATTTCCTTGAAGAATTTTTGCAAGTATTATATATTCATCAAGATAAGACTTTGTTAGTCATCAATATTTTTCACTATCTTTAGATGACTATAGGGTGATTCTAGATTTCTAAAAACAACCTTCCTTGAAAATTGTGAGTTTCAGAAATCTCACTGCCTTCATTATCCTTATAGAAATTTTTTCACTATTCTATCAATTTTCCATTTCATGGTCACCCTGTCACTCCTACAAACTCATTTTAGGCTTACACCTCTCATTCTCGTCTTTTTTGCGTTCATAAAACCTTCTTCCCATGTTCCCCAGGTCCCTCATGCATTGATGGTCTAAAAACTATCTTTGTAGGCTCTTTAGATAAATCAAGTACATTGGATTTTGGATATTAAATACAACACTTTTGACCAAACTCTGTTTTCACTTAAAGGTCTCCAAGCCAAATTTCAGCCAAGATCAGGTCAAAGGACCCTTCGACTAGGTCATTACGTTTTTTACATGTTTTTAAAGTCATCATTGGATGTTTTAGGAACTGCTTTTCCTTTGCTAGAATCTGGCTCAGATGTCATAGAATGTCAAGACATGGTTATTCAAGAAGGACCTAAAAGATTTTCAAAGAAGATCACCTCATCAGTTTAAAGTCTGCAAATGAGAAAAGTGGAAAATTTTTGGCATTTATGTAGGAGTGTTGAAAGTTGTGTCAGCAGAAGGTGTTGATGAGGTAGGCTATCTATTCCTAAATGAAGGCAACTTACAACAAAGGAAAGGGAAATAATTTTGTCTTGAGGAGAACTAGAGTTTATACACTTCATGGTCTAGTTTAGTGCCAAAAATAGTGATGACTTGCAGAAATGACATAGAGGAAGCACACAAAGCCAAACATGAAGAAAGTATATCAGAGACTATTGATGAGATTAGGAAAAAGGTGAGGTGAACTAGATAGAAGTGAATGAACTTGAAAGGGCTATAGAGAACTTAGAAGACAACACTGATGTTTGCTATAAAGCACTCCAGACACCTAGGGTTTTGAAGAAAGTGGCCACAAAAGGTGAAAATATGAGTTGAGTTTCATGGTGGAAGCAAAAGAATATTTTAAAGATGTTACTTTATGTTTGAATCCCAAAGTTGCCAAAGTAAATTTTTCATGCCTAAATGAGCAAAGGAAGAGTTGACTTCAATGTTTTCAGTCACCTACAAGCAAAAAGTCAAAAAACATTTGTGAGAAAGTGAAAAAGACTTAAAATATTAGGAAGTGGGTTTTCAAAAGTTTAATTAAAATTCCCAAGTCTATAAAAGCTCATTTTACATTTCAAAAGCCTCATTGTTGCATTTCAAAAGATCAAGAATGCTCAGGAGAAGAAATTTGTGAGTTTTACAAGTGAATTTAGGCAAATTTGTTTGGCACTGCACGTCTGGGATCGGGCGCTGCACCCTTGGAAATTTTTCTCCATAAAAAATCTAAAGGCGTTGCACCCTTGGCAGAGTGTTGCGCTCTTGCATGACAGACTCAATGAAGTTTTCCATTGGTGTTGCGCGCTTAGCACTGGCGTTGCACCCTCAGCCTGGCACCATGTGCTTGGATAGGAAGGGTTCCTAAACCCTATAACCACTCAAAACACCTCAAATTACTTCCAAGCCTCTACTAGATGGTCCTCCAAGCATATTGAGGGGTAAGTACATATCATCAAACTATTTTCAAAGCTATTTGATGAGTCTTATTTGAATGGAATAGAAACCCTAAATCAAACCCTAGGTGTTTAAGCTTGAAGTCACTGATTCTACCATTACTTCATCTTCCTATAAAGAGTATCAATCAAAACAAGGGTGCTTACATTACTGTGAGGGTTGTCATTGAGTTACTCTGTCCATTTCACACTCATTCCATTCACTTGCAAAGGTTTCCATTCCATTACCCTCTTTTCATCTTAATTCCACATTAGCCCTAAGGTTTCAAAAAAGCAAAGTTGTCAAAATGTCAGAGGGAGAGGACAATGGAAGTGGTGGAGAGGCCCAAATGCCAAGGAGGCATGATCACAAGGGTGGAAAGATCAACAGATTTGAACCCCTCAACATAAGGGAGCTAATGGCATCTCCCCTTACTGTTTCATGCTTCAAACATGTAGGCTGCTTTGAATTTTGTAAAAAGGTGCAGCAGGTACAAAACCACCCTGAGCTAACTAGATTATTTATCATTAACTTACATGACAAACAAGTTAATATTGCAGGGGTCACCTTTGAATTATCTACAGATGCCATTTCCAATGCCACAGGAATACTTAGTGTAGGGGAGAAATGGTTCAAGCAAGCAAACCTAGACATGAGCTACTTTGAGCCATATCTAAAACCTAGGTATAAAGACCACAAAAAATCCATCTTTCCTTTTTCACATCTGCTTGATAGATATGCACCCATGATGAGGATAATAATGAACTATTTCACATGTGAGGGAATATTCTCCCGCCTTTACTCATACCATATCAGGCTTCTTATGCATTTTACTAGAGTGAGGATGTTGCACATACCCTATTACCTCTTCAGAAGCATTGAAAAAATTTCATACATAGTGAAAAAGAGAAACTACCCTCATCAGATGCAAAGCATTTTCCATCACTCACTTATCAAAAAGGTTGTTATGAACCAACTACATAAGAAAGGCATTCCATGGGAGACCTTCATTGCCAATGAGGTTTTCACCACTCCACAAGGCCATCAATAGCAAGATGTCCCTTCGTATTCTCATCCTCCCATTCCTCCTGCACCATCACACCCCACTACTCATACATCACCATCCACTCACTTTCCCTCACCTCATGATGACCCTTCGACCTCACCATCAACTCACATTCCTTCACATCATGATGATCCTCATTCATCACCTTTTCACAATCCCTCACCATCATCTCATGGTACTAGAGCATCAAGCAGCGAGGCAGATGGCAGTGTGGTAGAGAACAGTGAGGCAGATGGCAGTGAGGCAGAGAACAATGATACAAATGACACTGACATGGTTGAACTAGAGCCTTTTCCTTTGACCTATAAAAGAGGCCAAAGGAGGGTGTTTGCTCCACAAATTGTGGAAGGGCCTTACCTTCTACATGAACAAAATAGCTTGACAAAGGTAAGGAAAAGGTGGAAGAGCAGGTCATTGTTGAAAAAGAGGATGAGCATGAAACTGAACAATAGTTCCAGCTAATTCACCTTGCCAGTGATAATGAGGATGAAGAGAGGATCACAAACATGCTGCTCAAAAGCAAGGATGCCTAGATTAGGGAAATGTAAGCCAATCTTGGAAGGGAAAAGAATGTGATAAACTTCCTTGAGGCAGAAAACAAGCAGTTGGAGACAGAGAAGGCCATCAGTGAGGTCAGAGCTATTAGAGCTCGGAAAGAGGTTGGAAAAGCCAAGACTAAGCTAGATGAGACCTTGGAAACTATTGATGACATTGAGGATGAGGAATAAAATCTTCCTAGGAAGAGGCCAAGGACAATTGGATTGAAGAAAGCCTAGCCAAAGAAAGACAGCAAGAGACAACATTGGAAGAGCAACTCACTCTAAGTGAGCCGCTTTCCATGGAAATCAGTTATGATAGGGAATATTGGCTAGAGAGAGAAAACATACACGTAGAGGGTCAGTTGGAGAAGGCAAAGAGAGACCTTGACATGAAAAGGAAGATGGCAGAGCATTATGCCATGAGGAATAGAATTGAAAGGGCCAAACTCAAAAGAGCCCTTGCAAAGATTCAAGTCCTAAAAGAGGAAAATGAGAAAGACAAGATGGATCTCCTTGTTGATGTATCGCTTAAAGCTTCCCAAACATGATTAGAAAGTTAAAATCCAATTTTTACATATTTTTGTATTTTTTGAAATTTTGATAGTTAGCTAGCAGAAAAAAGGACCAAGTGCGCAGCACCACTGGGACTACGCTCTTTCTTGGGGCACCCAATGAAGGGAAAATTTAAATTTTAATCATTGTTAGGCTAAGGATATCACCCTTAGAAATTTTCAAGTCATTTGGAGCAGAATTGGTCCCTCAAAAGGGCCAAAAATAAGCAAAAAATCACCTTTCTGCCCTCTTTTCAGCACTAGCGCTGCGCCATGAGCAGTCACGGGAGAATGGATTTTTGAGCAAGAAAATTGACACCATTATGGAAACTAAAGGAATATTTGAAAAATTTACAAGACAAGATTTCCAATGAGCTACCATGGAGCTCATTTGGACACCAGGAAGGCCTCCAAATATTAGCTCCAAAACAGGCGATTTTTCCATATTTGGCGCTGCGCCCTTGGCCTTGCGTTGCACCCTTGAACCTTGGTGCTACGCCCTTGCCCGAAAGTCAAAAAAATACACTTGGAGATATTTTGAAATTTATTGAGAGGCCTTAAAGGTTAAATGATTTCCAAATTAGCTCAGAGGTTAGCTTAGAAGTTATTTTTGCATTTATGAGTTTGGGATATTTGTGCCTTGGGCCTTGCATTGCCTCATAGGACAAAAATGACTTAATTGTGTAATTAATGACATTTTGGAAACCTAGCTAGGGTTTTTATCCTCCTTTTGCAGTTAAATACTCCATGTAAGCTTCATTATTTTTTTTGGTTGTTTTATGGAGATGAATACATAGACTTGGAGTTTTGAAGAAATTGGCTTTGGAGCTTTGTGGCTGTTTTGGATTGAATGCCATAGAGCAAGAAATTTCATAGGATTCATGAAATTTGTCGAATGATGATGTGGTTCTAATCTTGTATTTATTTCCTTATGTTTTACATATTTTCCATCTTTTCTCTTGCAGTAGAATATAAATTTTAGGTCAAGACATGTTGTTTAGAGGCACCTTAACTATGCATGCTTTCTATTGTTTAAATGGTTTCCTCTACTAGGTTTGCTTGGAGAAATTAGGAATTCCCTGTTTCTCCATGTCCATCTAGTTTGTTTCCTTGAGATTAAATCAGTAGAGTATGGCTAAATAAGTTTATGAATTGCCCTATCCTTTGGTTTTGCCTGAAATGTTGTTCTCAAGGCTTTCTTTGAAGTGTACTAATTAGGGTTTAGGCTAAATAAGTTTATGGTTTTCCCTGTCCTTTAGTCTATCTTGAAATGGTTACTTTGAAGGTCTTTATAGTTTGATTAACGAATTTATGAGTTCCCTGCTCTTTGATCATTAATTATGTGTTATCTTGCATGTTTTCTTTCTCTGAAGGTGAATGACTAGAGAATTGAGGAGTTCCCTGCTCTCTAGGGTTTGTTGGATTGTTGTTTTTAAGTTTACTTGATAAAGCTAGGTCAAAGAAGTTTGTGGTGTGCCTTGTCCTTTGATTATTTCTTATGCATAGTGCTCTTAAAGACTTTTCTTGTTATAATATATGTTAAAGGATCCTTAACTACCCTTTAAACCTACTAAATTCACCATTTAATGTTCATTTCACTCACCTAAGCTATTAAGATCCATTTGGCTTTGTTAAAATTTCCCTATGAAACACCCTTGACCTATTGTAGTAATTTTCAAGACCTTTTACAGACTCCATAGCCCAATGGTCTGAATCTCTCTCACTTTATCTGTTCTTCTTGACAAACAACCCAACCAAACAAAACAAACAAACAAACCCTATCATTATAACTAGCCTAAAATCAACATCTTAAAAACATACAAGTCATACCTTTTATATAAATATAGAGAGAGCCCTCTCTGAGTCCAAGAAGGCTAGGTCCTAGGACTCCAAAGATTGGTTTGATGTTAGCCTTGTTCAATTTGGTCTTGCCAATATGAAAAATTATAGGTACCTAACATAATAGCGACTCCACTGGGGATCTGAGTAGGTAACAAGCTTAGACATTCCTTAAGAACTCACAAATCCCCTGTCAAACTTAGATAAATCAAGTGTTAGCCAAGAATGATATCTAGTTGATTCATCCTACTAGCAACATGGTGACTGTACTATAGAACACTTATTGAAAAGCTTAGTGTTACATAAAGAACTCAGAAAACCCAAAAACATTTATATATTGGTATTTAGTTGTTGATGGTGGACAACAAACAAATCCTCAAAACAGTTAGCATCATCCACTTGGTGACTCCATTGGTCTTCAGTAGCCCTGTTGACTCCACTGTTTCTCATAGATTCCTCTGGGAATGTATCAATCAGTCCTAACACTATAAAGCCCAGTCACATACTGTGTGAACGTAGTACCCTTACAGATAGGTCTGTTTTTCAAAACTCTCATAAAATTTCAGCCTCTCTGTGTTTTGGGTCTGAAATCTAGCTTCACAGAGAATCAACACCAGATCTCACCCGAACCCAAACCCTCCTACCATAGTTCATGACCTAGAAAGAATCTTATGCAAAAATTCTAGGACAAAAGACTCAATTATTGTTAGATCCACTCACAAAGCAATTTCTATCCCTAAAAACCTCACAACCTTGCAAGATACCCAATTTTACTTACACCATAGAAGAAACCTATTTAGAATAAGTCTCGAAGTGGGATAGACTAGACAAGCCTTGAGCCTACTAGCATACAACAAAGTCCTAGTAGAGAAGCCTCTCCTTCCACTCCTCCTGATTTTAAGCTTCTATAACACTTTGGCTCCTTTCATTCCAAATCTACTCAATATTAGCTAGCTAGTCCAAACACATCTTCCACCCCCACTCATACATCCATTGTGTAAACCACTCCATTTCAACCTCCACCTCCACTCATAAACCCTCCTCTTTTAAATCCTCCTTGGATTCCATTACCTCCTATCATGGCAGCATGGTATGCCCCCCTCTTACTGCCACAACCTTTACTGCCTATGCCACAAGACTACCAATCCAAAATCCCTCACTTTAATGGAACTGACCCTACAACTTCCCAACATCATGTAGACAAGATGAATAATGCTTTTGACTACCAAGAAATAGAAGAGGAGACCATAAAAATGAGAATTTTTGCCCGAATTTTAAGGGGAGAAGCTAAGAAATGGTTCAAGAACTCAACCCATAATAAGATTCATGATCTCCCTACGCTTTATCAAACATTCATAAAAAAGTGGGAGACTAAGAAAAATCCTCTTCAAATCCTCTCAGAATATAATAACCTTAAGAGAAATGGTGGGGAAAGTGTCCAAGACTACTGCATTAGGTTCAATAGTTTATACAATGCACTCCCACCTCACATGAAACCCCCACAAGGCCTAGCCTTAGTAAAGTTTCTAGATGGATTTGATCCTTAAATGGCCTACCAATTGAGAGAAACAGATACCCTAACCTTAGAAGACATGAAAAGGGGAGTTGTAAGTGTAGAAGCCAATCTAATTGATAAGAGGGCTAGGATGAGGATATAAAAGAAGGTTACATACAAAGAGGAAACTATGGCCTCCACAAATGATGCTAAAATTGACAGCCTAGTTAGGACAATGGAAAGGATGATGGAGAGAATAAACTTAAATGAAAGAGCACCTCCTAGGGAAAACCAAGCAAATCCTAAAAACATAAACATAAACCAAAATTTCAGAAGAGACCCTCCTCAAATAAGACAAAGAGAAAATGACCAACAAATCGGACCTCCTTTCCAATAAAATTATGTAGATGAAGAGGAAAGAGAGATTGAAGAGCTGGAGAAAACCATGTAAATTTAATATGCTTTGATGGTGAGGATGTTGTCTTTATCACAAAAGAAGAACATGGTCTGTTTTCCTCAAAAAAAACTGAAAGAACATATGAGGACTCTGAAGAGTACAAACTAGGATTTGAAAATTATATCATGGAGGTTCATAGGAAGTATGACCTTAGAAGTAAGAAAAACCAAGATGCCTCCAAGAAAAACAAACCAGAAATTTCTACTAGAAAGACTACTGAAAACATTCTAAAAAATATAGCAGAAAAAACCAACATAATGGCTAAGACTCCTGATCAAAGAAAAGACAAAACTAGGCAACATAATGGTGACCAAATATGCCCTAGTACATCAACTAGTGGCCCTGAAAAAACTGCTCTAACTAACAATCCAAATAAAACTCAGCAAGCTAAAGTTGCTGAAAAGACCATGTATGACAAAAATGATGTAAATATACCAAGAACAAAAACATGATTCAGTATTGAGGGTGATATTGCCAAGATAAAAACATCCATACCTCTTATTGAACTAGTGATTCAAGATGTATATAGATCCCAAGGTTTTAAAGCTTTAAACATAGGAAATGACACCGACACTCTAAATCTAACCGATGACAAGCCAGAGTTGTTGTTTGGACCCGAGGTAGAGGAAAAATATCAAGAAGGAGTTGTACCTCCATTCTATGTTAGTTTGAACATTCATAACAAAATATTACACAATGCCATGCTAGACTTTGGTGCTTCACATAACCTCATGCCAAAGGTAGTGATGGAGATACTAGGCCTCGAAATAACCAAACCTTACTAAGACTTATACTCTTTTGATTCAAAATGTCTGGGTCTAATCAAATATCTGTGTGTTAATCTGGCACAAATACCAGCCAAGAGCCTAGTCATGGATATTTTAGTGGCTGACATTCCCCCAGAATATGGCATGCTCTTATCTAGATCATGGGGAGCCAAACTCCAAAGAAACCTCCAAATGGACATGACATATGCTACCATCCCGGTCTTTAACCAAAAAAGAAGACTGTACAGAGAATCTCACATGAAATACATGGTAAGCAGCCAAGACATGCCAAACAACACCCCTATCTATTCTGTCCATTCAAACCTTGACTCATTTATCTTGTACAATGAAGATGAAATTAATGAACAAGTAAATGAAAAAGAGGAGGATCAAGACCTTTCAGAACAATCAAACCAAACACCAAATGAAGAACATAATAGTCAAAGCACTTGCATCCATGAACAACAACATAATGGTGAATCTGAACTTGAAACTCTTTGGAACATGAGCTTTGATGGATCTTGTGGCAAAGCTGGTTCAGGAGCAGGTTTTTGGATACACAACACCAATGAAGGTCATTCCTAAAAAGACGACTTTCAATGTACAAACATTATTGTAGAGTATGAAGCTCTTCTCCTAAGGTTACACTTGTTGAAAAAAATAGGAGCCAAGAAGATTTTTGTTCAAGGATATTCCGAGCTAATCATTAGGAAAATCAAAGGAGAATATTCAGCCAAGAATCCTAGGCTAAGAGAATACATGAATGTTGCCTTAGACCTCCTAAAGACATTTGAGAAGTATGAACTTACCTCTATCCCAAGAGCTCAAAACAACCTTGCCAATGAACTAGCCTTTGCTGCCAGCACTTGCCAACTACCTCATGCCAATGAACCATACACGGTAAAAGTCAAAAGTAGACCAACAGTACCTGATAACCTAGATCATTGGAATTTTTTTGAAGGGGAAAAACATATTGAATATTTCCTGCAATCCAAGTATGCGTTTGAAATGCTAAAACCAAACTTATATCATGAAGAGGACAGCCCTAATGAAGAGCAAACACACAAAACAGAGCCACCTTCTACTGCTGATATAAATCTGCTTGAACACCTTCAAGAGACAGAATTTCTGGGGATCCAGATCAAAAAGACCTTGAGGTATTGCAATGCAAAGATAACCTATTTCCAATAGGTCTTTTCCCATTAGAAGAGTTGTTTGATTTCAATGATGTTGCTAGGAAGCAAAAAATGGAATCCACCGACACTGATGTAGAAGAATGCAACATAGGCAGTGTAGAAGAACCCAAAATGATAAAACTGTCCAAAACTCTATCACCTCACATAAAACAGAAATACAATGAGCTGCTCAAAGAATTTAAAGATGTGTTTGCATGGGGCTATGAGGACTTGAAGTCCTATGACACAAACATCATTCATCATAAGATTCCTCTCAAGGAAAACCAGAAACCATTCAAGCAGAAATTGAGAAGGATAAACCTTGCCCTAGGGCCTCTGGTTGAGAAGGAAATAAAGAAGATGTATGATGCTGGAATCATAGTCCCACTCAGCTACTTAGAATGGGTCTTAAACCTTGTGTCAGTGAGAAAGAAATATGGGAGATTAGGCTATGCATAGACTTTAGAAATTTAAACAAAGTCTCCCTGAAAGACAACTACCATTTACCTAAGATGGATCATATACTGCAAAGGGTGGTAGGCTCTAAAAGAATATCATTGCTTGATGGATTTTCAGGATATAATCAGGTGCTAGTACACCCAGATGATCAGCAAAAAACCACTTTCATTACACCTTGGGGCACCTTCATGTATGTCAAAATTCATTTTGGGTTAATGAATGTGGGGGATACTTTTCAAAGAGCCATGGACATTAATTTTTCCGAAGACATAGGTTACTTCATTGTGATATACCTGGATGACATCACTGTCTATTCTAAAACTGATTAAGAACACCTAGTTCACTTAAGAAAGGTCTTTGAAAAGTGTAGATAGTATGGTATATCTTTAAATCCTAAGAAAACTATGTTTGGTATTCAAGAAGGAAAACTCTTAGGCCACATAATATCTGAAGAATGGATTAAGATAGACCTAAAAAGGATTGAAGGTATATTGCAGATCAACCACCCTATGAACATTAAAGAGCTGCAATATTTCATTGGAAAGATCAACTTCCTAAGAAGGTTCATACCAAAACTTGCAGAACACCTAAGAAACATTACAAACATGCTGAAAAGAGAAATAGGAGTCAAGTGGACCACAGAAGCCAAACAATCCTTTGAGCTGGTAAAACAAGCACTTACCCAAACACTAGTTCTAATCAACCCTAACTTTACCAAGGAATTCTTCATCTTCTCATTTGCATTAGAACACACAATTGCTGCAGTATTGCTACAAAAGAACATAATGGGACAAGAACAAGACATAGCTTTCTTCAGCAAGGCACTAAGAGATGCACCTATGAAATATAACATCATGGAAAAACAAGACTTTGCCTTAATCAAAGCATTAAAAGATTTCAGAGTTTACATATTGCATTCACATGTCATTTATTTTGTTCCACGCATAGTTGTTAAAGACATATTGAATCAAGATCCCGATGGTAAAAGGGGTAAGCGGACTATTGTCATCTTATAATATGATCTAGAAATCAAGCCCACTAAAATAATCAAAGGACAAGGACTTGCCAAACTCATGGCTAAAGCAAACTTTCAAGCACTAAACATAAAGATGATACATTCCTTGGATGAACAAGAGGAACTGGTGACTCCACCCATTGAAAAAGCATTTCTGAACTCAATTTGGTATGTTGATATATTATATGTGATTTTTAATCTAAATGCTCCTCCTTCTTTGTCCAAAACAAAAGCTAGATTATTGAAACTAAAGGCTGTAAAATTTTTCATTCTAGATAAAGTTTTGCATTGGAAAAATTCTGTTGGTATCTTGCTTAAATGTTTTCTTGAAGATGATGCAGATATAATCATGCATGAGTTTCATGAAGGAGAATGTGGGGGTCACCTCTATTGGAAAACCACTGCCAACACAATCCTTAGAGTTGGTTTCAATTGGCCCACTCTTTTCCATGATATCCACAAACTAGTAATGACTTGCCATAAATTCCAAATCTTTGATGGAAAGAGAAAACTACTGCCTTTGACTTTGCACCCTATCAGTGTTGAAACTCCTTTTTAACAATGGGGTTTGGATTTCATTGGAGAAATCCACCCTGCCTTTTTTGCCAAACACAAATGGATCCTCACTGCAACTGACTATTTCACCAAATGGATAGAAGCCATCCCTTCAAGGAATGCCACTGACTCAATAATCATCAAATTCCTTGAACCCAACATCTTGTCTAGATTTGGTTGTCCAAGAAAAATAATCATCGATAATGCTGCTGCATTTAAGTCCAAGAAAATGGTGGAATTATTCTACAAGTGTCACATCACACTAGGGAATTCTACAACTTATTATCCTCAAGGTAATGGGCTGGCTGAGTCCTCTAAAAAAAGTTTGGTAAATATCATCAAGAAGTTGTTGGAAGAGAACAAAAAGTCATAGCATAGAAAACTTGACAGATTAACAAGCAAAAAATCAATTAACATGTCTCCCTATAAACTAGTGTATGGCATGGATGTAGTTTTTCCAACATCCTTGGCAGTTCCATTTATGAAGCTTCTTCAAGAGGTACAATCGGAGGAGAATGACATACAAAGAAGGTTGAACCAAACCATTCAATTGCAACAATAAAGGGAAGAAGTTAAAAAAAAAACACAAGCAGTGCAAGAAAGCATCAAGAAGATTTTTGATAAGAGGACAAAGGCAAATTATTTACAGATTGGAGACAAAGTGTTGAACTGGGATTCAAGAAGAGAGGACAAAGGCAAGCATGGAAAATTTGAAAATTTATGGAAGGTTCCTTACATCATCCATTCAGTTAGAGGTAACAATGCATTCTTCCTACAAGAACTAGATGGCACACAGTTATTCGGAGGTCCTTTCAATGGAAGGATGCTCAAGCATTATTTTTTTTAAAGTTCTTAGTTTTAAGCCTCATTCATTGTACATAACACTGTTTGAGTAAGAGATCAGAAAAATGAAATACAAAAACAAAGAAACGAAGAAAAATAGGGCAAATTTAAAGAAAAGGTACAACCCCATACCAAAAAGAAATATTGCTAAAAGTGTGCAAGTCTAAATGCCACTACTTTTGAGGAAGAAAAGTCTTGTTCAGCCATACAACCTAACCATGATTGAACATGTTTTAAATTTCTGCTGATAAGTCAGAAAATGAAGATTTGACAAACCATTTAAACTTGGCTCATTAGTAGACTAGGTTAGGAAAAGATGTTGGTTCCCAAAGTTCAAATATGAACCAAAGAGAAAAGAGAGGGATGAATGAAAAACTCCAAATCACAGCCCTCAGTTTTTGGTTTTACTTTTTTTCAAAATACTCTGTGTGCAGCTTGTCCAAAATTCCACAGCTCTTGGCCAATCAAATTGCTTAACCTTGGTTTGGTCATGTTTTGAATTTCATGTTAGTAGATTAGATAATGAAGATATGTCAAACTATTTAAACTTGACAGATAAGTAGATTAGGTAGAGAATACAAGAGCTGCTCAACCTAATCTAAGCTCTTGGAAGTTATAAGGGTAGACATAGATAGTTTTTTGTGCTTTCAAAAGAAAATGATGTCAAGGGTTTGCAAATCCAAATGAACCCAAATGAAGAAAAAATGTTAGGAAAAGTATGATGGGTAGGTAGAGCTGATATTGAAGAAATCGTTTTTTTTTCATATTTTTAGATCACAACTTCAAAGGACAGGAGTAAATCAACAATGAAGAAAGAAGGGATCTTCTAAGTACAAGTAAGGTACTGATCTTCAAAACTCAGAGATCTGAACTCTGGGGTTCTAGACCCCTCCTGAAAAGGAGCTTCCCTCCCCAAGTGGAGCCACTGTTAGTCATCAATATTTTTCACTATCTTTAGATGACTATAGGATTATTCTAGATTTCCAAAAACAATCTTCCTTGAAAATTGCGAGTTTCAGAAATATCACTGCCTTCATTATCCTTATAGAATTTTTTTCACTATTCTATCAGTTTTCCATTTCATGGTCACCCTGTCACTCCTACGAACACATTTTAGGCTTATACCTCTCATTCTCATCCTTCTTGCCTTCATAAAACCTTCTTCCCATGTTCCCCAGGTCCCTCAAGCATTGATGGCCTCAAAACTATCTCTGTAGGATCTTTAGATAAATCAACTACATTGGATTTTGGATCTTCAATACAACACTTTTAACCATACTATGTTTTCACTTAACGGTCTCCAAACCAAATTTCTACCAAGATTAGGTCAAAGGACCCTCCCACTAGGTCATTAGGGTTTTTACATGTTTTTAAATTCATCATTGGATGTTTCAGGAACTTCTTTTCCTTTGCTAGAATTTGGCTCAGATGTCATAGAATGTCAAGACATGGTTATTCAAGAAGGACCTAAAGATTTCCAAGGATATCACCTCATCAGTTCAAAGTCTGCAAATGAGAAAAGTGGACAAAGTTTTGCATTTCTACAGGAGTGTTGAAAGTTGTGTTAGCAGAAGGTGTTCATGAGGTAGACTATCTATTCCTAAATGAAGACAAATTACAAAAAAGGAAAGGGAAACAATTTGGTCTTGAGGAGAACTAGGGTTTATACAATTGATGGTCTAGTTGAGTGCCAAAAACAGTGATCACTTGCAGAAATGACATAGAGGAAGGACACAAAGGCAAACATGAAGAATGTCTATCAGAGACTATTGATGAGATTTGGAAAAAGGTTAGGTGAATTAGAAATAAGTGAATGAACTTGAAAGGGCTATAGAGATTGTATAAGACAACACTGATGTTTGCTGTAAAGCACTCCAGACACCTAGGGTTTTGAAGAAAGTGGCCACAAAAGGTGAAAAGATGAGTTGAGTTTCATGGTGGAAGCAAAAGAAGATTTTGAAAATGCTGCTTTATGTTTGAATCCCAAAGTTGCCAAAGTAAATTTGTCATGCCTAAATGAGCAAAGGAAGAGTTGACTTCAATGTTTTCAGTCACCTAGAAGCAAAAAGTTAATGAACATTAGTGAGAAAGAGAAAAATACTTAAAATATTAGGAAGTGGGTTTTCAAAAGTTTAATTAAAATTCCCAAGTCTATAAAAGCTCATTTTACATTTCAAAAGCCTCATTTTTGCATTTCAAAAGATCAAGAGCACTCAGGAGAAGAGAATTTGTGAGTTTTACAAGTGAATTTAGGAAAATTTGTTTGGCACTGCACGCTTAGCTTGGTGCTACACGCCTGGGATCGGGAGTTGCACCCTTGGCAATTTTTCTCCATACAAATTCTAAAGGCGCTCCACACTTAGAAGTGGGCACTACGCCCTTGGTAGAGCGCTGCTCTTTCCCGATAGACTCAGTGATGTTTTACTTTTACACTACACGTTCAGCATTGGTGCCACATGCATACCTAGTGTAGGGGAGAAATGGTTCAAGCAAGCAAACCTAGACATGAGCTACTTTGAGCCATATCTAAAACCTAGGCATAAAGACCACAGAAAATCCATATTTCCTTTTTCACATCTGCTTGATAGATATGCACCCATGATGAGGATCATAATGAAATATTTCACATGTGAGGGAAGATTCTCTCGCCTTTACTCATACCACATCAGGCTGCTTATGCATTTTACTAGAGTGAGGATGTTGCACATACCCTATTACCTATTTAGAAGCATTGACAAAATTTCATACATAGTGCAAAAGAGGAACTACCCTCAACAGATGCAAAGCCTTTTCCATCACTCACTTATCAAAATGGTTGCTATGCAGCAACAGTTACAACAAAAAGGCATTCCATGGGAGACCTTCATTTCCAATGAGGTTTTCACCACTCCACAAGGCCATCAGTAGCAAGATGTCCCTTCATCTTCTCATCCTCCTATTCCTCCTACACCATCACACCCCACTACTTATGCATCACCATCCAATCACTTTCCATCACCTCATGATGAACCTTCAACCTCATTAGCCACTCACATTACTTCACATCATGATGATCCTCCTTCATCACCTTTTCACAATCCCTCACCATCATCTCATGGTACTAGTGCATCAAGCAGTGAGGCAGATGGCAGTGAGGTAGAGAACAGTGAGGCAGATGGCAGTGAGGCAGAGAATAGTGAGACATATGGAATTGACATGGTTGACATAGAGCCTTTTCCTGTGGCCTATCAAAGAGGCGAAAGGCAGGTGTTTGCTCCACATATTGTGGAAGGGGCCCTGCCTTCTACATCAACAAAATAGCTTGACAAAGATAAGGAAAATGTTGAAGAGAAGGTCATTGTTGAAAAAGAGGATGAGCATGAAACTAAACAAGAGTTTCAGCTAATTCACCTTGCCAGTGAGAATGAGGATGAAGAGAGGATCACAAACATGCTGCTCAAAAGCAAGGATTCCCAGATCAGGGAACTGCAAGCCAATCTTGGAAGGGCAAAGAATGTGATAAACTTCCTTGAGGCAGAAAAAAAACAGTTGGCGACAGAGAAGGCCATCAGTGGGGTTAGAGCTATCAGAGCTCGAAAAGAGGCTGGAAAAGCCAAGTCTAAGCTATATGAGACCTTGGGCACTCTTGATGACATTGAGGATGAGGAAGAACATCTTCCTAGGAAGAGGCCAAGGACAATTGGATTGAAGAAAGCCTTAGCCAAAGAAAGAGAGCAAGAGATAACATTGGCAGAGCAACTCACTCCAAGTGAGCCGCTTGCCATGGAAATCAGTTATGATAGGGAATATTTGCTAGAGAGAGAAAATTTTCACTTAGAGGGTCAGATGGAGAAGGCCAAGAGAGACCTTGACATGCAAAGGAAGATGGCAAAGCATTATGCCATGAAGAATAGAATTGCTACGGCCAAAATCAAAAGAGCCCTTGCAAAGATTCAAGTCCTAAAAGAGGAAAATGAGAAAGAAAAGATGGATATCCTTGCTGATGTATCCCTTCAAGCTTCCCAAACATTATCAGCAAGTTAAAATCCAATTTTGACACATTTTTGTACTTTTTGAAATTTTGACAGTTAGGTAGCAGAAAAAGGGGCCAAGTGCGCAGCCCCACTAGTGTTGCGCCCTTTTTTGGGGAAAAAAATAAAAGAAAACTTTACTTTTTCATGATCCTTAGACCAAGGGAATCACCCTAAAAAAATTTCAAGTCATTTGGAGTAGAACTGGTCCCTCAAAAGGGCCAAAAACAAGCAAAAAATCACCTTTCTGCCCTCTTTTCAACACCGGCGCTGCGTCATGAGTAGTCTTGGGAGAATGGATTTTTGTGCAGGAAAATGGAAACCATTATGGAAAAAAAATGCATATTTAGAAACTATACAGGACAGGATTTCCAATGAGCTATGATGGAGCTCATTTGGACACCAGGAAGGCCTCCAAATCTTAGTTGCAAAACAAGATTTTTGTAGATTTGGCGCTGTGCCCTTGGCTTGGCACTGCGCCCTTGAACCTTGGTGCCATGCCCTTTCTAGAAAGTCAAAAAAAGACACTTGGAGATATTTTGAAAGTTATTGAGAGGCCTTAAAGGTCAAATTATTCCCAAATTAGCTCAGAGGTTAGCTTAGAAGTTATTTTTGCATTTATAAGTTTGGCATATTTGTGCCTTGGGCCATGCATGGTCTCATAGGAAAAAAATGACTTAAATGTGTAACTAATGACATTTTGGAAACCTAGCTAGGGTTTTTATCCTCCTTTGGCAGTTAAATACTCCATGTAAGTTTCATTATTTTTGTTGGTTGTTTTATGGAGATGAATACATAGACTTGGAGTTTTGAAGAAATTGGCTTTGGAGCTTTGTGACTGTTTTGGATTGAATGCCATGGAGCAAGCACTTTCATAGGATTTATGAACTTTTTTGAATGGTGATGTGGTTCTAATCTTGTATTTTTTTCCTTATTTTTTACATATTGTCCATCTTTTCTCTTGTAGTAGAACAAAATTTTTAGGTTAAGACATGTTGTTTAGAGGCACCTTAACTCTGTATGCTTTCTATTGTTTAAATGTTTTCCTCTACTAGGTTTGCTTGGAGAAATTAGGAGTTCCATGTTTCTCCATGTCCATCTAGTTTGTTTCCTTGAGATTAAATCATTAGAGTATGGCTAAAGAAGTTTATGGTTTTCCCTATCCTTTAGTTTTGCTTGAAATGTTGTACTCAAGGCTTTCTTTGAAGTGTAATAATTAGGGTTTAGGCTAAAGAGTTTTATGGTTTTCCCTGTCCTTTAGTCTATCTTGAAATGGTTACTTTGAAGGTATTTATATTTTTATTAAGGAATTTAGGATTTCCCTTCTCTTTGACCATTAATTATGTGTTATCTTGCATGTTTTCATTCTCTGAAGGTGAATGACTAGAGAATTTAGGAGTTCCCTACTCTCTAGGGTTTGCTGGATTGTTGTTTTTAAGTTTACTTGATAAAGCTAGGTCAAAGAATTTTATGGTGTGCCCTATCCTTTGATTCTTTACTATGCATAGTGCTCTTAAAGAATTTTCCTATTATATTATATGTTAAAGGATTCTTAACTGCCCTTTAAACCTACTAAATTCACCACTTAATGTTCATTTCACTCACCTAAGCTATTAAGATCCATTTGGCTTTGTTAAAATTTCCTTATGAAACACCCTTGACCTATTGTAGTACCTTTCAAGACCTTTTGTATACTACATAGCCCAATGGTATGAATCTCTCTCACTCTATCTGTTCTTCTTGACAAACAAACCAACCAAACAAAACAAACCCTATCATTATAACTAGCCTAAAATCAACATCTTAAAAACATACAAGTCATACCTTTTATATAAATATAGAGAGAGCCTTCTCTGAGTCTAGGAAGGCTAGGTCCTAGGAATCCAAAGATTGGTTTGATGTTACCCTTGTTCAATTTGGTCTTGCCAACCTGACAAATTACAGGGACCTAACAGACTCAATGCATGATCTAATTTTCTGAAGAGTGAGAAAGGGTAGCATGACAAGAGCAACAATCAAGGTGTAAAACAACAGGAAGAAGTTCACCACATGAATTCTTCACGTGGGAAACACTGCATACAGTCATTGTAAAGGTATCATTATACTGAGTCATTGTAAAAGCATCATTGTAAAATTTGTACTAGTGTCTATTTGCCAAGAATTGAAGAGGCAGTGTTGGGAAGTCTAGGATCATCATTAGGTATTTGTGTCATAGTTGGGATTATGGTATAGTGTGTCTTCTTCTTCTACATCATTCTATATCATTTTAAAGTGAACCATTTTCCTTGGTACGGGAGTCCATTCTTCTTTTATTCTTCTATAGGGTGGTAGGGTGGTGCTAGGTTGGTGCATGAAGTCACCAACAAGTTCAAGCCTGTGAAAACTTTAGGGTGGTAGGGTGTTGCTAGGGTGAGTTGTAGCTCATTGGGTGTTGGGGCATCTATTCAGTTGACTACTAAATAATCTCGGGCATTGGAGTGTCCATCTAGTGGGAGATGGAGAATAATGCTTTTCTATATTCTAGGAGTTGGAGCTTTCTTTTCAATTGGAGTTTAATATTAAAGAATTATTGGAAAATAATTCAGGTGGTTTTTGTCCCGAAGGGGGTTTCCAACTTAAAAAATGTGTGCATTTGTGTTTCTTGTGTTTACTACTATCATTGTACAAACACCGATAATAATTAAATATTAACTAATGATTTGAAAGATTAATAATAATACTAATTGAAAGGAATATTGATTCACCCCCACCCCCCCCCCCTATCAGTATTTCCAACACCAAGTTGGGTTTTTTCGGGGATGACTGTCCAAAAATAACACTGTAATTATGTGTGTGTGTTTCTATCTTTCTTTTGTTGTATTTTCTGTAGTATTTTATGTTTTGTAGGCCGTAGTGAATTTAATTCGATATTTTTCGTAGAAAATTACAAGTAAACTATTCGTTTAATTAAACAATTGGAAGAATTAACATTAGTTGTTGCAGTAGGTTTTGGGTAACCAAATTTTCACATGGTACCAGAGGTTGTGCTGTCTAGATTCCATTAGGGCAAAATTTTGAGGAAATTTGTCTTTGAGTGAGTTGATAGAGCACTGAATTTCTAGATTGAGATTTGTTAGATGCAAAGGGAGAAACGCAATAGTTTCCACGTAGAGCATATCTTCATTTGGGACGCATTTTTTCTAAAGTATTTTTCGACAACAGAAAAGCGTTAGGAGGCAAGAAGAGCACACTGAGGGAATTCTGTCCTTAGAGAATTTATATCTAGGAAATTATATTTTTCCATGCAGAGTAGCAACATACTAGAGTAGTTTTTCTCACTCTAGCAGGGAGTGCATATATCCAGTCAATAGCTGCGCAGAGGGTTAGAGGCAAAGTTATACTTTTTTGTTTGGCGAGATGGAATCACCTGGGTTGAGAGATCAAGATCTGTTAGACAGAGAATCTAACTACGTGATATGGAAGGCAATGATCTCCTTCCTTCTAGATGAGTTTTATCTCAAAACCTACATCGGTAATTTGGTGGTTTTCCTCGTAGATCCAGATCCACTGAAGAAGTATAAGTAGGAGATGGCCAAGGTGAAGAGGATGATCATTGATGAAGTTCAGGATCATGTTGTATCTCACATAGCGACCCTTATAATGACCAAAGCGATGTGAGACTCCCTCAACACGTTGTACGAGGGATCTTCTGAGCAGTGGAAGATGTATCTAGAAGAAAAAATGAGTAGGATCTCAAGTTGGCAGATCTACAACAAGAGGAGTTGAGGTGAGACTTGAGAAAAATGAGAAAATAAGTGAGAAAAATGAAGAGGTGAAGGGTGAGGAGAATGCAAACCTTGCATCAAAGGGGCATCAGGAGTAGCACAAAAGAAAGAAGGATGTTTCGAAGATTAAATGCTTCAGGTATGGTGAAATTGGTGACTATGCTACCCAGTGTCCTCTCAGAAAGGGGTACAAATAGGAGAGGAAGGATCAACATGTTGCATCCACAAAGATCGATAGGTTGTCCTCCAGATTAGAAGAATATTTTTTCATGATCACTGAGTTACCTCCAGGGGTGAGGTGGGGTGATTTGGTTTTGTAGCCTGAGAGAGCTACAGGATGGGCAGGATCCTTGCGGAGTCCAACTCTTGGATCAATTCCTTGCTATGGGATCCCATAACAATAGTAGCAGGATGGACCAGTGAAAGTTGGTGCATTTAGGTGTCAAAGTGACATATGTAGTGGTTAGCAACGTAGGAACTGAGTAGCACAAAGCAAATTTGGAAGTAGTGAAACGACACAATATAGAGTCTGTAGTAGCACAGAGGCTTCAGTGACAGCGGATAGACTAGCAACAGTCAAGACTTGGGTGATAGATGCATTAGACTGAACAAAATTGATTTAGTATGATGGACATCTCTCAGTTGCAGCAACAGTAGATGAGAGATAATTGCAGATGTTGTAGTGGCAACAACAACATAGTTGCAGTGCATATGCAGTAGTTGAAAACAACATGCAGAGTCAACAAAAACACAAATGCAACATAGAATCAGAGTTATGCAGTAGTTGGTGGGTAGTAGGGCCATACATCAACAACGCATAAGGAGATGGTGTAGAATCAAAGTGATGCTTTAGTGGGTTACAACACTTGAGCACATTCCTCGCTAAGAGGGAGTGTTTATTTGTGTAGCATCGGATGTGCTCTAGCCTCGAGATTTTGCAGAGAGGCTACGACACATGCATTCTCCAATAACCATAAATTATTTGGGAAATTCCACCAAGAGATGATTTAATTAAAATAATAAATTATTTTTAATGTATTCCTAACTCTAAACTTAGGAAATGAGAGTAAATAAAGGGTATTAGTTAAATCGGGTGTGAATCTTCTACATAAAGGCGTGGATCGAGTCCTAGATAATATGAGCCATTGATTAAGATCTAATCTTGGTCACTGATATGCCAACGAGAGATTATAAGAAGGAGCTCGATGGGCACTTAGGGAATACACTTGAGATTTGTAGAGATTGATTTTACTGGGTGATCGAATTCTTAGAGAGGCAGCGCTAAGTTGCTAGAGAGAGATCAAGAAAGATCATTGTAGTGAGGGGCCGGGATAGTAGGCCGGAGGAAATTTTCCATATCTAGGGAGTGCAAGGTAGAGAAGACGTTGAGAGCCATAGAGAGGAAGTGCAGAGCTGCAGAGAGGCAATGTAGAGCTTAAGAGGGAGTATGTTATTTTGCTGGGAAACACTCAAGATCTAGTGTGAAAAGTCGGGATGTCAGTCTGAAGGGCCAGAGGGTCAAGTTTCCAGTCAGCAAGAGATTAGCTAGAGGAGTGACATAGTGATTACGTAGGTAGAAACAGTTACTGTGCAGATACTACGTAGGGAAACTTATCTCCAGTCTAGATCAGTGTTGGATTTCCCGTGATAGTGTGAGATTTTCTCACTATCTCTTTCGTCAAATTTTCTCTGTATCAAATAGATAGTTTGGGCATCCAACGAATTGTACTCAGGTTACTACTATATAATATTAAAACCCTTATTTGTTGCAACAATTTTACCAAGTCGGGTTTTTCCGGGGAAGATTTTCCAAAAGTAATGGTGTACTTGTGTGTGTATGTGTTTATATCTTTCTTGCATTGTATTTTATGCAATATTTTATGTTGCGTCGGCTGCAGTGAATTTAATTTGATATTTTCTGTAGAAAACTGCAAGAAAATTGTTCATTTAATTAAATAATTAGAATAATTAACATTAGTTTTTGTAGTAGGATTTGGGTAACCAAATTTTCACAGTCATGGTATGTGTAGTTTATATGGTCATGCATTGATGACTTGACTCTAGCTAGAATGACGTTTATGTGTTATATGTATATATGTTGTTATGATTATGTTTGTACATGTATTATGTTGATTAGTCTGATCTTGTAGATGAGATATCTTCTTTGAATTATGCTAATGTAATAACCCTGATTTGTGGATCTTATTTTTATGTAAATAAGACAAATACTATGTGGACCTACAAAACTATTATGCTGTTGGTGAAATATTTTAATTAAAAATTATTTATGAAAATTATGGCAATTTTATAAAGACCGAGTAATTGAGATCTGGAAATTATTATCCATGAGGATAGGATAGAATTTCATACTTTCCCAAAATTCTCCAAAAATATCCTTTGAAGAAAATTAAAAATATTAAATTAGATAGAAGAAAAATATCTAAGAAATCCCCAATAAAGAGGAAAGTTACTGGGAAGAGGTAAGAAAAACTACGCTAATGAAAAGAGAGTTTTAAAGCAAACTTAACAAAATTAAAGCCTAGGCTATGGAAAACAACAACCCAGAATAACGTGATGTCGTTATGGAAACTTGTTGGGGAAAGTGGGCTTAAAAGTGCCATCACTAGTGTGATAAGAGGTTGTCAACTCTAGGGAAAATTGATCTTTTCTCGGGGGAGAGCTATTAGGAAAATTCGTATTACAAGTTGGTATGCATCATGTATAAATTTTATATTTAATTTCTTGTGTTTTAGAAATGGATAGAAGCATCAGCTTGTCTAATTTAATAGACAAAATTTTTCTTTGTAAATAAGGGATTAATATTATATACAATGACAATACTGTGTGTTGGAATCATGGTATAGGCTAGTTTCATATGCTTGGTTAATACTATATACAATGTTAGTGATGTGTATTATATAGTGTCAATACTGTGTATTATATAGTGTCAACACTGTGTTAAATACAATGTCGATACAGTGTTCTGTACAATAAACTAAGGTATTGTAGGTGGATACAATTACAATTTGTTTAATTATAAACCCACAAAGGGTTATGATAAAAAAGCAAACGTTGTCTACCTACTCATATATGTGTAGAAGTAGAATAAATAAGACAACGTATAGAAATTAAGTTAAACAATTATGTTGGGCCAGAATTGTAATCTATGGATAAATTACGCTTCGCTAGATAGGTGTTAGTCTAGAACAACAGGTGAAATATTATACTACCATTTATCCTAACTCAGAACAGATACACATATAGGATTGGAGGCTTACTTGTTCAGTCGCTTCCAAATGGCTCCTTTTGCCGCTTCTGTTGTAGCTTCAAATTCAAGCGGTTTGTGACCTGAATGCTTCCTGCAAGAAAGAACACTGAAACATCAGAAGATGCAATAATATAGATATCTATTCAAGCTAGTTAGCTAAATCAGTAAAGCATAAACTACATTCATCAACCAAGATCTTACAATATGGAAAATCAAAGTTAACATAGATGCATGTAGGGAAAAACAAGAAGTACTATTTATTAATGATAGAAGGAGAGGTTACAACCTAGTGACTGATTTGAAGTGGCCTTCCAGCAAAGTTTCCAAGTCTCATCATAGCAAAAATCTCTCCAGCTGTAGCTTCACAAAGCAAGCTCTCAATTGAAAATTCTCCACCATTCCTCTACTAAAATTCTTCCTCCCCAAACACTTAGATATGTGTTCAATATATGGATGGATTGTAGGTTGTCTTGCAATAAATAAATTTCCAAAAATAGGGAAGACATGTTTCCATTCATGTAGATGTAAAATGGACACTTGGATCCGAAGCTTGACACATGTGAACTCTTCTAGAAGGCACTGGCCAAGTGGAGATTCCGGAACAATGAAAATTTCGCTCCCAATGTGACCAATGCACCTGTGAATGTCGGGAACTTGTTTGCAGAGTAGCCTTGCATGGGGCTACCTACATATGAAATGCAATTAGGCCCCTTAGAGCCTCCGTTGGTGAGCTCTCATATGCTATATAATAAGCTTCAAACAATGGAAATTCTTGCTTTATTTGTCTTGTTTCTTATCTTAGGGCATGTAGCAACTGAAATGATAGGGAATGATAGACCCTTGATCATCGGTCTTGGAGATGATGCCCAGTTAACCATGTCATTGGGAATGGTGCCCAAATTGACCTATAACAATTCCCCCCTAAAGCATAAGATCCAAATAATAAGAACATTTGATTGAGATGCTTTACGATGTGATGAGCCTGGAAATGAAGCGGAATGGTCACCTACATTAATATTACAATACATTGCATGATGATATATCCTCCATTGATCATAATGCTGAGGGTAGGCATTCCTATAGCCAACACATAAAAAAATATAATAACATGTACATAATTCAGAAAGTTGTCTACATTGGAATTTTGCCCAGATGCAGACATGCCTACAGATATATGCCCATGTTTGGATGAAAATCTATATGTAAGGTCACTGTACAGATGATGTATACAACAATCCTGAAATGGTAGCTCGGATGGCTGAAACTAGATTTGGGGTCTTCTTATCTCATTCACTCGATCATTTGGGTACAAGTATAGCCATGTGAATATATGATTTGTAGTTGAACATGGAAATACATTGTTTTATTACCAGCCAATGATGTGAGCTGTTAACAAACTCGAGAGAACCACCATTAATTTCAATGGCCCTCAAGGTATTGCAGTACATTTTTAAGGCGTGAATAGATGATTTGATGTCGAACGCCAAACAAAATATTTTGGTCAAAGGTCCGGAAGCAAGGATCTTGTGGATTTTGTAATAAGCCTCATGGTACTGGAATCTGATGTTTCTAAGTGAACTCCTTGGATATTGATTTTTTGTCGACAGGAAGTCACCTTATTGCAAAACAGGAGTTACTGATTTTGGAGACAAGGGTATGACTTGATATAGAAATTTTCAGGGATGACGGTCATGAAAATGAAGGTTTATGAGTATTGCAAATGGATGAGTTTTTAATCAGTGGATGACTTCTCTTGAACATATCGGCGACACTGTGAAGAGTTGGAAACATTGACCCAAAACCGAAGTGAAGGTATGATGAACCATAGGTGTGAATGAATCGTCAGGATGATTACCCAACCCAAACAGTCACGGATATAGAATAAAAGAAGTGTTATGTTCAAGAGAAACTTGCTACGAAAAAGAAACTTTAATTATTTTTCTCAAATTTTCCCTGGTCATTTGTCGACCAATACCTCTTTATTTTTTAACAAGCTTGAGGAGGATAACATTTTATTGATCTATAATTCAACCCTTCGGGTGAATAAAGTATCGCTATTTAATAATTTAATGAGTCTAGCGATGAATGAAACTCGATTCTTGCCATGATCGACAAGCCCGTCACTATTTTATGTTTTAACGAGCTTAACGATAGTGATAGTCTGGTCCTTTTTCATATTTAGAGAGTCTGAAAAAGAGGAAGAAAGAGAACTCCAAAAGTAATTTTTCGTAAATTTGTCACTTAGATCTGAAAAAGTGTAAAAATGATATCTGAGAGAACCTCTTTGGTCATGTTTAACCAAGTTATTCCTTTTTTGTAAATAATCCATCTCAATCTGGAAAAGGGTTAAACTTATACTGAGTAGATATCAATTCATTTACTTTAACAAGCTCGAAATGACAAGTGCTTGGAAATATTTTCACATTATCAGAGTCTGAAAAGAGTTAAAAGAAGACTCTAGGGGTTCCTTTTTCACTGTTATCAAAGCTCGAAAAAGAAAAAATGTGCCTCAAATCCTTTTTCATTTTTATCAAAGCTTGAAAAATAAGGAGAAAAAGTATGCTTTGTGGTCAAGCCATTCTTTGAATAAATTTGCATGACTAATATGTTCATCAATTGTATTTCCTGTTCAGAACAACATCAAATGGATTAAAAATACCTATTTCATGATAAAAACATAATAAAACTATAGTCATAGCAATTAATTTAACTTTCAAAAAATTAAATGACTATAAAAAGTAGTGTCACTATTCATTTTTACCATTCCATAGTTACCATTTGAATTTTGGAGCTCTGAACCTAATTTTGCCTCCAAACTTCAGTTGTTGATTGCGGTCATTTCTGGGGACGGAGTTCATCACTGTTTGATCCAGGTTAGTGCCATGAACATCCTCTTTCTTTCAGTATTCATTTCATTCCCATTCCTTGCAAATTTTTAGGGTTTTCAGGTCCCTAGGGTAAATTCTGCCCAAAATGAGGGCAACGCACCCCTGAATGTTGAAACCTGCGTTGCATAGTAGGTACAGTGAAGGGTACTTGTATGTGCAACACATTGTCTCAGCCCAGGGAGTGCGTTGGGCAAAGTTAAAGTTTTTGGTTTTCTTGTTGTGTCTTGCCTAGTTTTTTGCAACGAATGGTATCTAATGGATCTTATGGTTGATTTTCAGGTTTCCATCGGATTATAATGATGATTACATGGAGAGAAAGAGAACATGAAGAATAAGATATGATTGCCTTAAACGATCCGGGTACTGTAAGAGCCTTAAGAGATTGTGGACTGCTTAAGTACTTTAAATTGTCGGGAATGAGGCAACAAATAGAACTCTTGGAGTTCTTAGTTTGAGCATGGGATCCAGTGATAGAGGAATTTCACATAAAAAATCAAGTGTTGTCCATAACAGTTGAGGATGTGTATTTTCTCACCGGTTTTTCGAAGAGAGGTTTGTCCATTTCTCTCACAGGGTCTACAGTGGGAAGAGAGACAGTGAGGGATTATGTTATGCAGTATTTCTATCCAGGGTCAGAACCTAGTAAATATGGAAAAATAAACATCCGGGATGTCAGGGATTTGCCTTTTAGAACCAACCTTTTCACGATCACTAAACTTGCTGGCACCATTACACTCCATGTAGCAAACATATCATATATGTAGTATGTGCTAGAGTGTTTAGAACCAACAATATTCAACTGGTTTGAAGCTGTTCTATCTTAGATAAAGGAACAACTGAATAAAGCAAAGGGAGGAAGGAAGAATTTTTTTAGTTATGGTTCCATCCTCATATCCTTCACTTTGGAACAAATTCCATTGATGCAGCCACAACATGTAACATTGGATATATCTAGTCCTAGAGATACTCGAATGCAGAGATGGGTAGAACTCATGGGTCAGAATGCAGGCCAATCGACCGTTGTGTTCTCCACTGCATTCTTTTCCTGGTTCCGACGACAGATCGTTGCCATCGATGAGTATGCATACACAGGCATCGACTTCTGAGGAGATCCAGATCTAGTATTACCAGAAGGCGCTCAGTGGGGTGCAATAGGTAAGAATGATTCAACCATGTTTTTTGATTTTCCTAAGGTTTATAAAATGTTATTGTATTTTTTATTTCTTTCCAAGACTAAAATAAATGTTTGATGTAATGCAGATATTGGTTGCATTCAACCAGTAGAGGAACTAGAGTGCGAAGCAGATGTGCCAGCAGAGAAGGCTGTCGGGAGAGCAGTCCTTCAGGACCTTGATATGGCTGAGACTCTAGTTGAGCTTCAGCAACACATAGAGGGATTAACCTTCAGGATTCTAGATTGCCGGCTTGAAGAGTTACCCATGCAATTGTAGCGACACACTATTGGGGTTCCTAACTGTTGGATGTGGTTGCTCCGTAGGATTGCTAGATCTATAGCATGTTACCATGAGCACCACTAGTTTACTTGTGAAATTTTGCATAAATTTTTAGGTCAGATGACCAACGTGTCTTGGGCACAAATTTTGTAAAAACCTATAACTATATATCTATGTGTTTTCAGAGTTTTTCCTATGTTTAATGCGCAATCCTATTCAATGATGTGAATGTTTTCTTTATCTATGTCGCAAATGTATGTCTAAAACTTGATTAGCTAATGTATCAGTTAAAGTGTTCATATTTATGGAAATATGTTGATATTGAATGAAATCAAAATGTCTCTCCAAAAGTCGAACTCTTAGGAAAAATCTAAGAAGTGTTGGATTTATAATAGTATAAATACTAGTAAGTTGTAGTACCACAAGTTGTGAGTTTAATATTATGATTATGCGGTTAATACCAAATGAAATGGCATCAGAGATAAGTTCGATCAACGCGCTATGCTCAGCGATATTGTTCATTGATCTACCGATACAAATCCATTGAAAACTCACTAACTCGCCGTTTGGAGCGAAAATGGCCCACGTTGTAGAGGATAGATTCTATGTACTACGACTAGCACCATCAACATATCCAACAAATGGTTCTGAAGATTCAGACATCTGTCATAAAATTTAAAGTAGATTACTAACGTCAAGAAAAATCTAAAAAAAAATTAAGATAGTGAATGCAAATCAACAACATATAAGCAATATAATACAAAAAATTACTACGCTCATGATTAAGCATAGTAACGTTTAAAATACAACCCATTTCTAGGCTGTGCCAATGGAATTCCATCGTAATCAACTAACTCGTAGGCACCCTTAGCAAGAAATATTTTGACAATACAGGGGCCATGCCATAATGGTTCGAATTTCCCTGTACCTATTACATCAGCTTCTTGGTCATAAAGAAGGACCAAGTCACCCTCTGAGTAGATGCGCGGCTGGAAATTTTTGTCACATTGTGCCTTTATACGTCTCTTATGTGCTTCGTTGGCCAATTGGAATTCACGATGTGTTTCATATAGATGGATGAGGTTAAGGAGACGCGCTTCTTCTTCTAAGGTGTCAGGTAACAAGTCTATCACGAGTTTTAATGATCATATTTCACATTGGATTGGTAAGATAGCTTCCAGACCATACACCAATTGAAAAGGAGTAAATCTGGTTGTGTTTCTCACCGAGGTTTGATACGCCCACAAGGCAGAGTATAGGATCAAGTGCCAATTCCTTTTACGGACTCCTATCATTCGCTGAAGCATTCGTTTAAGAATTTTATTAATAGCCTCAACTTGTCCATTTGATTGTGGATAATAAGGAGTAGAATTATCATGTGACAATCCTAACTTGGCAGTCAATTCAGACATCATATGTTTGTGAAAATGCTTCCCATGATCCGTAATTATAGGCTGTGGGACCCCAAACCATGCAATAACGTGGTAAAAGAAAAACAATGCAGTTGTCTGTCCTGTGTTGTTGAATGTAGGCATCGCTTCGACCCATTTGGTAAAATAGTCGACTGCGACAATAATATAACCATGCCCCCTGGACGAAGGAGGGTTACAGGTCATGAAGTCAATACCCCATTTCATAAATGGTCCAGCAGAGACAACATGATGCATTGGCACTGGCGGTTTGTGGATTTACAGTAAAAAATCTGACATGCATGACAACTTTTGACTGCGAGGATACAATCTCGAAAAATAGTATGCCAAAAGTAATCGGCGCAGAGTATCTTCTACGTGGTAGAATATCCAGATAAATTTCCACCACAAGCCCCAGCATGACAATCATTTAATACTTTTTCGGCCTCCTCATGAGTAAGGCACCTCCTTAAAATGGTATCGACACCATGATGATAAAGTGTATAATTGACGATCAGATAATCTTTGGCTTGGTATCGAATACGTCGCTGATCAGAGCGAGAGGTATTAGGTCGAAAATTTTGGGTTTGGAGATAAATGATGAAATCTCCATACCAAGGAACAAATGATCCAATCAGAAAAAAAAGACTCATATGGAATAGATGGTTCCGACGTAGTAGCATTACTATAAGAGGGAAGGTCAAAGAAAAGCTCAGCCAAAACCAAAGACTTCTTTGACTTGGATTTGATGAATTCCAAATCAAATTCCTGCAAAATGACAAGCCATTTTGAATATTTTCCCCCTAGCAATTGATCTGATAAGATGTAAATCATGGGGTTGCAATCCGAAAATATTGTTGTTTTTTAGAGTAGGATATAATGGCGAAACCTTTGAACAGCTTGAACAACTGCCAAGGAAATATTTTCCACGTACGAGTACTTAACTTCCGTATCATTGAGATTACGACTCAAATAATAGATCAGATGTTCAATTCCATCTTCTACTTGGACCAAAACCATAGCGATATTTCAGCCGCGGCGATATATAGGAAATAATAATTTTGATACTTAGGAGGATACATTAATGACGCTCGGACAAGATGGTCCTTGATGACATCAAAAGAAGCTTGCACAACTTGATCCCAAATGAAGGGAACCCCATTTTTCAATAATTGAGTAAATCCTTTAGCCATTTCGGCGTAGTTTGGAATGAACCTTCTCAGGAAGTTAGCCTTTCCTTGAAGTTTCTATATCTGAAGTAAGTTTGATGGTGCAAGAAAATCAACAATGGCCTGTACCTTCAGTGGGTCTATTTGAATTCCTTATTTTGAGACTACGAATCCGAGAAATTGACTAGAACCAACACAAAAAACACATTTGTGTTGATTGAGGTGTATCTTGTAGTGTCGGCAGCGTAAGAAAATGGCTCTCAAATGCATCAGGTGATCAGTCTGATTTCATGAATGCATTGCTAAATCGTCTAGACATGGTTGAAAAATGTGCTTGATGTCGTTGAAAGCATTAATCATTGCTCTCTGAAAAGTTTCCCCAACGTTCTTTAAACCAAATGAAAGTTTCCTATATGTGAATGTGCCCCAGGGACAGATGAATGTTGTCTTATGTTGGTAATCTGGGCAGATATTGATTTGATTGTAGTTGGAAAATCCATCCATGAACAAAAATATTTCGCATCCAGCACAATCGTCAATGATAAAGGGAGTAGGATAGTTGTATTTTGGAAAAGCCTAATTAACATCCTGATAATCGATGCACACTCTAATGGTTCCTTGTTTTTTCATAACAGGAACAATATTGGAAACCCACTCAGTTAGTGGAACTGGGTAACTGAAACCAGCAAGAAATTTTTTTTCAACTTCCTCTTTGATGGCAACGGCTTTCTTTGGATGAACAGGATGAAGCCGTTGACACACCAGTTTGACATCAGGATACATATTAATAGTGTGTTAAACTATACTAGTATCTATGCCTGGCATTTCCTCGTAAGATGAAGCGGATATGTCATGAAATTCACGAAAAAGAGAGAAATATGAGTCAAGTTCTGATGGAGAACAAGATACACTGACATGAATATTTCCTACAATGCCAGGTTTAGTCGAAATATCGATAAAGATCATTTCTTCAATATTTGATAAATTTCGCTCAGATTCAATTGCATTAATCGGAAAATAATTCGGAAAGAAAGTTGAGATGGATGGTGATATAGTTCACTAAGATTATTTTCTTCATAATCAGGAAGATGGGAACGATGATGATAATATTCCCATGGTTCTCCTTCTGACATCATGGCTTCCAAAATATTTTCATTTGTCAAAAATTTTTAGGAAAATGGATCAGATGGAGTACCAAAATCTAATGAACAATCAACCCAAACACTCGACGACGTTGATTTTGGATTTTCCGCCCAAGCCAAATAGATTGATTGCTACTGTAGCTCAATAGGGCTAAGCGATAAAACATCATCCAACGTAGAAATATTAGAATCACCCATACTCTCCCTTAAGCCAGATTGAGTGGAAGATATCATGTAGCAGGTTTCTGTGCTTGCAATTTCTGATGACGTCGCGGGCGGTGGTAATGCAAAGGTTCCCATAAGAGTGGAATCCTTTAAGAGTCCTACATCAATGTTCTGAATTTATAGTTGGGGTAAGTGAATATACGGAACACTTCTAGTTACCTGCGAAGCAGAGGCAAAAAAGGATAATTGATTAATGACTGTGATTGTACCTTTATGTGGAAAGGAAATTATTCTAAAGTATGTAGAAACAATGGAAGTCATCGCATATACCCATGGTATTCCAAGTAAAATATTATAGTTAAAGGGTCCGTCAAAAACCTTGACATCAATACTTACTGTTTTTCCCCCTAATTCAACTTGCAGGTTATTAATAATACCACAAGGTTGATATGTTCTTCCATCAAAAGCCTTCAACGTCGTTGATGATTGTGATAATCATGGCGAGCCAAGTAATTTCCAATAGTTTAGAGACATAATGCACGTGGATGCTCCCTCATCAATAATTGTGCGATAAATAAGGTGATTGAGAACATTTACTTGGATGGAGAATGCCAATTCTACTGGTAATTGTGGCACATAGCCCGTATGATTAAAGACAACAAAATCTGAATCAGTTGGATCAATTCCACCAATGGCCGTGTTAGGTCCCTATATCACTAGTATAGCCCCTTATTATTGTTAGTGTAAACCCCTTATTGTTATTGTTGTACCCTTGTAACCCCCATTTTGTTATTATTGTGCCCTTAAATTATTATTGTTAGGTCGGCTAGGATTACATTGTGGCCCACTAGGATTATATTGTCCCATGGACTCCTATATATAGAGTTTGTTCATTTGTATCATCCAAGAATTGTTCATTTATGTAATGTATTGGAGGTTTCCCCCTTGAAGTGGATTATTTCTAAGGCGTTTATATCTCTTTTCTTCTATTTTTGAAGCTGGTTACACAACATTTGGTATCAGAGCTTGGGATTCTAGGGTTTCGCTGCTCCAAACAAGTCATCGTGGCATTTTCGCTATAACTTTTTTTCTACGAAGTTTCAGAAGCTGAAATTTTTAGGGTGCGAAGTTGAAATCCGGAGGAATATTGTCTAAAAATTTCAGATCTTGGTTCACAATATTTTGCGGAGATATAATCTGTGGAAGTTAGGTCTTTTTTCAAACTCCTAAACAGGTCATCGTGGAATTTTAGCTATAAAATTTTTTCTACGAAGGTTAAGAATCTGAAATTTGTATGGTGCGAAGCTGAAATCCTGAGGAAATTCTTCAGAAAATTTCCAAGCTTGGTTCGCAATATGTTCGGAGATATGATCTGTGGAAGGTAGTGCTTTTTCAGGCTCCAGAATTGCATCTCAAAGAGGTGATCGTGGGAAAAGTTCAATAACTCTCTCTCTGGAGATTGGATTGGAGTGCTGTCAAAAGTGGTCACAAGTAAACGGCCTGTAGTTTCTTGACTATCAATTTCAGAGACAAAGAACAAAACAGTGACACGTGGCAAGTCGTACAAGTTCGCTCTACTGAACAAGTCCAAAATTAGGTCATTGTGGGAGATTGGACACAAATTTGTCTTGGAGAATCCAAATCAGGTCAGACCTGTGGCATTTGAAAGAAGCTTCAGAGGGCTACTACAGGGCTGAATTTGAGATATCGAAGATTTTCAATTACAGAGAAAATTCAATTTCAATATCGAGCTCCTAAAAGCTAGTAAAAGGTGTGTATTTTTTTTCCGAATTACATAAGTCTTGTTTGAAGAATCAAGTTGAATTGATTCCAAGGGCAACTTGTAGAATATATATCAATATTGGATTTTAAAATGGCCCCTAAAAAGAATTCAACACCCATTAAGCCTTCAGAAGGCTCTACTATGACTCATGAAGATGAAGAATTGCAACATGATCTATCAAAATTACAAGAGCAAATGCAACATTTTTCACTCTCGCAAAGAGAAACAAAAAATGAAATGGAAGTTTTGAAGAAAGGCATGGAAGTGAAGATGGACGGTTTGAAGGATGGCGTGGAAGCTAAGATGGATGACATGAAAGACAACATGGAAAACATGAAGAGTGATCTAAAAGCATACATGGAAGGCTTGATGACAAAACTTAAAAACTTGAGAAGAAAATGATTCCTAATGGTGAAAAGATAGTAGAGGAAACTCATGATGAGAACAAATAAATGTTAATCGTGATTTCATAAACTCTAATGTTGGCGGGAAGAACCACCATATTCCAAAAATGGATATGAGGAAGTTTGATGGAAAGGATCCTGTAACATGGATACTACAGATGGAGCAATATTTTGATCTCCATAACGTGCAAAACACACAAAGGTACGCATTGCAACTTTACATTTAGAACAAAATACATTTGTATGGTATCGATGGCTTTGCTCCCGTAAAAAAAATTGTCACTTAGTCAATTTTTACGGAGGAAATGATAGCACATTATGAAGATACAAAGAGCAACACCTTTAGCCAATTGATAAATCTCCAACAAAAGTGTTTAGTGGGGGAGCACATTGAGGACTTCAAAAATTGAATATAAGGGTAACTGATATTCCAAAGGAACACAGGATTGATCTCTTCATAGGTACTTTAAAGGATAACATCCAACATAAAGTTCGCGTTTTGGAACCTGATTCATTGGAGAAGGCATTCAGGTTGGCAAGAAAAATTGAATGTAAAATTATGGCGACAAGGAAGCCTACCACTCACTTCTATAAAGAAGGAAGTGTTTATACGCCTAGATTTCCACAACCTACAAGGTTGACACCACAACAATTGGAAGAAAAAAGAGCAAAAGGGCTTTGCTACAGTTGTGATAGCAAATACACTAAGGTCATAAGTGTGCTGAGAAGAAATTATTTTACATAGATTGTGAAGAGGAAGAAGAAAATGAACAAGAAGAGGATATACACCGGGAACCAACCCTAGAAGAGGAAGAAATGAATCCGACCATATCGTGTAATGCACTGGCAGGAATTACCACTCCTCAAACTCTCAAGATAGTAGGAAAAATCAAGAAGAAAAAGGTAATAGTGTTGATTGATTCAGGTAGCACCCACAATTTTATTCATTGTAAGGTAGCCAAGGAATTAAATTGTTTCCTATACCCAGCACCAGAATGTCAAGTGATGGTTGCAAATGGAGGAACTATAAATTGCTCTGGAAAATGCCATAATATCAAGCTAACCATGGGGGAATATGTAGTGACTAGTCCAATGCTTTCCATTCCTATGGGAGGTGCTGATGTTGTACTAGGAGTACAATGGTTACAATCTTTGGGGACGGTAGCTTTTAATTTTCAAGAACTTTTCTTGAAATTTTTTTCAGAAGGAAAGGAAGTCGAATTACGGGGTATTGCGGGGGAAGCTAGGAAGGATAATAAGCTCTAATGTCATGACAAAGCTTCTAAAGAAAGAACAGCGAGGCGTAATTGCACAATTATGCTCACTAGAAGTTCCAACATCAAAATCATCTATTTCTGCAGATCTCCAACAAGTCTTGGACAATCATTCCAAGGTGTTTGAAACTCCAAAAGGACTCCCACCTATTCGTGATCATGATCATGCTATTCATTTGATTCCAGGAAGTGTTCCTCCAAACATCAGGCCTTATAGATATCCTTACTCCCAAAAGAGCGAAATTGAACGTATGATTGCAGAAATGTTAGAGGCGGGTATAATTCAACCCAGTCAAAGTTCTTTCTCTGCTCCTGTAGTATTGGTACACAAGAAGGATGGATCATGGCGAATGTGTCCAGATTATAAGGAGCTCAATAAGCTCACCATTAAAGATAAATTTCCCATTCCTGTGATTGATGAATTATTGGATGAATTACATGGAGCAATTTATTTTACCAAGTTGGATCTTCGTTCGGGATATCATCAAATTAGAATGAAGACTGAAGATATTCCAAAAATAGCATTTCGAACTCATGAGGGTCATTATGAATTTTTGGTCATGCCTTTTGGCCTTACCAATGCACCTTCTACATTTCAAGGGTTGATGAATTCCATTTTCAAACCCTTCCTTAGAAAATTTGTGCTAGTATTTTTTGATGATATACTAATCTACAGCAGGTCTTGGAAGGATCATGTTGAACATGTTGATAGGGTGCTCAAACTATTGCAAGAGAAACAATTATATGCAAAAAAAATCCAAATGTTTCTTTGGAGTACAAGAGGTGGAATATCTGGGTCATATTGTATCTCACGAGGGTGTTAAAGTAGACCCTAACAAAATTAAAGCCATTAAGGAATGGAAAGTGCCCACAACCATAAAGCAGTTGCGAGGATTTCTCGGGTTAACAGGGTATTATCGCAAGTTTGTTAAGAATTATGGGAGAATAGTAGCACCTCTAACAACATTATTGAAGAAAGATGCATTTTCATGGACTCCTGAAGCAACTAAGGCCTTTGAACGTCTTAAAGAGGAAATGTGCCTAGCACCGGTCTTAGCTACACCAGACTTCACAAAAACCTTTATTGTGGAATGTGATGCCTCAAGAAATGGAATTGGTGCAGTTTTAATGCAGGAAGGAAGACCCATTGCTTTTGAAAGTCTTCCAATCAAAGGAAAGTATTTACAGAAACCTATTTATGAGAAGGAAATGTTAGCGATACTACATACACTAAAGAAATGGCGAACTTACCTAATGGGAAGACACTTCAAGGTAAAAACTGATCATGATAGTCTTAAACACTTTTTGGAACAAAGACTATCGTCGGAAGAATAGCAAAAATGGGTCACAAAGATGTTGGGTTATGACTTTGAAATAATCTACAAAAAAGGAAAGCTGAATGTTGTTGCAGATGCACTCTCAAGAAAGAATGAAGAGGTGGAAGCATTGCTTTGTGCCATTTCTATTATCCAACCAGATTGGATAACTAAAGCAAGAGATGAATGGAAGAAGGACAAAGATGTATGGATACTCATTCAAAATTTGCAGCAAGATCCTAGTACATCTGATACATTTAGTTGGAAAAATGATTCCTTATGGTACAAAGATCGCTTATATCTTTGTGAGAATTCCCAACTAAAACAAAAGATTCTTCTGGAATTGCACACTTCTCCTTTAGGAGGACACTCAGGATTTTTAAAAACTTACCACAGGGTGAAGAAAGAATTTTTTTGGGATGGCCTTAAATCTGATATTCAAAAGTTTGTGGCGGAATGTTTGGTTTGCCAGCAGAATAAAGTGGAGACAATTAAGACCCCGGACTTCTACAACCTTTATCCATTCCAAGTCAGCGTTGGGAGGAGATTTCAATGGATTTTATCACAGGTTTACCTAAGTCTGAAGGAAAGAATGTCATCATGGTGGTAGTTGATAGACTTACCAAGTATGCACACTTTTGTGCATTATCTCATCCATTTAAAGCAAGTACGATTGCTACTACATTTATGGACAGAATTCAAAAGCTACATGGAAGCCCAAGGGTTATTGTGAGCGACAGAGATCCCATTTTTACTGGAAATTTTTGGACGGAGTTATTTTCTTGTTTGGGTACTCAATTAGCTCATAGCTCATCTTATCATCCTCAATCTGATGGTCAAGCTGAGATAGTAAATAAATGTTTGGAAGGATATCTTCGTTGTTTTGTATCTGATAAACAAACACAATGGGTCAAGTGGTTACCTCTTGTTGAATGGTGGTATAACACTTCCTTCCATACTGCAGCAAAAATGACCCCATTTATGGCACTTTATGGATATCATCCACCATCCATCACATCATGTTTAAGGGAAAATTCGAAGGTTCAAGCAGTGGAAGATCACATCGAGCATCAGCAAGAAGTTCTCCAACTCTTAAAGGATAACCTGAATTTGGCACAAAATCGAATGAAACAACAGGCAGATCAACATCGTAGCGAGAGAAGTTTTGATGTAGGAGATTGGGTATTTTTACGGCTACAACCATACAAACAAGTGTCCCTCAAGCAAGCAAAGAAGGATAATAAATTATCGCCAAAGTACTATGGTCCTTACAAGGTGTTGCAAAAGATTGGTACTATGGCATACAAATTGGAGCTTCCTGCTTCTTCGCGAGTACATCCGGTTTTCCATGTTTCATGCTTAAAGAAGGTTATAGGTGAAAATATTCCAGTTCAAACAATATTGCCAGAACTTGATGAGGAAGGAAAAATCATATTAGAACCGGAAGCGGTCACGGAAACAAGAACTCGACAACTACGGAATCGATCAATTTCGGAGTATCTCATCAAGTGGAAGAACTTACCCACTGAAGATTCTACATGGGAGGATGAGAATTTTATACAAAAGCACCCAGAGCTACTCAAGCGTTGAGGACAACACTTTTTTTGAAGGAGAGGGGCATGTTAGGTCCCTATATTACTAGTATAGTCCCTTATTATTGTTAGTGTAAGCCCCTTATTGTTATTATTGTACCCCTTACTTAACCCCCATTTTATTATTGTTACTTTTCAGTGGCTGTTAGTGAATTAAGCTAGATTAATTGTTTATAGGATTATATTTGTGTTTATCAGACTCTATCTGTAAGGAAGTTTTATTGCATTTGTATGTCTAAATTAATTCATTTTATGTATTATTGTGTTGGAGTTTGCCCTGAAAGTAACCATTCTAGAAGTTTGTATCTATTCCTTCTACTTTTGGAAAATTTGGTTACACAACAGGCCGACAATAAAGCCTGCTTCTGGGAGGGACAATTTTGTAATACCTCAAGAGTAGACATAGCTGAAGGGGATTGAGCCAAATCTTCAACTATATTATAATTTTGTGTAGCTCTAGCTCGAGGATTATATGTCGATCTATGAATTACTCCCTTTGGTGGCTTAATCTTCAATTCAGGAATAACAAGAGGTGGTACCAATTCATTAGATGGATTTGTTGTTGATGTAGTAGGTTGATCAATGGCTGGACTACCATAGTATTTATTCCACATCGACACCAAAATATCTTGTGAAGGTTTCGTGGTGGATAAAATTAACACTTGGGAACTAGGAGCTAGATCCATAGTAACCAAATTTGTGTTCGGATTTGGGAATGGGTCTATCAACACAGCTGATGCATGAGAAGTATTGATGATTTTTGAGGCTTCAACACAGTGAGGACAATCCCTAACAAAGTTTTCCTTGTTACATATTATGCATGGATAATGAGGTTTCTGTGGTCCAGACAGTTGATCAGATGATCTTTCCTGCGGGTTAGAAGTTCTCTTTTTCTTTGATTTCCCCTTTTTCTTACCTCCTCGTTGCTTATCAATTTTTCCTTTGTCAAATGATACGACATTAATTTCAGAAGTAGGAGCAGGATCAGATGTAATAGGGTGGTGTGTGTTTGCAGTTCCTATCAAGCGTCTCCGGCATGAGAGTCCTTTATTTGAGGAGGAACATTGAAATTTTATCGCAGCGCATTTGGTATTTTTTCATAGAGCATGCTAGACTGAGTATAAATCAAGTCTAAATATTGGGCACGAACGATAACTTGCTCTTCTGTGATGATGCCACCTTTAGCCACATCCTCAATTATAGATGGTAACAGGGAATTAATGAACCATTCAGCAAGGACCTGATCAGAAACAAATGTCTTAACCATTCGTCGACGACGACGCCACTCATGAATATGATCGGAAATGTGAGTAGCATTAGTATGTTTGAAGTTGGTCAAGAGTTCCATTCCAGTTTAGTATCTAATCGGTAACTGGAAATGGGCCAAAAAGACAGTAGCTAAGATAGTGAAATTGTCAAAAGAAGCTCTAGGTAATTCAATGTACCATTTTGTTGCCGGACCTGTGAGCGTGCGCTGGGAAAGATGTAATCGAATAGAATCATCATTTAGGGAATTTGATGAACACCATAAATGATAAGTCATAACATGAGTTGATGGATATTCTTCAGGGTTTCCATTGAATTGAGGAATATCAGAGGGTAATTTATGAGGTATCACCAGCCACCAAAGAGCATAAATGATAAGATCATTGGTTAACCGGTTTAAATCTAGTAATTCCAAGGTGGCAGCAAAAGGCAACTATCTATTAAGGTTAGGTTGAGCATAGCCAGGATAAGATGGAATTGCTTGGGCAGTAGGTCTTTGAGCACCAACATATGGAATTTTCTACTGGTAACCCAGTTAGGGGTTGTTTTGCATAGCAAACGCTTGAGAATTATGTTGACCAAAACCTGGATATGATACTCGTTGAAATGAAGTTTGAGGGATTTGTGCCTGTGGTTGCCAAGAGTTCTGTCCACCAATTTTATAACCCAAATTAGTGTAAGTTGGACTCGGTTGATATGTATAACCAGGTTGCATTTGTGACATCCCATAAAATGGTACACCAGCTTGTGAATAAATGATCCCTGATACAGGTTGTTGTAGATTAACCAAAGGATTTTGAGTCTATGGACCCAACATTTGATGATATTGAGTCGAAGAACTTGCCTGATAAGGTTGATGTACAATATTTTGATTCTGTAACAGGGGTATAGATGTATTAACAAGCGGTATTGAAGTGGGTGTAACAGGTTGAACTGGTTGATATGAATGTACAACCTTTTGTGGTTGGATAGGCAGAGTGGGCTGCCATTGACAAACATTCATGTCAACATTAGTTTGACCAAAATGTGACTGAGTACTGTCATATTGGGTGACCAAAGGTTTCCTCCTAGCATAAGGAGGATAATAAGATGGAAAATATTTTTCTCCAAATGTTGGGAGTCCAATTGATATGGTACTTAAAGGAATTGACCCATAATGAGTGACTTTATATTTCCCTGATGATGGATGTAATGAATCAAGTCGTTCTATACTAACTATATGACTACCAGTTAAAACACCAAATGATGACATTTGTAAAGATCACGGTCTTGAAGATGTACCAGAGAAAGTGCCAGATAATGATTTGTAACCTGTTGGGACCGAAGGTTCACCGTGAAAATTTGACTCTGGTGAGGTTGTGAACATCAACGAATTAGCGAGGGTAGGAGCTGACGTAATTGGAATAGTAGACCCAATCGAAGATGTTGGTTCAGATATGGTTGTATGACCAAATGTATACTCTCTGAAATCAACGAGAGATTGAATGGCAATGGGATCAAAAAAAGCAGATGGAAACGATTGAGGAAAATACTGGTACAGGTAAAGGCCTCCCCAAAAATGGGTTGGACTTAAATGTGTATCAGGTTGTGGGATTTCTTCAATTGCAATTAAACCAGGAGGAAGAACTTCACTGTCAGGCCCAAAATATATTTCAGATGATTGACTATGTGATATAGGAGTTTCAGTGGCTACATATATTTGTGGAGTGACCAAGGTAGGAACAAATTCCGGTTGCTCGACTTCATGATTCAAATTTTCTGGCAAAGAAGAGACATGATTTGGATCAATTTGTGGTTGAACAATGTCAGGTCCAGGAGGTATGGTCTCAGCGATTGAATGGATCATGACCACGGGTAGATGTGAAGACTCCATTTCGACAATAGTAAATGAACCAGGATGTGTGGAAACAATTTGAGCTAACTCTGGTTTAAATGATGATGTTTCACCAGAGGTACGAATTGTACTTGATTCGGAAGATCGTGATTTCCTTCGCCTACCAGAAGTAACTTCCGGTGGAAAAGGTGGTTTTAAATCTAATCTACGTGAACGACGGGGGATAGGATTTTGTTCTTCCATGATTACTGATTTATTTTATCCAAAAAAAAAATAAACAAAAAGAGGGTAATGCTAGGAAAAAAGGTTTACCAAGAAACTATGAATTGCAGAATACCTCCTGGCAAACCAAGAAGTATGGGCAGGTAATCTCCTTGAATGTTGTGTTCGGTGTATCACAATTTCAGGGTGGCCGACTCGGTTCACTATAGATGGATAGCACCTAAAATTTGTCCTCCCAAATATACCCGAAGTTACGTGGAGGCCCAAGTCCGTATTAGCGTTGTCTGATGTGAAACTACATAGTGAGAGCACCCCTTTATACTTATCGTATTGTAACACCGCTCGATATACACAGGAGTACGTGGACGAGCTATGATATACTTACGTACGTGGAGTGAGGTATCACACTCGGAATGTATTGCAGACAAGTTAACGACATCTGCTATGTTTTACAACAAAGGAACACTTCTCTAGCCTAGACCTTCTAAATGTTATCGTTATGGTTCCAATGCATTGTTAAGTAAATTGAGATTTATTTTATGTTGACCTTGCTTAACAATTTTCCTTTCAGGTTCACCACGATGATGTATATAAAATTCCTAAAATGCAAGCTAAGAATGATAAACAAACTTTCACTTTTAGCTTTTTCAATGAAGAACCTAGCTACTAAGGGAAGAGAGAAAATAATTTGTGAGCAAAAAAATCAATGAAAAAAAACAAAATTAATGAATCACAAACTAAATGCAGATTTCCTAATGTTCCTTTTGCAAAAAACACACAATCCTACATGCAAATGCAAGTTTTTCTTTTCAGTTTACTTAATGTTATGAATGCAGAAAAGAAACTAGGTGCACTAGATCAATAATCAAAATGCTTTTTACTTTCGAGAAACGAAGAATACAAACAACAATTTCTCTTTTGAAGGAAAAACATGGATTTCAAAAACAATTTCTCCTATCAAGGTAATGAAGATTTTACAACAATTTCCTATTTCGAAAGAAAATGATTCTTAATGCAACCATAAAAAATACTTTGAAATCAACTTGTTAATGATAAAGAAAAACTTTTCTAAACAAACATTGAACAAATTTTTAGCCAAAGGAGGAAGAAGTATATAGAGTCACTGGTCAATTGAGCATCAAACTTTTCAGAGCACAACAGAAAACAAATTGAAGCAAGTTGCAAAGTCAAATTTGAGGGAATTTGGTCACTTTCAGGAATCAATGCAGTCTCCAAGGGGAGACAATTCTCTGCAACGTAGGCTTGGAAGGGAGACAATGCTCTGTAAAGCGTTGTGTCCAGTCTAAGGGTGCGTTGGACGTAGTAAAAAAAGAAAAATGCTACTGTTTAACTCACTGTCTTTGCAAATTAGGCTCTGAAAAGGGTTAATCTTTATGTGTAAGAGATAATGGGTGGATAAAAAAAGCAAACCAAAGACTAAAACACCTAGAACTAAGAGAAATTCTCCCTAGTGGAGTTGCCAGTTTGTTGGGCCAGAATTGTAATCTACGGATAAATTACGCTTCCCTAGACATGTGTTAGTATAGAAAAATAGGTGAAATACTATACTACCATTTCTCCTAACTCAGAACAGATACATAGAGAGGATTGGAGGCTTACTTGTTCAGTTGATTCCAAATGGCTCCTTCTGTCACTTCGGTTGCAGCTTCAAATTCAAGCGGTTTGTGAGCTGAATGCTTCCTGCAAGAAAGAAAACTGGAACAATAGAAAATGCAATAATATAGATATCTATTCAAGCTAGTTAGCTAAATCAGTAAAGCATAAACTACATTCATCAACCAAGAACTTACAATATGGAAAATCAAAGTTAACATAGATGCATGTAGGGAAAAAAAAGAAATACTCTTTATTGATGATATAAGGAGAGGTTACAACCTAGTGACTGATTTGAAGTGACCTTATAGCAAAGTTCCTAAGTCTCATCACAACATAAATCTCTCCAAAAGTAGCTTCACAAACCAAGCTCTCAATTGAAAATTCTCCAGCATTTCTCTACTCAAATTCTTCCACCCCAAACACTTAGATCTGTGTTCAATTTATAGATGAACTGTAGGTTGTTTTGCAATCAATAACTTTCCAAAAATAGGCAAGACATGTTTCCATTCATGTAGATGTCAAATGGACACTTGGATCTGAAGCTTGACACATGTGAACTCTTCTAGAAGGCACTGGCCAAGTGGAGATTCTGGAACAATGAGAATTTCGCTCCCAATGTGACCAATGCACCTGTGAATGTCGAGAAGTGCTTTGCAGAGCAACCTTGCATGGGGCTACCTGCATATGAAATGCACTTACGCCCCTTAGAGCCTGCGTTGCTGAGCTCTCATATGCTATATAATAAGCTTCAAACCATGGAAATTGTTGCTTGATGAAAGTCTTGCTTGATTTGTCTTGTTTCTTGTCTTAGGGCATGTAGCAACTGAAATGATAGGGAATGATAGACCCTTTATCATCGGTCTTGGAGATGATGCCCAGTTAACCAGGTCATTGGGTATGGTGCCCAAATTGACCTATAACAAATTACTAGAATGATGAGCCAAAACCTGAAAACTTAGAGATTACGATAAGACATATATAGATTTGGAAAATTAATATTATTTTAAGTTGTTGGAAGGAATAAATAATACTAAATCTACAAATTCTAGCTACTGGGGAAAAATAAAAAGAATTGAATGCATGATACAATATAGAAGAAACTACAAGTGCATTTATGAATAAATTACAGATACATGTAATAGTTGCTAGAAATCCAAGCACGCAATCTATAATTATCGAAGAGAATTCTGGAAGCACATAACATATGAAAGTATTCAAAAGCTGATGAATTCATTATAAAATCTAAAAGTATGATATAAGTACATATGCATCCATTACTGATATGATGAGGAAATGTAATTAAGAATGCCAAATATAAATATATATAAACTGTCTAGTTACAATAATCCTCGTACATCCTTAAGGATGACACAATCATATGTATATAATTGAATTAAAAAGAAGAATATATATTACATAATTTCATTAACTGTCAAAGTTTAAGTATGTCACTAACACCTAAACATAGGAACTACACCAACACCTGTCTAAGATAAGTGCCATAAGGAGATCCATGGCAGAACAACATGCTTCCAACTTGAGGAAGAATAATTTTTTTAAGTATGATTAGTGAGGGAACCTTGATTTTCACATAGACCAACATAATTCAAAAGCATACCTATAAAATAGCATATATACGCAAATTAGAGAGAGCCAAATAGAATAATAAATCCAAATTACTACTGTGTAAGGGACAAAGAGATACCTTAGTTGAGCAAGTTGTGGTGATGTTATTTGTTCTTCCTGTGCATAAAAATAAAATAGGGTTGTGAGTGAAGGGATCCTCCAGCATATAAACATGGAAATGATTAAACGAGAAATCAAAAAATTACATAAAGTATTGAAATAACCTAAAGGTGAAAGGATGCGAGGATAGGTTGTCATCCTCATCTTCTTCAACAAAATTCTCATCTAAAAAAAGATTAAACTTGAGTGGAAACCCACATTATAAATTTAGAGCATAAAACAAAATTTAACGTAAAAGGGAAAACTATAAACAAAATTAAATGTACAACAATGCCCAAAACGAGAAATAGAATAGGGATAAGAAGGGTCGTTGCAAACCTCAAATGAGGAAATATATTGCGTTACGAAATTGCATGAAAAAATTAAGGGACAAAACCACCCAGATAGGTTACACATTTTCCCTAAGCAGTGTGAAGGGAAATAACCCAGAAATGGCTTACGCAAATGCCATGAATAATACAAGGGGGAAAAACCCCAATTACAATACAATAAATGAATAAATACAAAAAAAAATACTCATAAGTAAATGGATCCGTGGGTGAAGTATACTGTATGTAATAATACAAAGAATTAAACCCAAAATGGTATGGCTAACGCAGAAGTGAACTAAATATTTAACAAATATACCCAGATGGAATTAAAGGTATGAACAAGAAGTAATTGTACAACCCAAAAAATCAAATGATAAACCCAAAAATCATATGGGAAAAGTAGAGATTTGCTCACAACTCTCATGAATGAATCAAGTTCAAATACTACAATGAACAGAATGGAAATCGAAATTGTAAAACCAAGGATTTAATTAAACAGATGAATCACAATTCCCTTAGGAATTAAAGCAATTGAATAAACAAACGATAGCAGGAAGCTCATTGTTACATCTAAAAACCGGAGACTTAATTGAAGAACATAAATTATGCTAATGTGTAATCTGGGTTACATAACAGAACATTTCGATGCGATCTTACACCTCATAGGATTGGGGTTCTAATACTCGATTTACCTATCCAATATTCCGAAATCGAGCCCAAAGAATATAATTAGGGAGAATAACTCCAAATCGAAAATAAATATAAACTAATCAAATGTGCAGTGTGTAACCTAGCCCACCGTGGGTGAATGGCACATACAACCCATAATTGAAACGATATATTCAAGGTAAAACCCATATTTAAATCAACCAAGGGATTTTAATTCCTTTATATGCATAGTCAATTGGGTAGAATAGCATATACAAAAAATGCTATAGAATATAGTGAAAAAACCCAGAATTAGAATTACAAATCACATTAAACATAGACTTGAAGTGCCATATGAAATATACATAAACCTAGAACCTCAATGGTGTACAAAGGTGTAAACACTAAAATCAAAATGCATATAGAATCCACTTACCTCGTATTGGAAGGAAAGGGGCTGGAGCACTTCTAGATTGAAACCTATAACTTGTCACTGAATATCATGAGCAGAGTGAGAACCTTTACCCAAATGACCACATAAAGGAGACAGAGGGTTTCCTCCTTGTGAAGGTTAATAAACCCACAATGAGATGGGTATTTTGAATTTAATGAGAAACAAATACATAAAACATAGAGCAAAGGTAAAAATAGATTTACCTGAGGTGAAGGGCAAGGCTAACCATGCCGTGGGGTTCCCTGCAAAAACAAACAAACAAAATTAGGAGTAAACCTAGATATTGTAAGAACAATACAACCTATGTAACCATGGCAACAAGAAAACACAATGAAAACATGGTAAAATACTTACTTGTGAAGCCATGGTGAAGGAATGCTCCACGAAGAATTAAATTTTGTCCACATCCAACATGATAAACACACACAAAGTCAACTTCGAGAAGGAATCGAAAGGAATCGAGCTAACATGGCTCTGAAAGTCTAGTTGTAGGTTCGAGATATGGAGGCATGGCTCCCTCCAGCATGATGGCCGAAAATCACGGTGTGCAAAATCGAAATGAGGAAGAGAAGGGTAGGTAAAACCCTTAGGGTTTTCGTAAAGTCTCTAAGTCATATATTAATTCCCATGTGATCAAAACCATTCATCTTGGGCATCAATAAGGGTAAAGGCCACGTGAGGGCACATGGCCTTTGCCACATGGTTCACTCTGATCAAGACATGTCACGGAGGTAGGGTCAGTATGTTAAATGTAGAATGGAGTTAGGTAATGGGTGTTAATGTTGATCAGCGGTTGTCATCGATGTCAACCCAAGCAGCAACAAGGGCTAACCCAATATTGCATGGTATTTTTGACCTACAAAATTACTGTATTCCGTTTCAACAATTCTTTTGATGGTTTCTACTTGTTGAGATGTTTCTGTTGATATATGGCACACCACGTAATTCTTCATGGTTTGAGAGATATTCATGTTTGAAGTTTATATGCCCAGTTAGAGGGCTAAAACCCCATAGGGTTGTGGCATGGGTCATTGAAATTCATAATTAATATTTTTTAAGCTCCTAAAATCCCTCCCATGTTCACTTGTTGAAGCCTCTCTCAACGTAAGCATTTATATAAATTGTGATCCTCATTTCCTCCTTATGCAAGGGATCTCTCCATCTGAAACAGGTCATTGTGGAATTTTCGCTCTAAATTTTTTTCTATGAAGGTTCAGACTCTAAAATTTTTATGAGTCAAAGCTGAAATCCTGAGGAAGATGCTGTGAAAATTTTAGATCAAGCGGAGATATGATCTGTGGAAGTCAGTGTTTTTGCAGGCTCCGGAAATTCATCTCAAAGAAGTGACCTTTGTAAAATAGTCATAACTCTCTCTCTGAGTATCGGATTGGAATTACATAGAAAGTGGTAGATAGTGCATAGAATATAGTTGTTTCTTTATCAATTTTAGATCCAAATGAAGAAAGAATGACACATGGCACGTTGTACAAGTTCGCTCTACTGAAACAGTCCATAATTAGGGCATTGTGAGATATTGGGTATAACTCTCTCTTGAAGAATCTAAATTGGGTCAGACCTATGGCATTGGAAAGAAGACTCAGAGGACTACTACAGGACCGAAAATAAAATATTGGGGATATGAAATAACAAATATACACCAGATTCAATATCGAGCTCCTGGAAGGCAAAGAAAATGCTAGATCATGTGTTGTCAAGGGCTACAAAGGACCAGAATTTCTAGGGAAGCAAAGCAAAGCAAGGTGCAACAGAGGGTAGCATGATAAGAGAAGAAACCAAGGTGCATAACAGCAATAATAAGTTCATCACATGAAGTCTTCAAGTGGCCAGCACTGCATACAATCATTGTAAAGGTATCATTGTACTAAGTCATTGTAAATACATTTTTGTACAAATTGTACTAGTGTCTATCTGCCAAGAGTTGAAGAGGCAGTGTCAGGTGGTCTAGGATCATCATTAGGTGGTTGTGTCATAGTTGGGGTTATGGTTTAGTGTGTCTTATTCTTCTACATCATTCTATATCATTTTAAAGTGGACCATTTTCCCTAGTACAGGAGTCTACTCTTCTTTTATTCTTCTACAGGGTGGTAGGGTGGTGCTATGGTGAGTTGTAGCTCATTGGGTGTTGGGGCATCCGTTCAATTAACTATTGAAGAATCACAAGCGTTGGAGCATCCATCTAGTGGGAGATGGAGAAGAATTCTTTTCTATATTCTAGGAAGTTGGAGCTTTATTTTCAATTGGAGTTGAACATTAAAGAATTATTAGAAAATAATTAGGTGGTTTTTGTCTCGGAGTGGGTTTCCATCTTAAAAACTGTGTGGATTTGTGTTCCTTTTGTTTACTGATAATAATTGAAGATTAACTAATGCTCTAATTGAAAGGAATACTGATTCACCCCCCCTCTCAGTATTTCCAACAATTGGTATCTGAGCTTGGTTCCTTCAATAGTAGTTTAACAGCTGGAAGGAGGTCATGGAGCATACCAAGAATGGTGTACCTCTATTCAATGTAAATAATTATGCACTATGGAAAGGAAGAATGGAGGTATATATTTTGGCACAAGGTTACGAAGTATGGGACACTGTTCAAAATGGATTTACATCAACCGCAGATGAACAAGGTAAGAAGAATTTGGTAAATGATGCAAAAGAAAAGAATATTATTATCAGTGGACTTATTGAATCTGCTTATCATAAGGTCTTGGGTTGTAAAACCACCAAAAATATATGGGACAATATTGAGAATATATATTCAGGTGACTCAAATTTCAAAGAAGCAAAGCTTCAAATCTATAGAGCAACTTAAGCAACACAGAATGAAAGAAGATTGCAACATTGCTGCATACTTCCAATACGTTGATGAAATAACCAATACTCTGGAAGGATTGGGAGAGCCAGTTGACAAGAAGAATATTATACAGAATATTCTTAGAACGTTACCAGGGAGATTCAACCTGAAGGTATCGGTCTTAGAATACAGTGAAAATCTGAACAAACTCAGCAAAGAGGAATTACATGGAGTTCTCATAGCATATGAAATGAGACTTGATGAAGAAGAGGGTACTTCAAATATAGAAACTGCATTCATTGCATCTAAGAAAACTAATAAGGACAAACAACCTTCAATTGAAATGACATGCACCTGCAAGTGTGAAGAAAAGGGAGATGATGGAGAAGGTCTTTCAATGAATAATATGCTTACTTTACGAGAAAAATAAAAACTGGTAAGGGAAAATTCAAAGGTAAAATTCCATTGATATGTTTCAGTTGTGGTGAGGTTGGGAATTTCACAGCAAAATGTCCGAACAAAAGTGATGGAAACTCAAAAGGAAAGAAAGGCTTTAAGAAATTCAACAAGCAAGGAAAAAAGAAAGGATCCAAAAGGAAATTTCTCTCTAAAGAAGATAACTCATCATCCGATGAAGAAAGTGACAGCAAAGAAGAAGCCAATGAGAAAGTATTGTTTATGGCCACGCACAATAAACAAGAAGTATCAAACAATTAAGAAGAAGGGTTGGCCATAGAAGAATTTTCTGAGGAGGCAATCAAGCTTATAAAAGAGCTCAATGCTGAGAAGATCTGTTCCAATACTCGTGAAGAACAAGTTCAAGGTCTCAAAATTGAAGTTGAAGAACACAAATGTATTAAAGAATCACTTCAAAAGAAGTTGGAAGAAAGCAACCAAGAAAGGGATGCATTAGAAGCCGAAGTAGTCTCGTTGCGTAAGGAAGTGAAGAAGGGAAAAACTGTCCAAAATTATGCCAACAGCTCAAGGGAATTGGAAGAACTCATCAACAATCAACAATCTTACAACGACAGAACTGACCTCGGTTACAAAGAAGAAGAAGCAGGACCTTCTACAACAAAATACAATGAACCTATGAGATCTGACATACATGCAGAATTCACTGGACAAGATTTGCAAGCACATCCTTGGAAGACGATTCCTCGACGAATATTTCCATCTAGTTACCAACATATTTTTCATGGATATTGTTATTCATGTGGAAAATTTGGTCATAAAGTTGTAGAATGTCGCACGTACCCTAGGAACCAATACAATTCCAAGAGATCCTTCAAATATGAACCTCCCAGGGCTCAACAAAACATCAATAGATTTGAACATTTAAGAAATAATATGGAATGTTACAAATGTCAGAACTTTGGACACATAGCCAGAGACTGCAGACTTGAAAATCCTCCAGAAGAATCTTCGAAGACATAGAATGAATGAACATGGAAGAAGAAGACTGATAATTGTGCTCTCGCTCTCAAGGCTCAAAACAACAAATATGTGTGGTATGTTGACAGTGGTTGCTCAATGCATATGACTGGAGATAGAAGGAAATTTGTATCTCTTAAAGAGAAGAAGGATGGAACCATATCCTTTGGAAATGATAGATCTTCAAATGTTATAGGATCAAGCTGTCACTCTCAGAAGCAAAGATGTTATAGCCAAGAATGTTCTATTGGTTGAAAACATGAATCACAATCTTCTCAGTGTTGGTCAAATGTGTGATCAAGGACACAAAATGCTATTCAACTCCACAAAATGTGAAATCAGGAAAAGCAGGTATGGTAAAATATTGGCTACAACAAGTCGAGCTCCAAACGACCTATATGTTCTGGATGAAGCAACTAAAGCATGTCTATTAGATAAAGAAGATGAAATCTGGTTATGGCACAAATGAATGGGTCACATAAACTTTGACAATATTGTCAGGATAAGAAAAAAGGAAGCAATACGAGAAATGCTGAAAATATCAAAACGTTCCAACACACTATGTGAGGCCTCTCGACATGGAAAACAGACAAAAGTCTAATTTAAAACAAAATAACACTTTGCATCACATCCATTGGAATTGATACATACTGATCTATGGGGTCCTGTGAGAAAAAAAGGCTTAGATGGAGAACTATATTTCATGTTAATGATAGATGAATATACCAGGATGACAACCGTCAGTTTCCTAAAGAAAAAATTTGAAGCATTTGAGTGCTTTAAGATCTACAAGGAGTTGGTTGAAAATGAAACTGATTTGAAAATAAAGTGTCTAAGATCAGATAATGGTGGAGAATTCACTTCCAAATTATTTCAACAATACTGTGAAGAAAATGGAATAAAAAGACAATTTTCAACAGTACGAACACCTCAGCAAAATGGAGTTGCTAAAAGAAAGAACAAAACCGTACAGGAAATGGGTAGAACAATGTTGAAGGACTCAAAATTGGATGAAAAATTCCGGGTTCAAGCAATTGATATGGCAGTCTTCATTATCAACCGAAGTCTTCTCAGAAATAATTGCAACAAGACTCCATATGGATTATGGAAAGGAAAACCAACTAATGTAAAATATTTCAGAATCTTTGGAAGAAAATGTTATATCAAAAGAGAAGATCAAAATTTGGGTAATTTTGAATCACGTGTTGATGGAGGTATCTTTGTTGGTTACTCATGCAAAAGAAAGGCCTATAAATGTTATAATCTAAGACAACAATAGATAGTGGAGAGCATAAATGTTACATTTGACGAAGATGTTGTTATAGCGAATAATGATGAGGATCTAGAATCTTTGAAACTTGAGACAGAGGCTGAAAAAGACAGATAAAATTGTAGAACAAGAAGCAACTATCAACGAGGAAGAAGTAAACAATGATCATCAAGATATACCAGAACAAAAACAAGAAGCTCCTCCAAGGAGAACAAAAGAATGGATTCAAAAGAACCATCCATCAAATCAAATAATTGGTGACATAAATGAAGGTAGACAACTTCGTTCATCACAACAAGCTCACATTGCTTTTCTAGCAACATTTGAGCCTAGTAGTTTTGAGGAAGCCAGCCAGAATGAAAATTGGGTAGCAGCTATGAATGAAGAATTGGATCAAATTGAGAAGAATAACACCTGGGAATTAGTTCTAGGAGAAAAAGATAAAAATTCCATTGGGACTAAATGGGTGTTCAGGAACAAATTGAATGAAGATGGGCAGGTTACCAGAAACAAAGCAAGATTGGTTTTCAAAGGCTATGCACAAGTGGAAGGAATTGATTTCGACAAAAAATTTGCACCAGTTGCCAGAATGGAAGCCATCCAAATGTTTTTTGCTTATGCATGTTCAAGAAAAATCAAAGTCTACCAAATGGATGTTAAGTCAGCATTTCTGAATGGAGAATTAGAAGAAGTTTACATCGAACAACCTGAAGGTTTTCTACTATCAAAAAAATAAGACTATGTTTGCAGGTTAAATAAGGCTCTATATGGTCTCAAGCAGGCTCCGAGAGCATGGTATGCTCGTCTTGATGGATATCTACGTCAACAAGGGTTCAAGAAAGGTACTGTTGATAGAAATATTTATGTACAAATAGATAAAGATAATTTAACAATCGTTGAGGTATATGTGGATGATATAATATTTGGTAGCAATGATGATCGACTAAGTAAGAACTTTTATACAAAGATGAAAAGTGAGTTTGAGATGTATTTACTTGGTGAGTTGACATACTTCTTAGGGCTTCAAATATCTTAGCAAGAGGAAGGAATATTTATATGTCAAGCCAAGTACATCAAAGAAATGCTCAAGAAATTCAAAATGGAAGATTGCAAACCCGTCCTTACTCCGATGGTAACAGGTTGCAAATTGAGCATAGACGACTCATCTAAGGATGTGGATCATAGGTTGTATAGATCTATGATTGGTAGTCTTCTATATGTAACAACCTCTCGGCTAGATGTTATGCAAGCAGTTGTATAAGTAGCAAGATTCCAAGCAGCACCAAAAGAATCACATATTATTGTCATCAAAAGAATTATTTGATATCTAAAGGCCACAGAAGAATATGGCTTGTGGTATCCCAAGGGTAACAATCTCATTATTCAAGCCTTTACAAATTTAGAATGGGCAGGAAGCGTTGATGATCGTAAGAGTACTAGTGGAGCATCATTCTATCTAGGTGGTTGTCTTGTATCATGGTTGAGCAAAAAGAAAACCTCAATCTTGTTATCTACAATGGAAGCAAAATACATTGCAGCAGCATCATGTTGTACTCAAGTCCTTTGGATGAAACAAACTTTGCAAGATATTCAAGTACAATTCAGTGAGCCTATTCCCATATTCTGTGACAACACTAGTGCCATCATCATCTCCAATAATCATGTCATGCATTAAAAAACAAAACACATTCCGATCAAATATCATTTTGTTAGAGAAAAAGTCGCTGAAAAGAATATCAAACTTGAGTATGCTTGTACGAAAGAAAAAATTGCTGATACCTTCACTAAACATTTACCTTGTGAAGCCTTTGAATATCTTCATCAGAAGCTTGGGATTCTCCCAAGTTCTCATTAGATTATAGGTCTGCAGGATGGTTGTGTGCTAGGGGGAGTGGAAGTGTGTACAGGGCCACAGGATGGTTGTGTTTCAGGGAGAGTTACCCTTTTCCATTGATGTCAAAGGGGGAGAGAATGTTGTAGGAAGAGGTGTCATGATCGTAGGGGGAGTACTTGTGCTGCCATCAATGCCAAAGGTGGAGATTGTTGATCAGCGGTTTTCATTGATGTCAACCCAAGCAACACTAGAGGCTAACCCAATATTGCATGGGATTTTTGACCTACCAAATTACTATATTCTAGTTCAAGAATTCTTTCAATGGTTTCTACTTGTCGAGATGTTTCTGTTGATATATGGCATGCCACGTAATTCTTCACGGTTTGAGAGATATTCATGTTTGAAGTTTATAACCCCCAGTTAGTGGGCTAAAACCCCATAGGGTTGTAGCATGGGTCATTGAAAAGTCATAATTAAAATTTTTTAAGCTCCTAAAATCCTTCCCACGTTCACTTGTTAAAGCCCCTCTCAACCTAAGCATTTATATAAATTGTGATCCTCATTTCCTCCTTATGCAAGGGATTTCACCATCTGAAACAGGTCATCGTGGAATTTTTGCTCTAACGTTTTTTCTACGAAAGTTCAGAAGTTGAAATTTTTATGAGGCGAAGCCGAAATCCTGAGGAAGCTGCTGTGAAAATTTCAGATCAAGGTGCACAATATTTTCGGAGATATGATCTGTGGAAGTCAGTGTTTTTGCAGGCTCCTAAAATTCATCTCAAAGAAGTGACCTTGGTAAAATCATCATAATGCTCTCTCTGAGTATCGGATTGGAATTCCATAAAAAGTGGAAGATAGTGCACAGACTATAGTTTTATCTCTATCAATTTTAGAGCCAAATGAAGAAAAAATGACACATGGTACACGGTACAAATTCGCTCTGCTGAAATAATCCATAATTATGGAATTGTGAGATATTCGGTATAACTCTCCCTTGAAGAATCCAAATTGGGTCAGAACTATGGCATTGGAAATAAGATTCAGAGGACTACTATAGGATGAAAAATCAAATATTGGGGATTTGAAATAACATGGATACACCAGATTCAATATCGAGCTCCTGGAAGGCAAAGAAAAAGCTAGATCATTAGTTGTCAAGGGCTGCAAGGGACCAGAATTTCTAGGGAAGCAAAGCAAAGCAAGCTACAGCAGAGGGTAGCACGACAAGAGCAGAAACCAAGGTGCATAACAGCAGCAGTAAGTTCATCACATGAAGTATTCAAGTGGGCAACACTGCATATAATCATTGTAAATGTATCATTGTAATAAGTCATTGTAAATACATTTTTGTACAAATTGTACTAGTGTCTATCTGCCAAGAGTTGAAGAGGCAGTGTCGGGTGGTCTAGGATCATCATTAGGTGGTTGTGTCATAGTTGGGGTTATGGTCTAGTGTGTCTTATTCTTCTACATCATTCTATATCATTGTAAAGTGGACCATTTTCCCTAGCATGAGAGTCCATTCTTCTTTTATTCTTCTACAGGGTAGTAGGGTGGTGCTAGGGTGAGTTGTTGCTCATTGGGTGTTGGGGCATCCGTTCAGTTGACTACTGAAGAATCATGATAATTGGAGCATCCATCCAGTGGGAGTTGGAGAAGAATGCTTTTCTAGATTCTAGGAAGTTGGAGCTTTATTTTCAATTGGAGTTGAATATTAAAGAATTATTAGAAAAGCATTAGGTGGTTTTTGTCCTGGAGTGGGTTTCCACCTTAAAAACTATGTGCATTTGTGTTCCTTTTGTTTACTGCTAAGCATTAGGTGGTTTTTGTCCCGGAGTGGGTTTCCACCTTAAAAATTATGTGCATTTGTGTTCCTTTTGTTTACTGCTATCATTGTACAAACACTGATAATAATTTAAGATTAAATAATGCTCTAATTGAAAGGAATATTGATTCATCCCCCCTCTTAGTATTTCCAACAGTTAAAGCCTTCATAGAAACCTATCTACGTTTATATGGGAGTAAGGGTATTAAAAACATACCATAACAAGACTACAAATAAATGAAACATTAGAGTTAGGTAGAGTACCGGTTAAATTATATAAAGGGTAATGTATGTGAAGGTATGGAAAGGTAAGTGGAGATATGTAAATTTTAGAGAATAGGTTAATGTAGGTAAAAGATAGGTTAACAATATTAACCTATGAATTGTGCATAGCTTACTAAGTGAGTAATGGTTGGAGAACCATAACACTTGAAGTTTATTAAAATGATTTGGTAAAGGAGGGATGCCAATCATTAAACTAGAAAGGTTCGTGATTTTTTTTTTGGGAACATGACAAGTGGTATCAGAGCCTAAGTTAAAACACTCGACTTATGGACCCCAACACTGGAATTTCTGCTGTCTGGTAATTTTAATTGTATGGTTAAATATTTTTTATACAAAAATGATCAATTGCATATTATGGTTTATTAATGCTAATGTTTTAATGTGCATAAGACATAAGGTGTAGACATATTTACAACTATTTTGATGTCTAACAGAGAAGAGATGTATGTGGAACTAAGGGAGGAGGATAACCCTCCAGATTGCAACATCCAGATGCTACAAATGATAAAAAAATTGCATCAAGAAATGGTTCATCTAAGGAATAGAAATAAACATTTACTGCAAGCTAGCAATGAACAAGAGAGGTTGATAAGAGAATTAGCCTCTAAATCCAGTCATCAAGAGGGAGAAAAAGAAAAACTGTAAAGAAAAGAAACATAAACCAACTCAGAGAATTCTAAGAGTGGGGAGGAGTCTAAGAAAGCAGACTCTAAGTCCAAAAGGAGGAAGGAGTTGTAGGGGGGATTCTACAAGACAAAGCCTCCAACCTTTGACGGAGATAAGAAAGAGGATATGGAAGCCTAACTCCTGAATATGGTAAAATAATTTCAAGTATATGAGTACGGAAGAAATCTAAATGCAAGGCTAATAGTTTAGCAAATACAAGGTAAAACTACACTTTTGTGGGAGGAGACCAAAATTATACACTTTCTGGATGAAAAGACAGTCTCATGGGAGGAATTTCGGGAGAAGTTAAAATACCGATACCTTAATGAAAGTTATTATGATGACAAGGCGAAGGAATTTCATGATCTAAGGCTAGGGCAGCTCACCATTAATGAATTTGTGATGAAGTTCACAAACTTACTTTACTATGTACCATACATAAGAGAATAAGAAGCGAAAGTAAGGAGATTTTTAAATTGTTTACCCAAAATATACAAAGAGAGAATTGAGTTTGATAACCCAAAGACAATGGATGAAGCTGTTAGAAAAGTCCGACTATGCTATCAACAATTTAAAGGTCGGAATGATCACTTGAAAAATTGGTAGAATAAGGAGAAAGGGAAGGCTGAAACAAACTCAAAAAGACCCAAACGGATAAAATTAGCCAGCCCATTCTCACACAGGTTCCAAGCGCATGTAAGGGAACAAAAAACGAGATGTAGGGGTAAAACCCAAGGAACCATTGAAGTGTTTGGGGTGTGGAGAACCTCACATGTTGCAGGACTGCCCACACAACTCTCATGCTATTCAAAACATTCAAGCAATGCACGAGTCAACCAAAGTGAATGATGTTGCTAGAAGCATTCCCGAATCAACACTGCATTAAAAGAGCGACAGACTGAACATAAATTGACCATGATTGAAATTGAAGGTATCATTTCCAACCAACCTGTATCTGTTTTAATTGATCCTGGAGCTAGTTTAAGCTATATTAGCCCACACATAGTGGAAAAATGTAAATTGCAGATAGAAAAATTCCAGCACTTTTGGCTGGTGCAGTTGGATACCAGAACCAAACAGAAGGTAACCCATAAATTGCATAAGTACCCTGTAAATATGAATGAGTATATTACATATCTGAATCTGTATTATCTCCCCTTAGGATCTTATGACTTACTAGTTGGTATGGATTGGCTAGAACAACAGAAAGTAATAGTAAACTGCTTAGAAAAAATAGTAAATTGTACAAATGCACTAGGATAGTTAGTTGTAGTGAGAGGAAAGCAAAAACATGTGTTTGTTTTGTAAATTAATCCCTCTTGCGGACAAGAGCGATCTCTCTAGTACTCCAGAAAGTAACTAGAAACAAATATCCATTGAATGCCTCTTTCTATAAACTATTCGTATTTAGATTATTACAACCTTGAAATAAGGAGGTTATGCTCCTACCTTTCAACCGAGACATTCAATGTAGCCTATTTCCTTTCTCTCTAAAGAAATTATTCAATGCTAAGAAGAATATGTAATCACAAGTAATACAAAAGATCAAAGCACTTGCAGTATATAATAATCATAAATACTAGTCCAACTTAGTGATGAAGGAGTCTATGTATTAACATTATTTCAATAAACTCAGAAACAAGACAATGAGAAAAATAAATCCATATGTATTATCAGAAATTAAGAAGAGAAATATTACAAACCGAGCCTTGATGTTATACATATTTCTCCCATGTGTCTGCATAATCATTTCCTTTAGTCTGATAAGAATTCCTCTCTAGAATGACTAGCATGAAGTCATGTACACAAAGGTGTAATCTTCAATGTACCAACAACAACTTACTAGTTCAGAAAATATGAACTGTATGAAATCTATCCAACTTATAATCTATACAAGTCAGTATCTACCCTTCAACCTACAAATTAGACTCAATTTATAGAGAGATTGAGGTAATTTCAGATCCATTAAGAGAGGGATGAGTTCCTCCCATGAAGGGATTTGGGTTCCTTTAGCCAAGGTATAAGCTCCATGAGTAGAGGGATAAAGCTCGAACTGGTGCGACTCTAGAGGCTTCCAGTTGGGAAAATATTTGACCAACTAGGCTTATATAAGTTAATTTTTATATTTAATTCCTTTTTACGGGGGCACGCAGGTTTTAGTGGCAAATAGAGTAGTGATCTTCGTGGCTAATGGAATAAGAATCAACACATGCGCTGGAAATGGTCATAAAAAGTGCGCAGGTAATATTTTAAAGGTTTAAAGATATTTTCTCCAATTTCCAAGACTTGGTTCAAGAACATGAGTGCTTTTGACTTCTAATGGAGCATGATATGGATGGTGATAGACCCATATTGACAGTAAAATGTCATGGTGACAAAATGATGTGTAACATATTGCCCCCTAAAGTGTAAATTCTGATAATGTTTTTTTAAAGAGTGAAGCGTTTTATCATTCCATGGATTGGATTAGAGACACCAGTCGAAAACCTGTAAAAACATTCAATGCAAATATATATCATCACCGAGGTAGGCATTCCCATACTCGGAGCAAAAATAACTAAATGTTCTGGTACATATATGATTTTAGCATTACATTAAGAGTAGACATAGTATGGATGCATCCATTTGTCATAAGAAGTCTAATGTATCATGAATACATAACTCCTCGCAGTCTAGTTGGTGGAAACTAGATCCAGGGTCTTCATTTATGTTTCTCAAACTAGTACGAATCTATCCATGCGATTGATTGTGTCGAAGTCGAACATGGTAGAAACCACTTGATTACTGATCAATGATGAGAACCATTAACAAGTGTGAGAGAAACCACCAATAATGACAATGGTTCTAAAAATATTCCAGCACAATCTAAGAAGTGTGAATGAATGATTTGCAGTAGAACACTCATAGAATCATTCGATCAAAGGTCAATTATGAGAACCTATCATGGAAGGCAAGAAAACTTCCATTAGGGCATGCATATTCCAAGGTACTGATAGGATTCTAAAGCAACTTTCTAGATAATGAGTTGATGTCAATAAAAAGTGATCCGTTGTAAGAAAGACTACGACACGAAACCATTAGATCAATTTTTGAAGAAATTTTTTGCAAGGAATGACTTGGGGATGGTCAACGCGAATGGAGACAAATATTTGCAATGAATGGTAAATTGAAATTTCTCTTGAACACATAATGAAACTATAAATTTCTTGGAAGCATTTGACTCAAAGATAATACCCAGAAACTGGCTGAATACTTTCAATGTGGTTTGATTAACTGTAAGAAAAAGGATTACCCAACCCAGGTATAAGTGCAACAAAGTGTCATGTTCAAGAGCGACATGCTGCTTCCTAAAAAATGGATAATGAATGGATTATTTTTCTTACTTTTTTGCCCCACCATTACTGGCAAGTACCTCTTTATTTTTGTCAATCGTGATGAGGATAGCGTTTTCTTTTCGTGTAACCTCATCCTTCAGACAACTCCCTCTTAGTATTTTTAACGAACCCTAAGAAAGAGTGGTTTGGTTCTGTTGTGATCGACATGTCCTATACTATTTAGTTTTAACAAGTCCATCATCGGATTAACTCAGTGTTTCTCAGTTTTACAGAGTCAGAAGAAAAACATAAGTAAACTCCGTAGTGTTCATTTTCATAAATTTAGTCTCTCAAACTCGAAAAAGGACAAAATAATGTAGGAGAGAACTCTATTGACCATGGAGTCAATGTATACATTTTTCATAAATAGTCTAATTCAGTCTTGAAAAGTGGTAAACTTATACTGAATAAATGAATTTTCATTTACTTTAACGAGTTTTAATATTCAAGTACTCAGTGGTATTTTCATGTTTAGAGAGTCTGAAAATGGCTTAAAAGAGGACACTAGGGTTTCACTTTTTTTTGTATTTTATAGAGACCAAAAAAGTGATAAAATTATACTTAATGTCAACATGATTCTTTCCAAAAATAACATGTTTCCTGGACAAAAACTAAAAAAATTACAAATATCTGCTCTCAAAATATGAAAAACATTTTTATTTTGACTTCTAAAGTGAAAATAAAAAAATAATATTATTTTATTCATTCAAAATCATAAAAGAAGTTAAAACAAATCATTTTTACCTTTTATTTTTCAAAGCAGAGCAGAAAGATATTTTTTCCCTAAACCTTTCACATCATTATTATCTTGATTTTCATCCATTTAGTTTTGGATTTTAAGTCTTTAGGTAATTTTTTAGGGGGAAAAAAGGTTTTGAAATAAGCTCTCGGGGGTGTGCATTTATTAATAGAAAAAATCATAGAGCCGCTGCGGTTTTTATTTGTAGCTCGTGCGCAAAAACACACTGTGTACACATAAAACCTATGCAAGTGTCGTGGGGTTTTGAAAATTATGTTTCTATCCATAAAAAATGGCTCAATGTCTCCCAAATGATTTCTAATGATCCTAATTGATGGTTTGTAGGTTATCAATCGTGTTGGAATGGTGAGAAAACGAGCATGAACTTCAAGATAAGGAAGCCATGGACGATTTGACAACACTTCGAACATTAAGAAATTGTGGATTGTATGAATTCTGGGCGATTCAAGGTATGAAGGCACAAGTTGAGCTAATGACCTGGCTAGTCAATGCTTGGGATGTTTAGGATCACTGTTTCATCATTGGAGACCATAGGCTTGTGATCGAACCAGAGGATATTTATTTCCTCATTGGATTACCCCGCAAAGGGAGGGACATTTCCTTGTTTGGGAAAAGACCAAGTGGTTTGCCCACTACATCTTCTATGGCTTAATATTGTAGCCAAGATTTAGAGTTGAAGGATGGTCGCATTGATATCAAAACTATTGTGCGATTAGACCTAAATATCCTTGAATTTAGAGTTACCAGGTTGTGTGCGATTGCAGATCTCCATGTGGCTACCAAATCTCAAATGCAGACTGCAGTTGAATGTTCTGGGGGAAAAATTTTCAATTGGTGTGAAGGAGTCTTGGTTAATATGAAGGGTCAACTTACGAGAGCTAAGAATGGGAAGTTGAAAAGCTTTGGCTATGGAGCCATTATTGTGTCTTTTTGCTTTGGAGAGGATTCCACTCCTCGCACCTCAACAGTCTCTAGTGGATCCCACAGGACCTTGGGAACCACGTATGCTGTGATGGGTATCATTGAAGGCTTGCCATGGTGGCGATGGTGGTCCATTAGTTCTCTATACTCCTTAGTTATTTATATGGCTTAGGAACCAAATCTTCATGATTAAATATTTTCCTTACGTAGGGGTAGATTTCATAGGTAACCCTAACACATCACTTCCACCAGGGGCACAATGTGATGCATCAGGTAAACAAAATAATTTTTAATTTTTTTATGTTATCTAATTTTTATTTGGTTTTCTATCATCCAATACTAATAAAAATTTAAATTCAGATGTCGACCTATCATGACTAGCAGCGCTTCGTCACTTTGATAGGAAAGATGCACAGGCTATAGTAGGACCACCACAAACTGATGCGGTAGAGATCCTTACAGACGTGGAGCACAACCTTGAGAGGTTGACTATTTATGTCCCAGAGACAGGGACATATGATATACCTCTCAGGCTCCAGAGACATGTGACTGATGTTCCAGGACCATTCAAGAGATATCTCTGCAAGGTGGTGTTAGGATCCTGTGATTTGGCAGATTAGCATACCAAATGACAAGGTAACATGAAACCAATCTTTAGAGTTCTAGGACCTAGTCTTCCTAGAGTAAGAGAGGGATCTCTCAGGTTGTTTTCAAATATGTATGCTTGTTTTCTGTTAAGGGTTGTTTTTAGGCTAGTTATGAAGTATGATTTTTGCTGGTTTGTTGGGTTGGGTATGATGATCAAAGAGCATGGATAAAATGAGGAAATCTCTAAGTCATTGGGAAATGGAGTCAAATGAAAGTCATGATAAGTTCATCAATGGATTGGGGAGTATCATAGGGAAAATCTAACTTGGCCAATGGATCTTCAAAGTTTAAGAAATTGAGGTGAACATCAAGGATAAGAATGAAAGTAGGACAAAGAGAAATTAAGAATTCTTTATCATTTAATTTAAACAAGAAAAATCTTTCAAGGAATTTGTTTTGAAGTAAGCCAAAGGAAATGGAAAACCATAGACTTCTTTGTTTAAAATTTTAATAAAAAAACCTTTCAGACAACAATCCAGCAATCAATAGACTACTCTCAGATAAGAAAACATATAAGATGAACAGTAAGAGTAGCCTAAGATCAAACATAAATAATCTTATTTTCTTTTAACCAACTATTTTAGGAATCTTTAAAGCAACCTTTTGAGGTAGTCCAGAGGACAGGGTGCACCATAGACCTCCCTAGTTTAGACTCTACTTAGCATACTTTGAAAATATCTTTAAAAAAAATCCTCAAGTTGTACTCAAAGGAGCATGGACTCACCACATAATTTCCCTGGTTTCACTCTATTGAAATTATTCCTTAAAACAACCTCTCAAGCCGTACTCAAAGGGATATGGACTTACCAAAAGGGAGACTCCTTGGTTATACTCTATTGAATCATTCCTAAAACTACAAGCTAGATGGAACCAAAGGGAAATTAAGAATCCTCCAATCAGACCATGCAGAAGTGTTGGATGGACGAGTCGTTCTTGCGAACAAGACAGACCTCCCAAGTATTCTATGGACAGCTAGCAAAAAATGGAAAAATAAAGAATAATTTCTCTAGATTTGATTTTAGAATTAACTATAACAGGTTTTGGAAACCTACTTGTAATCCAGTGCTAATCTTCTTTCCTGTTGCTCCGAATGTACCGTCGCTCCGAATATATCTCCTTTTGCGACCAAAAATCACAAACATGAAAGAATTAGAAGCACTTGCATAATATAGATTAATTCATAAACCATAAACCTATCTTGATGATCAAGGAATTAAAGAAATGAGACAGTTAATTAAGTAAGCCATTGATAAAACATAATAAAAAAGCCATTTAATTTAACAAGCTCATTGGGAAAACAATATTCATTTGTATTAACTTAAATAAAGAAGAGCCTTGCAACCATGTCCACCTTGATGTCGTACAGGCCTTCCTGGGGTCCGGAATAGGCATTTCCTTTACTCTTACAAGCCTTACACTCTCTCAGCTAAAGCACATGGGTGTGTAATCCTTCCCATATAAGGATCAACTATGAGAGTTGGAGTTTTAACAACATTTCTCCTCAAAAATTCTTCAAGTATAACTCATTTTGAAGCTGCACTATGGCTTCAATTTATAGGAAAAAAGAGGAGGTTATGGTTCCCCATAAGAAGGGATAGAATTCTCTTTTGATGGGATTGGGCTCCATAAATCAAGGGGTAGGCTCCCATAATGAAGGAATGAACATACATGATAGGAGTGAACCTTCGACCGGATAACTACTTCTAGAAGCTTCCAGATTTGACTGTTAGGCTTCTAAATATTACTTTTCGCCTTCATTTTACCTTTTATAGGGGTCCGCACCCTTAATGAATGAAAAGTGCATTTGGCTCCGCATGATTTATAGCCAAAGGTGCAGCACCACAGGAAATACTAAGAGAAAGTGCGGTACAAGTGTTTTTAAGGCTTTTATGAGCTTTTCTCTTAATTTCAAGGCTTGACTTTAGGAACTTTGATGTTGTAGACTTCTAAGGGAGTACTAAAACATCATGGTGAAAAATTTCAATCTAAAAAATTGCCCCCTAAAGTGCGAAGTCTGAGAGCATTCGAAGAGTGATGTGCTTTATCATTTCAAGGATTAGCCTGTGGACACCCCAGTTGGAACCCTGTAAACACATTCAATGCAAAACATATATATATATATATATATCATCGCTGAGGTAGGCATTCCCATACTCAGATCAAAACTAACTAAACTTGTTTCGATATAGAAATGATTTTAATATTACATCAATAATGTAGACACAACATGGACGCAGCTATTTGTAATGAATAGTCTACTGCATAATGAATCATAAAACTCCTCGCAGCTTGGATGGTGGAAACTAGATCCAGGGTCTTGATTTCTGCTTCTCAAACTAGTACGATTCTATCCATGCGATTAAATGTGTTGAAGTCGAACATGGTAGAAACCACTTGATTACCAGTCAATGATGTGAAATGTTAACAAGCGTAAGAGAAACCACCAATAATGACAATGGCTCTCAAAGTACTTAGTACAATCTATGAAATGTGAATTTGTGAAATAAAGTCAAACATTTCATGGAATCGTTCGATCAAAGGTCAATGATGCAACCTATCATCGAAGGTGAGAAACCTGCCATTAAGGCATGCAGATTCCAAGGTACTGACGGATTCTAGATCAACTTCCTAGATGATGAGTTGTCGTCGATAGAAAGTGATCTGTCGTAAGCAAGCTCATGACACAAAACCATAGATCAAGTTTTGAAGAATTTTTTTTCAAGGACTGACTCAGGGATGGTCAACTCGAATGGAGACAAATGTTTGCAAATGAATGGTTTGTTTGAATGTCCTCTTGAACACATAACGACACTGCAGATGGTTTGGTGACAGTTTCCCTAAGCTAATACCTAGAAACCAGCTGAAGACCTTCAATGTGGTTTGATTAACTAATAGGCAAAGGATTTCCCAACCCAGGTAGAAGTGTGACAAAAAGTGTTGTGTTCAAGAGTGGTATAATGCTTTAATAAATCAAAGTATAAAAAATGAATCTGTTTTCTCTCTTTTCCCCCACCAGTTCTGGCAAGTACCTCTTTATTTTTGACAAGCTTGAGGAGGATAACATTTTCTTGTTTATTAGCTCATCCTTCGGATGAGTCCAACTTAGTTTAAAATTGAACCCTAAGAAGGAGTGGTTTATTCATGTTTGTAATCGACAGGTCCTTTACTGTTAAATTTTAACGAGTCCAGTATAGGAGAAACTCAGTGTTTTTCATTTTTAGGGAGTCAGAAGAAAAACTTAAGAAAAATCCATGGGTGTACTTTTTCATAATTTTAGTCTCTCAGGCCTGAAAAAAGGATAAAATAATGCGGGAGAGAACTCTGTTGACCATGATTAGTCAACGTATACCTTTTTCGTAAATAATTCATTTCAGTCCAGAAAAGGGGTAAACTTATACTGAAAGGACGAATGTTCATTTCCTTTAACGAGTTTGAATAGTCAAGTACTCAGCAATCTTTTCATCTTTAGAGAGTCTGAAAAGGGCTTAAAAGAGAACTCCATGATTTCGCTTTTTCGTAAATTTTTAAGAGCCTGGAAAGGTGATAAAAGTATACTCTTCGTCAAAATGATCATTTCGCCTAAAAAATCCGGTATTCTGCACAAAAACTCAAAAAATTAAACGTACCTGCTTCAATAATAAAAATATTTTGAAAAACCATCTTTTTAAAGTGAAAAATAAACAAATTTAAATTTCATTTATTCAAAAAAAATTATAAAAAGGAGTTTTTCAAGTTCATTTTTACCGTTTGAGTTTGGAGTGAAAATTTTAGAGCTTTTGGCAAAAAATGCTTCGGAGAATATTTCGGACAAACAGATTATTGAAATCGGAAACCGTCTGCTCCAGGTAATCCACATCCTCTTTTCCTTGATTTTCATCTGTTCATTTCCTTAAATTAGGGTGTAAAATTCATTTTTGGGAAGAAAATTGGTTCAAAAATCCACCCTCGGGGGTCCGCAGGTAAGACACATGGTACCTGCAGACCCCGACATTTTCTCACAAAAGAAAATGTCGGGGCCCCACACTTTTAGCACAGAGCCCGTGCAGAGCTACGCATTGTCTCTAAACATAAAGTGTGGGGGCGCCGTAATGAATTTAAAAACACAATTTCCTCCCAAATTACCCAAAATTTTTGTTTTAAAATGATTTTAATCTTTCATTTTACTCATTGTAGGATATTTACAATGCTCGTTTGGCAGGAACATGAACATGAGGAAGTAGATGAAGCAACAATGATTCATCAACCTACTTTGCAAGTTTTTAGAGCATGTGGGCTATTGAAATTTGGGCTATTAGTGGCATGAGATCTCAAGTAGATCTTCTCACTTGGTTGGTAAGCAAGTGGGACGTGCAGGACCATTGTTTTATAATTGGAGGCAACCGGCTTGAAATTGAGTTGGAGGATATATATTTTTTAGCTGGTTTGTCTAAAAGGGGCGAGCCAATTTCTCTATTTGGAGCTAGGCCAGGTGGCCAGTCTGTCGCCAGCTTACAATTAGAGTTTTTGAAATGAGGAGGCCAATCCGAAAGACAAACATATTTATATTAAAACTATCATCCGTCCTGAATTAAAAATGATCGCATTTACCATTACCAAGTTGTGTGGAAGCACAGCGTTGCATGTAGCTACTGGATCTCAGATGTGGATTGCAGTAGATTGCTTCCGAGGCACCATATTCAACTGGTGCGAGGTAGTGTTGGCTAACATCAAAGGCCAACTTACTAGAGTAAAGAATGGGAAGTTAAATAACTTCGGATATGGGTCAATCGTAGTTACCTTTACTTTGGAGACGATTCCCCTACTAGCCCCACAACAGATTCCAGTTGATGCTAGTGGATCTCGAAAGCCTCAGATGGTTCAATGGGTTTCTTTGATGGCCTGTCATAGTGAGGGCATAGAGATTGTACGGTTTCCCCCGGCATACTTCCGTTGGCTAGAGCACCAACTTTTTGTGATTAACGACTTTCCTTATGCGGGTATAGATTTCCGTGGCGACCGTGATATGTCACTTCCTCCAGGAGCTCAGTGGGATGAGTCAGGTAAAAAATCTTTTTGACATGTTGTAGTTTCTAATTTTTATTTGTTTTTTAAATCATCCAAAAATGATAAAAAAATTTTCTAATGCAGATGTGGGTCCAAGCCGACCAGCCACTCTCCGCCCCTTCAAGAGGAGAAAAAGGAATGGAGTTGCAGCTGTACCACCACCACAGGATTAGACAACAGAGATCCTCACCGATTTGGAACACCACTGGGAGCGGCTAACTATGGATATTCCTAAAACTACCATAGATGACATCCCACTTCGTTTACAAAGATACGTGATTGGTGTTCCTAGACCATTCAGGAGATTTCTGAGTAGAGTGGCACGAGATGTAGTGTATTATCATGATCATTACCACAGATAGTGGATGGTCGACTGTATAGACTCATTTTTTGTATCACTTTTTTCCGATCATAAGGCGTTTTGAACCTATGATTGAGGACGATGTAATATTTTTTGAAACACTACTTCTATACTATGATGTAATGTTCCCAATTTTAGCCTCAAGCTAAAATGGAACATTATAGTGGCATATTTTTATTTTTTCTTAATAAAATGGGTAAGGAGACCCCTTAACCCCTTTTTATGGAAAATAACACTCCTTGTGTGAAAGGAGAAATAATGAAGCAGCTGAAATAAACACCTAATGGTGTGAACATGATGAGGATCACCTTGAGTTGGCCATCTTTGACCAAGTCAACATTGCTGCCTTAGAGGATTATCTTTCTTGAGAAGATAACAAAAATTTTGGAGGGAAAACATTCAAAAGTGAATGGAAACCCTAATTGAGGTTCCTATGGTGAAAGAGATTTCATTTGATTTATAAGAACGAAGGAGCAACTTATTTGATTCATTCTTTGATTCAGTTATTTCGTGGTGAGGCCAAGGACTTGCATATCCGGGCTGTTTAGCAGGATTGAAATTCTCTTGAGCACTGGGGGTATTCCTGGTGGGGATCCCCCACCTCTTCCTCATGGGAGGAGAGGATTTGAGCTGCATTTCCTCATTCTAGAATTTGGCCAAGCTTACTCCTCAGTTGCAGCGTTTTCCTGAAGTAGGTTGATGTGTAGCTGGGGTAGCAGCAGAGGAACTCATCGAGTTCTTCCCTACTTGAATTTTTCTGAGGAGGATTGATTTATTCTTTGGAGGATTTGTAGAGAGAGCTCTTGGAGCATATTTTAGATTTGTGGCATTAGGCCACTCATTCACCAACTCCCACTGTGCAGTCACTTGGAGAATCTGTGTTATTCCATGAGGGCAGTGTTGTGAGGGGTTCTTGTACTCATCAGGAGGAGTGATTTTGAGATTAATGGGATCAGCCCCTTTTCCTTGAGGGAATTATTAGAGGAGGGCATCATAATTTCATATCATCCATAGCCTCATATTCATTTAGTTTCAGTTGCAGTGACAACTAGTTTGTCACTTTTATAATCTATCCAGCATTTCTAGCAATCTCCCCGAGATTGGCTAGAAATCCTATATTCAGCCCATTTTCTCATGTTTGGGAATTTATTTGTATTCCTTCAGCTCTATCATCATTTTTTATGTATTCAGCAGCTGCACCTCTCATAGAGACTATGCAGTTATGGTTTTCTGGCATTTTTGTGTAGCTGCATCTACTCCGGCATTTCTTTGTCTATTCATTGGAGATTGGTTCTAATGCTTGAGGGCTCTGTTCCTCATGATATTTCTATATTATATTGCTGATATAATAATAATATTATGGCTGTGATATTTACCCTCTTATGGTACATTCAGATTTTTGGAGTTCTAGACTTATGTTTTGCATATTGCTGTAAGCTCTTTCTTTGAACATTGTATTAGAGATCTAGTTTGGGGAGGTTTGTATAACCCAACTAGAATCATTTATTTAAGCTCATTTTCTGCAGGGGAGTTATATTAGAAGTTTTATAGGGCATCCCAGCATTGGATAGCCTCATTTAGGCAACATCTTCCTTATACATCGTCCTCATGGGCAGCTGTAGCAGAAATTCCCGAGGTGGAATGTTGCATATCCATAGACAGAGTTTGAGAAGGGCCAACTAGCCTCAGGATTTCTCCCTTCTTTGGAAGGAGTCATAGCCTGTAAATTCCACATTATTCAATCTCTGAAATGGACTTGCAGTAGCTCACTGAAGAAGGAAAATGGAATATATTAATATATTCTCGATGGAGCATAAAATCCCTCATTTGGGATATTACAGTGGTATCAGAGCATGATATTGGCTCAGCCTGTGCCCAAGATCCATTTCTATCAGAAGAGGAGCTTCTCTCCAAGGAGAGGAGATTTAAAAAGGATACAAGGAAAGAGGAATGAAGGAAGAGGAGGTTTCAATTCTTCTTTTCCAGACCATTGAGCACACCATTGAAGATCTACTGAAAGGGGAAGATTTTGGAGGAATTTTCTGAAAGGGGTTTGTTGTTGAGACAAATCCTAGCTATTTCATGGAGGGTGTGAGAATTCAGCCACACATGTAGATCCACAGTGCAGTACATTTCCCATAGATACTGCAAGAAGGATGGATGGGAAAAGATGAGGCCTTTGGAGGAGCAACGCTGCAAACTCAAAGGTGTGATGATTGGTTTCAGATTTCTATTTCTTGTTTTAATGCAAATGAGAGATCATATGTTGAAGTCACAAGGAGTTTTGCAAAGGGGATTGATGAAAACCAATGTGAATCTGGGTGTGACAAAACTTCAAACACTTTGCATGCATGGATGGGAACCATGAAACAAAGGTCATTCCATATTTCTAGAGGGGAAGAAATCAAGAGAATGACTTGCTAGAGGCAAGACCCCCATTGTAGGAAGGGCACTCTTCCATTTGTGAGGGTGTAGAGATATTTCTTTCAAAGGAGGGCCAAGATACCATGCTTCTCATTGAGGAGGAGATACACTCACATGTTGGTATAGAGGAGGTGCAAGAAACTACAGCGCTGCACCATTGGAAGAATAAGAAAAGCAAAAGGATCAGCATGAAGGGATGATGGACATTCACCCCTATCTATTTTTAGAGATTTTCTTCACATGGGAGAAGGATTGCACTGCACAGTAGAGAGAGAGGACCTTTCATTCCTCTCATATATTCAGTCCACTTCCTATCTTGATGTCTCACTTTTGGAGGCTTTCCAACTGGGAGCCCACATGGTCTAGAGAGGATGAGAGGCATCATGCTATTTGGTTCGCCACTTATTGGATTCTGGAGGGGTGGAGACATTAGAGGAGTCCATTATAGCACAAAGAGTTTGGGGATAAGCTTATGGAGGAGGGGTACACTCTCTCATTTGCAGTCTCACCCATTCTCATTAGTTTCACTGCGCAGATAGAGTTGCTGTATGGATGGCGAATATCATATTCATGATGCAGGATGGCTGCTCCATGGATTTGATGAGAGAGAGGTTACTTCCTTTGAGGAAGGACTCTTTCATGCATTGGAGTAGAGGGAGGCCACTCATGTTTACATTTCCCAGGATCGGGAGATTCTTTGGAGGTGATATTCTCTCATGGGAGGCTCATTTTTAGAGGTCCTTATTTATATTTGAGCATGAGCAGCTGCATGATGGCATGGCATCAACTTCGAGGATGAATTTGGCATGAGGGGATGTCAAGGTAGTAGGCAACAACGTGATGGAGCACCACATTGCAGAATACCAGCGTTGTCTATATGGAGGATTGATCCATGTTGGAGGACTCAGCTTTTAGTTGAGAGGTCCCAGGATCTTGGTGCATGCATGATTCTACGATGGCCTTAATGGAGATGGAAAACAGTCAGTGGATGATATGATCAACTATCATCATGGCAGACTCTTCTTGGCTAGAGTTTCTAGTCTCAAGGAGAAATTATTTGCATGCAGCACATAAGGGCTTCCTAGCTACACACTTGGATGCATACTTTGATTGGCTAGAGGAGTTCACTTGGAGGGAATTCATCATGGCACCTTTCAGCATTGGGAGATGCATAGCCCGCTTGATTATGGTGGAGAGAACCTCACAGCCACTTCCCTACTCATTGAGGGTAGAGGGAAATTTTCAGTTGGCCATTTCAAGCTCAAGAGTTCGAGTACAAATTGGAGAAGGTATAATCATTTTATATTGTACTTTCCTTCCTTGTTTGAGTAGCATGATGAGTAAAGAAGAGTTGATCCCTTCTTGCATGATGTACAAAGGATCTATTTGTATACTTTTGTAGCAGAAGAATGGACTATTCTTATGGTGGTTTGTGGAGGAAGCCACATGCTCATTGGTGTGCACCATTGGCACCAACTTATATTTTCATGTCCCGATATTTTGAGATGTGTGTGGCAGCAACAAGTGGCTGGGAAAATCACTTGTTACATATGATATTGATGTAGGCAAGAGGCTCACTGCGTTGGTCCCATGAGAAGAGCAGTGACCCACTCTCTAGTTGTCTTATGGCAACTTGTTCACATTGTATCATGCTACCTTGTTTTTCTGATGCCTATTTATTCATAGGGAACATCATTTGGAGAGTGACTTATATGTTGAGACAACCCATTGGGAGCACTATTCTCCCCATTACACATTTCTCTTCTTGTGGGGAAAACCACTTGGAGAATTTGCAGAGGCATTTCATGGCTGGATATTTTGATGGGGTAGCTTGGGCCACTCTTGGAGGTCATATCACTTCAACCCAAGGATAGAGGCAGCCCCATATGTTATAGGAGAGAAGAGCTTATTAGGGAAGCAACAAAACTCTCCATTCATCCCCATTACATTGCAGGATCGGGGGGCAAGATTTCCATTTGATGATAGCAAGGGTGAGGAGATCACTAATGGGATTATATCTTCCCATGCATGTCATCACTCCTACCTTGAGGAGGCCATGTTTCAGTAGAGATATTTCCACCTACACCTTCTAACTTTCAGGGTGTACACCATTCCGATTTGCATACTTGAGAAGAGGCATTGGAGGATAGTTTTATTGCAACATATCTTGATTAGCGGTGGAGATTGTTGATGTGGAGGCCATAAGAGAAGAAGGGGGAGAAATATTTTTTGTTCTCTCTATGAAGTTGCTTGAGGACAAGAAACATGTGGGAGGGGAGGACTGTAATGTTCCCAATTTTAGCCTCAAGCTAAAATGGAACATTATAGTGGCATATTTTTATTTTTGCTTAATAAAATGGGTAAGGAGACCCCTTAACCTCTTTTGACGGAAAATAACACTCCTTGTGTGAAAGGAGAAATTATGAAGCAGCTGAAATAAACACCTAATGGTGTGAACATGATGAGGATCACCTTGAGTTGGCCATCTTTGACCAAGTCAACAGTGCTGCCTTAGAGGATTAGCTTGCTTGAGAAGATAACGCAAATTTTGGAGGGAAAGCATTCAAAAGTGAATGGAAACCATAATTGTGGGTCCTATGGTGAAAGAGAGTTCATTTTCTTTATAAGAATGAAGGAGAAGCTCATTTGATTCATTCTTTGATTCAGACATTTCGTGGTGAGGCAAAGGACTTGCATATCCGGGCTGTATAGCAGGATTGCAGTGCTCTTGAGCACTGGGGGTGTTCCCAGTGGGGATCCCCCACCTCTTCCTCATGGGAGGAGAGGATTTGAGCTGAATTTCCTCATTGCGGCATTTGGCCAAGCTTACTCCTTCAGTTGCAGGGTTTTCCTGAAGTAGGTTGATGTGTAGCTGGGGTAGCAGCGGAGGAACTCATCGAGTTCTTCCCTACTTGCATTTTTCTGAGGACGATGGATTTATTCTTTGGAGGAGATTTAGAGAGAGATCTAGGAGAATATTTCAAATCTGTGGCATCAGGCCACTCATTCACCAACTCCCACTGCGTAGTCACTTGGAGAATCTGCGTTATTCCATGAGGCTAGTGTTGTGAGGGGTTCTTGTACTCATCAGGAGGAGTGCTTTTGAGATTAAGGGGATCAACCCCTTTTTCCTTGAGGGAATTATTAGAGGAGGGCATCAGCATTTCAGATCAGCCACAACCTCATATTCATTTGGTTTCAGTTGCAGTGACAACTAGTTTGTCACTTTTGTATTCTATCCGGCATTTCTAGCAATCTCCCCGAGATTGGCTAGAAATCCTATATTCAGCCCATTTTCTCATGTTTGGGAATTTATTTGTATTCCTTCAGCTCTATAATAATTTTGTATGTATTGAGTAGATGCACCTCTCATAGAGACTGCGCAGTTATGGTTTTCCGACATTTCTGTGTAGCTGCAGCTACTCCGACATTTCATTGTCTATTCATTGGAGATTGGTTCTAATGCTTGAGGGCTCTGTTCCTCATGATATTTCTGTATTATATTTCTGATATAATAATAAGATGATGGCTGTTATATTTAACCTCTTATGGTACATTTATATTTGCAGAGTTCCAGACTTATGTTTTGCATATTGCTGTAAGCTCTTTCTTTGAGCATTGTATTAGAGATCTAGTTTGGGGAGGTTTGTATAACCCAACTAGAATCATTTATTTAAGCTCATTTTCTGCAAGGGAGTTATATTAGAAGTGTTCTAGGGCATCCCAGCATTGGATAGCCTTATTTAGGTAGCATCTTCCTTATACAGTGTCCTCATGGGCATCTGTAGCAGAAATTACCGAGGTGGAATGTTGCATATCCATAGGCAGAGTCTAAGAAGGGCCAACTAGCCTCAGGATTTCTCCCTTCTTTGGAAGGAGTCATAGCCTATAAATTCCCCATAAGTAAATCTCTGAAATGTACTTGCAATAGCTCATTGAAAAAGGAAAATGGAATATCTTAAGATATTCCCGATGGAGCAGAAAATCCCTCATTTGGGATATTACATATGATATACTATTATTTCCAGTTACCTGTTCAATCATATTATCGAATGTTGATATACTATAAACAAACATTGCAAATGTATATTTATAACACTAGAAGCTATTGCATCTGCTAATGTGTTTAAACTTCTTGGAATGTGTTGATACTCAATATAATCAAGCTCTCGTTCCAAGAGACGAAATCTTAAAAATAATCTTAATAATATTAGGTTTCTAATGGCATATAATTGATTTAATTGTAATACAATGAGTTCAGAATCTAACATAATGATCAAACTCCAAATTCCAAATGAAATGGATTCAGACAATAACTCAATAACTGCACTGTATTTAGAAATATTGTTCATTGTTTGACCAAGGTTTACCCCATGCATAGATATTAGCTCGTCAATGGGTGAATAAATAACCCAGGCTGCGAAAGAGATGTTCCGTGTACTACGACAAGCGCCATCATCAAAACCAATATATGTTTGAAAAGACGTCGACATTTGCGATATCAAGAGTAATCCAGATAATCAGGAATAGTAGTAAAAGCACACTTAAACTAGGCACACTTTTCTAAACTACGACACACCAATTAGAAAGTAACTAAAATACAAAAAATATCTCTACACAAAAATCAAGCGTAATATCTCTTCAGATAAAGCCCATTTATGGGTTTACCTAAAGAGACCCCATCAAAATCAATCAATTCATAGGCCCCTTTTTCAAGTTGTCGCTTGACAATATAAGGACCATGCCACATGGATTCGAATTTCCCAGCCCCTATTTTATCGTTGGATTGATCATAAATTAAAACTAGGTCTCCTTCTGAAAAATTACGATGTGTAACACTTCTATCATACTGAGCTTTCATTCTTTTCACATGAGTCTCGATAGCTAATGTAGCAGTGCGCAGATTCTCATCTAATTGAGCCAAGTATAAAAAAATATTCTCCTCTTTAGAAGTGGCTGGTAATAACTCTTTGGCTAGTTGGAGTGACGGTATCTCGCATTCAATGGGCAATACCACTTCTAAATCGTAAACTAGTTGAAAAGGGGTAAAACCTGTCGATGTTTTTGCTGAGGTTCGATATGCCCAAAGTGCTGAAAAGAGCATGGTATGCCAATTCAACTTATGAATTACAATTATTCGTTTGATCATGGTGACTAAAAATTTATTAATTGCTTCAACTAATCCATTAGCCCGCGGACAATATGGTGTAGAATTGACATGGCGCAGGCCAAGTTGGTTCGTTAACTCGGTCATCATGATATTTCGAAAATGGCTCCCGTGATCAGTAATTATTTCTTGGGGTGCACCAAAATGAGCAATTATATGATTGAACACGAAAGTAGCTGCATTTTTTCCATCTACCAAAAATGTATGCATCGCCTCTGCCCATTTGGTAAAATAATATACTGGTAGAATAATATACCCATGCTCCCCGGTCGAGTGAGGGTTACATGTAATGAAGTCAATGCCCCATTTTGCAAAAGGACCGACAACAATTACAGGGTGAAGAGGAGTAGATGGTGCACACATTTTTCGATTGAATATTTGACAATTATGACATTTTTGGACCGCATAAATACAATCTTTAAATAAGGACGGCCATAAGTAACCTGCACGCAATATCTTTTGGGTTGTGGCATACCCAGACATTTGACCGCCACATGCTATAGAGTGACAATCATTTAAAACCTTTTCGGCTGGGTGAGACAATGTCGAAAAATAGAGTCCGCACCACAACAATATAGTGTGTCACCAAAAATATGATATTTTTGAGACTGGAAACGTATTTTTTGTCGCTGCGATTGTGAAAGCTCAGACCAAAAAGATTGGGTCTGAAGATAAAAAATGATATCTCCATACCAAGGATCAATGGTACTAATAAGAAATAAGGATTCATCCACGATTGGTTGTTCTGCCACAATTTCTGTATCAGTACGTGGGAAATCACACATAAGTTCAACAAATATCAATGATTTCTTGGATTTGGATTTTTCAAATTCCAAATCAAACTCCTGCAGGATAACAATCCATTTATAGTATTTGCACCCTAGCAATTGTTTGGTAAAAATGTACATCATAGGGTTATAATCAAAGATCATTGTTGTTTTGCGTAAAAGTATGTAATGACGAAAACGTTGGACAACTTAAATAACTGCCAAGGCCAATTTCTCCACATGTGATTATTTAATCTCAGTCGGATGCAAATTTTGACTAAGATAGTAAATCACATGTTCACCATGGAATTCATCTTCCTGAACAAAAACCATCCCTATCGTGGAATCAGAAGAAACGAGGTACAAAAATTAATCTTGGTTGTAGTTGGGAGGATGTAGTAACGGTGCATGGGTCAATGTGTGTTTCAGAGCATCAAAAGATCGATCAACGACCTCATCCCAAAAGAAAGGAATATTATATTTCAACAACCTAGTGAAACCTTTCGTTAACTCAGCATAGTTAGGAATGAATCGATGTAAAATTTTTTCTTTCCCTTGCAAACTTTGGAGTTGGCGAAGAGTAGAAAGAGGAGGTAAATTGATGATTGCCTCAACCTTCAACAGGTCAACACGAATGCCTGCCTTTGAGACAATAAATTCCAACAATCGTTCGGATTGTATGTAGAAAACACATTTGTGAGGATTCAAACGAATCTTATAATGCCTACATCATATAAAAATGGCTCGTAAATGAGCAATATGATCTGCTTTGCGCAAAGAATGAGAAGGAAAATCATTGAGGTAGGGTTTCACAATGTGCTTAATGTCCTGAAATGCATAAGACATAGCTCTTTGAAAAGTGGCGCCAGCATTCTTGAGGGAAAAAGTTAGTTTTTGATAAGAAAAAGTTCCCCATGGACAAATGAAAGTTGTTTTAGGTTGATCTATAGGGAGTATGTTGATTTGATTGTAGCCAGAAAATCCATCCATGAATGAAAACATCTCGCTTCCAGCACAATCGTCAATAATTTGATCGATGTAAGGGGTTGGATAATTGTCTTTTGGACAAGCTCGATTTATATCCCTATAATCGATACATACTCATATTTTTCCTTGTTTTTTAATAACTAGAACAATATTAGATACCCATTCCGTTAGAGGAATCAGATAAATAAAACCTGCACGAAGTAATTTTTCAACTTCTGCTTTGATAGCGACAACTTTTCGCAAATGTATTTGACGTAATCGTTGTCTAACGGTTTTAGCATCCGGGTATGTCCTAATTTCATGAAAAACAATCGATGGATCAATCCCTAGCATTTCTTCATATGAACAGGTGAAAATGTCGTGGAATTCCTGAAATAGGGCTTTATATGCTTGGATTTCATCAGTCATACAAGAAGCACCTATGTGAATGTTTTCAATAATTCTGAGTTTTACTAAAATGTCAAGAGGAACCATTGTAGAAATATTTTCTAAATTCAATTCAGAATCGAAATGTGAAAGAGGACTCTGAGGTTCTTTGACATAATCAGTGGTAAAAATGGAGGAAAAATCATTCTCAAAATGAGCAAGATCAGGTAAAAATGAAGACCTATGATGAATATCTTCCCATGGTAACTCATCTATCAAAAAGAATTCATGAGTATGTTCATCAGTATTGAATACTTGTTGACCAAGATTGTCATATATAACCCCGTGATCATCATAGCATCGGACTTCCATTTATGGACTCAAAAATATATATATATCTTCGAAGAGACATGAACACACCGAAAGAATTATCATCAAGGTACTATCCAAGGATCATCAAAAGAAATAGTACTTGATGTAATCATATTGATATTAGCAATAGGAGGTTGTACGCTGGGAGCAGGCAGGGAAAAATTTCCCAGTAAAGCTGAATCTTTAAGAAAACCTACTCTGACATCCTTGTAAGGGATAGTTGTTTTTCTGATATGCGAGGTGCTATCAGTAGAGGCTGGGCCGGATGAATAATATGAGAGCTGATCTATTTTAATGATCTTTCCTTTATGAGGAAACATGATGAGACGGAATATTGATGATACAAAAACAGTCATAGCGTAAGACCAACTGTGACCCAGGAGAAGGTTGTAATCCAGAGGGGCATCAACCACCTCCACATCTAGATTAACCATTTTTCCTTCGACCTCTATTGGTAGATCTTGTAAAATACCATATGGCTGAAAACCTCTTCCATCAAAAGCTTTGAGAATATTCGGCGATTGGTTAATTGTTGGAGAACCAAGTTATTTCCAACATTTTAATGACATAATACACGTAGAAGCCTCTTCATCAACAACAGTATGAAAGATATGTTTGTTTTTTACTATTACTGGAATTTGAAAAACCATTTGATGGGGTAGGCGGGGTGTAAAATTATATAAATCGAAGATCATGAGGTTCGAATCCTGGAGGTCTATATCTCCCAAGGCTGATAATAGTAATTTTCTTTCGGCTGGGCATAATTGCAGCACTTCCAAAGCCAACATTGCTGAAGGGGAAATTGTCAAGTCTTCAACAATATTGTAATTCAGAGCAACTCTTGCATGTGGATTAAAAGTTGATTTACGAAGTACACCTTTAGCAGGCGGTTTAATCACTAAGTCTGGATTTTGTTTCTCGATCTATAACAGATCATAAACTAAGGGAGATGTAGTTGATGCAGAATTGGATGTTTCTGCTTCTTTACCAATATTTTTACTACTGTAATCTTGCGATCGCGTCGCAACCATCAAGGTATTCTCAAGCGCATTTGAGGAAGATCCAACCATGTTACTATCTTGAGAAGGAAAGGGATCCTTCAAGATAATAGGTATAGGCGAACCCTTAACGAATTTAGATACCTCGGCTCTATGAAGGCACTCTTTTGTAAAATGATCCTCATCACAGATTAAACAAGGATATCGAGGTTTATGTTTTTCTTCATTTGGTTCATTTGTATCGTTTTTATCTTTTGAAGATTTTTTCTTTTGATTCTTGCCTTTCTTCTTACCACCAGTTTTAGGTTTGGTTGTAGATGACTCTATAACATGAATATTAGCGGAAGCTTCAATGGAAGAATCTCCTTTCGGTGAATCGGGTAAAGTGATGATAGGAGAAGTTGTCTTGGAAGAATTCTTCTTACTTTTACTAGTGCTAACATAACTAATTACACCATCAGCAGCATGAGAGCCAGAAGGAGTTGTAGTTAATTGACCAGGTCTTGGAAAATCAGGGATTTTATCATCCAGAGTACCTGACTGAGTATATACTAGGTCAAGGTACTGAGCCTGAGCAATGACTTGCTCTTCTGTAACAACGCCTTCTTTGGCCACATCCTTAGTAATTTTTGGCAATAACGATTTAATAAACCATTCAGGAAAAATTTGATCTGAAATAAAGACCTTCACTAAATGCCTTCTATGTCTCCATTCATGAATGTGATTGGATATGTATGTAGACGTAAACTATTTTAGTGAAGTCAAAAATTCTGTGCCATTGTCGTATCTAACAGGAAACTGAAAATGGGTTAAGAAAGAAGTAGCTAGTGCATTAAAATTATTAAAAGAGCCGCATGGTAACTCAATGTACCATTTGGTATCTAGACCAATGAGAGTTCTATGAAAAAGATGAAAATGAATCGAATCATTGATTAATGAATTGGACGCACACCAGAGGTGATAAGTCATAATGTGATTAGATGTATCCTCTCCTGACTTATCCTCAAACTTCGTAATATCATTGGGAAACTTGTTAGGCATCAACGACCAATATGGAAGATAAAAAATGGGATCATTCGTAAGGCATGATAGATTCGGTAAATCTAAAGTTGCTATAAATGGTAACCGATGGCTAGGGTCTTGATAACCTTGTGTGATCAAACCAATTCTAGGAGGAGGATATCCAGGATACCTTGGAATTGGATGCGCATTGGGAATCGTAAAACCTCCCGGATAACCAGGATTAACTAGACCATACTGGGGTTGTTGAGGTATTTGATAAGTATACCCAAGATACGGTTGATACTGATAAGCTAGATTTTGCATAGTCTGTCCAAATTGATACTCTCCCTGGTACGGTTGATAAGTATATTGTGGTTGACTAGAGACAATCGTACTAGTACCATCTTGTCCTGTAGGCATCTGGACCTTATTCTGAATTGTAGGTCCCGACCGTGGCACAAATACTTGAGGAATTTGTACTGATACAGGGATAGCAGAAACCAGAGCTATAGATACTCCAGAAACAGGTGTGGTAGGTTGAATAGAAGTTGCAGTAGCTGAAGTAGGCTAAGGTAGAGTCTGAGGTGTACTAGGTCCAGGCTGCTGAACAGAACCAGGTGCAAGGATTTGAACGGTAGGCTAGACAGGTTGTTGGGTTGGACCAGAACCTATGGATTGTCCAGGTTGATTAGGTAACTGCACATTAGGTTGGATAGTCTGTTGAATTTGAGATGGATTCCACACCATGTTCATTCCGGGGTATTGACCCGTAGAAGGTTATGCATATGGAAGACCATAACCTGGTTGAACATAGGGTTGATAGTTAACTGGAAAATTTCCAGCTCCTTGTAATAATGGTTGACCAGAAGGAGGTTGGAAACCTTGAGTGGGGTACTGACCTTGAGGTTGATAACCTTGAGGCATGTACTAAATCTGGGGTTGATAAGGACCTTGAGGAATACACTGAGTCTGGGGTTGACCTTGGGGTATGTATTGTCCCTGAGGTTGATAACCTTGAGGTATGTACTGTCCTTAAGGTTGTTCTCTAGGTAAATAATATTGTCCTGGTAAAAAATTACCTTGAGGTTGCCCCCCAGGCGGTAACTGACTACCTTGAGGTTTCCCCCCAGGCGGTAATTGAGTACCTTAAGGTTGCCCCCCAGGCAGTAACTGACTACCTTGAGGTTGAGGATTTGGAATATTGCCAGACATCATAAAAATCTTCTCTTCGTTCAACGTTTCAGTTTTATTTCCATTTGTTCCAGATGATAACACTTGTTCAAGTAGTGGAGGAGTTGCTCCTGAGAAGGTACCAGAGAGTGACTGGTATTCCGAAGGAACAGACAGACCACCATATAAAAATGTTTCCGGAGATTGGGAAAACATGGATGACTCACTCGACATAGTTGATGAAGGATAATAACCTCTTGGTGTAGGATGAAAAGGAATTCAGGGTGGTGAATAACTAAGCCCTGGGTTTTCTAAAATTTTTGTCAATGATAAATACCAAGCGTCAGTTCTAAAAGGACTGTAGAATATGGATTCACGTTCCCTAAGATTCAAATTTTCTTGGGTTTCGGGAAGAATTATGTCTTATTCTGGATCAACAAGTTCTTCAATAGATATGACGTTAGAAGGAAGATTTTCAGTAATGTGATGTCTTACCCTAGGTGAATAAGGATCACTAGAAGTCAGAGTAACAAATTTTGAATATGGTTCCAATACAGCAGGTTCAGTGTCAGGCTCAGAAATTTTAGGCTCTTCAGCTAATTTACTGGAAGGATAAATACTACCAGTAACTTCGGAAATTGAAATTGGCTCTTGAATAGATTCTTTTGTTTGTGATTGATGATCAGGATGAAAAACTATAGGTGATTCTCCAGTTTCTGTTGATCTAGTTTTACTTCCACTATGTGGTACTAAAGCTCGCAGCCCTTCAAGTTGGCTTGGTGTATACTCAGGGGGTTTCCCCTGGAGTCTACGTGATTGTCTTGGTAATTCAGCCACAATTAAAAATTATTAATCACACACAATCAAAGAAAATTTCAATGAAAAATCCTAAAGTCACTAAAGAAACAAACAGATGAATCACATGCCTAAAAATCTAGGAGATCAATCCATGCACAAATAGTAACTTCACACACTAAAAACACTAGTTGGCGATGAAATCCAACATCGTAGTATTTTAATGTAGAAAGGGTGGTTGGAACAGTTACCCCGACAACCTGCTTAATGAAACAGACCAGTGCAAGTTTCTCCACTTAAACCATCTTGAGTGAAGATAACCCTCTGGAGAGTCCAAGTGAGTATAGCCGACGTCTATCCCAGGTATAGTGGGATCTTTCCTCCACCTTCACCTTAGGAAAAAACTGTAAAGATTATGGTTACTATGGTTACCAACAGGAACTAATATACCTGGGGGAATAGTCTACGGTCCGACATACGCGCAAGGGCAGAGTAACAAAGCTCAATCCCCTTGAAGGCCGCTTGACATAATCCAAGGTATACCGAAAAGTGACCCCAAGCTCCTCGAAAATGGTCTATCCGAGTTTTACCATTGTTAATACATGCACATTTGCTATTGTTCCCAATTAGATATAATTGATTATCTCACTAGTTCAGATATGATCTCGTGCTTGACTCCTTTAAGAGGAGCTTCCCAGAGCATAAAAGTGACTATTGGATTTTTTCCTACCGCAACATCAACTAATTTTTTGTTTTAATTGTCTTGGAGAGTTAATTACTCCCTACTCCAAGACACTAGCCTAAGCTATATTGGTGAAAAGAGCCCTAGAAATATAAAAATTACTAGATAAATTTTAATTTAAGCGTTGCTTTTAATGGGCTATTTCTTAGGACAATGGGTGCGAAAATGAAACTGATGATATGTAGTGACCCGACTCAAAACATACTAAAATGCATCTAATATGAGAAACAATTCATTTTCTTTCAATGAATTCTATCTAAAGGAAGAGTTGAGAGATGCAATCTTTTAAAAACAAATCTTTCCTTTAAACAAGAATAAATGAAAAGAAATCTAATTTCATGAGAACTCAAAATGATCTATTTCTAAATAAGAAATCCCTTTTTATTCAAGATCGAAACTACAAACCAAGTTTTCTTCAAAAGAACACTACAATTTCTAGAAATAACACTCAAAGAGAAAAACACTAATTTTGAGATCTAAAAAGTAATAAGACTAAATCTGAATTAAAACTTTAAATATTTTGAGGATGTCTTGCTTAGCTTGTTATCTAACTAAGAAATTCTTTTCTTGGATCAGCAAGAACTCAACAAACATCCAATTTTTGTTTTTTAAGTGAAATTCCAAACTTATCAACAATTTTTTTTAAAGATTTGCAAATGAGAAAAATGGGATCTAAATCTCATAAATTTTTTTTTGCTGTGATGTCAAACTCAGCAAGAAAGCAAGGAAATACCAGTGATCTAAAGGTATACCAAGGTTTCTAATCTTTGAGCAGGATAAAGACAAAGCAAAAATCACTATAACATGTAGATATTTTAGAAAATCGTTAAAAAAAAAAAATGCTGAAATAAACTCTTAATCAAGGCTTTCTGACAGAAGATACAAGTCTGGGTATACACTGAGAAACTAACAAACTAATCCAGAAAAGAGGATTTTAAGATTTTCTAAAAATTTTCACAGGGTTCGCTGGATTCAGTGCAAACAGGTGCAGTCCCGCATTGTTTACTCAGGAAAAGAGCGGAGGTGCCTGCACTGTTTCTAAAAGAAAAGTGTGGATACCAGAAAAATAAAAGAAGAAATAAAAAAATCTTAAAATTTTTCTCAGAGATTCTATAGGTTTACTACCCAATCCAGTATAAATCAGTCAAAATCATAAAAAATAAATTCACCAGTCAAAAGTAAAAGAAAAAAAAATTCAAAAACCATTCCCCAGCGGCGTCGCCATTTTGTTGGGCGGACGAGTCGTTCTTGCGGACAAGATAGACCTCCCAAGTGTCCTACAGATAGCTAGCAATAAACAGAAAAATAAAGACTACTTTCTCTAGATTTGATTTTAGAATTAGCTATAACAGGTTTTGGAAACCTATTTGTAATCCAACACTAATCTTCTTTCCTGTCGCTTCGAATGTCCAGTTGCTCCGAATATATCTCCTTTCGGGACCTGCAATCACAAACGTGAAAGAATCAGAAGCACCTGCATAATATAGATTAATTCATAAACCATAAACCTATCTAGATGATCAATGAATTCAAGAAATGAGAAAGTTAATTAAGTAAGCCATTGATAAAACATGATAAACAAGCCATTTAATTTAACAAGCTCATTGAGAAAACAATATTCATATGTATTAACTTAAATAAAGAAGAGCCTTACAACTGTGTCCGCCTTGATGTCGTACATGCCTTCCTGGGGTCCAGAATAGGCATTTCCTTTACTCTGAAAAGCCTTACACTCTCTCAGCTAAAGCACATGGGTGTGTAATCCTTCCCATATAAGGATCATCTATGAGAGTTGGAGTTTTAACAACATTTCTCCTCAAAAATTCTTCAAGTCTAACTCTTTTTGAAGCTGCACTATGGCTTCAATTTATAGGAAAAAAGAGGTTATGGTTCCCCATAAGAAGGGATAGAATGCTATTTTGATGGGATTGGGCTCCATAAATCAAGGGGCAGGCTCCCATAATGAAGGAATGAACATACATGATAGGAGCAAACCTTCGACCATATAACTACTTCTAGAAGCTTCCAGATTTGACTGCTGGCTTCTAAATGTTACTTTTCGCCTTCATTTTACCTTTTACAGGGGTCCGCACCCTTAATGAATAAAATCTGCATTTGGCTCCGCATGATTTATAGCCAAAAGGTGCGGCACTACAGGCACTACAGGCAATACTAAGAGAAAGTGTGGTACAAGTGTTTTTAAGGCTTTTATGAGCTTTTTTCTTAATTTCAAGGCTTGAATTTAGGAACTTTGATGTTGTAGACTTCTAAGGGAGTACTAAAACGTCATGGTGACAAATTTCAGTGTAACAAGAAGAAAATGTTAAGACAGTGAAGAGTGAACAGAACTAAGGTGCTTTCAAAAGTCATTTATTAGCCTAAAACTTTTACTCTATTGTAATAAAGAAAGATGAAAACAGGAAATAACAATAACAGATAGAAGCACTTCACCAATAGCCAAGCTTAGGGATCCAATGATCTAGCCTCCTCCATAAAAAAACAAATCAGGGCATCCACAACATCGATTTTCCTTCAACTTCCAAGAGACTATGTATTACATCAAAGAGTCATCAAATGCCAACAATACAATGAGTTCAAATGTAGTATTTATGCTACAAATGAGGAGGTGAGGTTAAGATAGGGTTTGAGTGTTATTTATTACAGAGTAAGTGCTTTCCCAACCTTGAAAAAAATGAAAGGCCTAAGGTAGAAACATCTGCAACTACTTCTCAGTTTTAATAACTCTGTCTTAACTTTCTAGAAAAAATAGTGAAGAGTTTGAATTTTAAGGCCTATTCTTAACTATTACAATAACTGCCTTGACAAATAAAATATCTTCTGATTGTGCAATAGCTACCAATTTCCTTTATGGACAGAAAGCATGCTGTAGGTGGAAATTTGATCTTTTGGAGGAGTAACTGCTTCCTTGTTGAGTTATTCGAGGCTCTCCTTCGGTTAAGTTGCCTTTGTTTGGTCACAACTTCAGTGTTAAGGCTTTTAAACTTGATTTGTCTTTAATAATCTGCCTCACTGTCTTTTCTCTGTTTCTGATTAATAATTGAATTATTCATTTATCCTTTATCCCTTAATCATTGTTTTTAAGGGCTAATCTTATGTTTTATCCTTTGATCTGTAATTAACCCTTTTGATTCTTCTGTTCTTCATTCCCTTCCTTCCTTCTCTGACTGTAGCTATTCTTTGTGTCTAGGGAGGATCTCTTCATGATATAAGGGTTTATAACCCATCAATGATCATGATTCATCGAGGGTTAAGTCTTTTTTTAAGTAAATCCTTGGCCTTCTTTATCTATATTTGCCTCTCGAATTGACATCTAGAGGTTATTTAGTCATTTGAATGCCCCTCTAGACATTACCACTATTAAAGCTGCAAACATACGAACAAATGTTAAGTGCAAACCTGTGGGATTGGATTAAACTGCATTTTTTGGGTTTGTGAGGGTTTGGGGGCGATCTGCAGAGGAGGAGGGAACGCAGAGGGAAGGTTCTGTATGCATAACTAGGTGGGAGGATGAAGAAATTTGAATTTTTGCATGGGAGGAGGAAGACGGTTTTGGAAAAACCGCGATGGTTTATCGCGTTGTCATTAGGCGGTAAGTGGTTTTGAGCAGAGGTCACGCGATGCCATTCAGCGTTGGATGTGTGTCTAGGGTGAAACAAATTTTTTCGAGCGGGTTGGGGTTGTTAAACCTTTTGCAAAAATCTACGCGATATCAGATCCAAGCTGTTAGATCTTGAGAAGTAAGATCAACGGTGCGGGGGGCTTCAGGGGCTGAGGCATACATTTGGGAGGTGGGGCCCAGGCGTGATGACGTGGCAAGATTTTTTTGGTGGTGCGGGGTTATATAAGGAATGTGTGGAGTGATGGGTAGTGATGTGATGACCGTCAGATTAGGGTTCGAGGCTCCAGATTTACTGTGGAGATGGCCCGACCAAGGAAGTAGGAGAAACAGAAAGGAGGGGCCCCACATTTTAAATTTTCTAAAGTTTCAGGCTTTTATAATAAAGTTTGGGGGTGTATAAAAATGAAAGGAGAGGAGGCATATTTTAAATGGAGAAGGGGCTAATAATAGGCGGAGGAAAGGGTTGTATGAGGGTAAGGGGCTGAGGTTTAGGCCGAAAGGGGCTTATGGGCCAAAAGGGCGGATTTTTATAAAAATAGGGTTTTTATAACATTTTTGAGGGTCCGATAGGCCTATAGTTTAAACTTTAAACAATGTAAAAAGGACTTTTTACATTTTTTAAGGCTTTTTAAGAAGAAATATGATGAATAAGGGAATTATGAGGAGTTTTTAGAGGGGAAAGAGAGGATAAATGAGGGTGTAAGTGGGGTGATGAGATGAGGCAAATCAGGCACAAAAATGGAGTTTTCTTTGCAGCATGTTAACTTCTAAAAGACAAAGGATGAAGTTTATAGTGAAACAGTTAGGTGTAGGATAATGAAGGCAGTGACATTTCTAGAACTCACAATGTTTCTTGAAATATTGTTTATAGAAATCTAAGATTTACAACGTAGTCATCTTTGGATATTAGAAAAATTACTAATGACTAACAATGGCTCCACTTGGGGAGGGCAAATTTCCTTTCAAGGTGTCTAGAACCTCAGTTCATGAAATCTTTGAGTTTCAGCAGATCAGTGCCTTGTCCATTGAGAATATTTTTCTTGTTTTCATTTTTTGATATTTCTCTGAGAAGACAACTTTTTTAACAATCTGAAATATGTGATTTCCTCTTGAAAACATTCTGCCTACCCAATCCTACTTGTCCTATAATTTTTTCTTCTTCTTTGAGTGCATTTGAACTAGAAAACTCTTTGACATTTTATTTTTGAAAACAAAAATAAACTATCTATTCCTATCCTTGTCTCTTCCAAGAGTTCAGATTGAACTGTTGAACTCCTTTATTTTCTACCTAAACTACTTGACTGCCAAGATTAAACTGTTTGGGAGCCTTGATTCTCTAACTATTGACATAAAATTTAAATCATGGTTCGAATCAGGATTAGAGAGTCTGATTAACCATGGTTGTGGCATTTGGAACAAGCTACACACAAACATTATTTGCATAAAGTAAATTTAGAAAGATAAGGCTGTGATTTGTCATTAATAATGCATCCTTATCTATCTCTTTGGTTCTATTTTGAGCATGTGGAACCAACACCTTTATATTTCCCTAATATATCCTTTTTGATAAGCTAAGTCTGAAATAATCTTGACAATAATTGCTTCTACTAACTTATCAATATAAATTTAAAACATGTTCAGCCATGATTAGGCTAGATGACTGAACAAGGTATCTTTTGAATCAACAGCGGCATTTAGACTTGCACACTTTTTCCAGTATTGATTTTTTGGGTATGGGGCTGTACCTCTTTTGAATTTTCCCTCTTTTTATATTTATTTTCTTTTATTGTTTTTGTACTTTCTTTGATTTTTCTCATGCTATGCTATGTATAATGAATGAAATATTTGAATCTAGGACTCTTGACAAAAATAATGTTTAAGCATCCTGCCATTGACAAGACATTCAAATAGTTCTTCTCCATTCAGTCCTTCTAAGAAGAAAGCATTATGACCCATAATCGAGTGAATGATATAAGGCCCTTTCCATAAATTCTGAAACTTGCCATGTTTAGCTTTATCTTCCCTCCTTGAATCCCATTTCAAAATTGTATCTCCTACTCAGAAATTGTTTGATTTAGTCCTTCTATCAAAGATCTTCTTGATATTTTCTTGAAATTCTTATGTCATTTTGTAGACCTCTTCTATTGATTGTTGTAAATGGATTGTTTCATTCAACCTTATTTGCATGTCATTTTCTTCTGTTTGTACTTCTTGGAGAAGCTTCATGACTGGAACTCCTCAAGATGTAGGGAATACTGCATCTAGACCATATACCAGCTAATAGGGGACATATTTATTGATTTCTTGGTAGTCAGTCTATCAGCCCATAATGCATGAACAAGCTTACTGCTCCATGATTTTTTATTTTGATCCAACAATCTTTTGATATTATTGATCAAGATTTTATTGGAAGATTCAGTTAGGCCATTTCCTTGGGGATAGTAAGTTGTGGAATGGCCCAATGTGATGTGATATTTGTAGCGGAAATCAACCATTCTTTTGGATCTTAAAGCAGTAGAATTGTCTGTAACAATTTTCATAGGACAACCAAATCTAGATAGTATGTTGGTTTCAAATAACTTGATAATGACAGAGTCAGTAGCATTCCTAGAAAGGATGGATTCTATCCATTTGGTAAAGTAATCTGTGGCTGTAAGGATTCACTTATGTTGGGCAGATGAGGTTGGGTGAATTTCTCCAATAAATTCTAAACCCCATTGCTGAAAGGGAGCCTCAATAGTAATGGGATGCAAAGGTAAAGGTAGGAGTTTCCTCTTTCCATCAATTATTTGACACTTATGGAAAGTCATGACTAGTTTTTGAGTATCTGGGAAAAGGGTGGGCCAATAATAGCCGGCTCTAAGAATCTTGTTTGCTATGGTCTTCCAGTAAATATGGCCTCCACATTCTCCCTCATGTAGCTCAAGCATGATTTTTCCTGCATCATTCTCAAGCAAACATTTAAGCAATATGCCAACATCATTTTTCCAATATAACACTCCATCCAAGATGCAATAATTTAAAGCTTTCTGTTTCAATAATCTAGATTTATTCTTTGATAAAGAATGAGGAGTATTAAGATAGAGAAGCACATAAATGATATCAGCATACCAAGATGAATTCAAAAATATTTCTTCAATGTATGGAGCTGTGAATTCTTCTGTTTCTTCTAAACAATCAACCATGTTTATATCTAATACCTGGAAATTTGATTCTTCCATGAGTTTTTCTAATCCCTATCCTTTAATAAGCTTGGTAGGCCTAATTTCTAAATCATATTCTAAGATAATTGCAATCCATTTTCCCCTTTTACCATCAGGGTCTTGATTTAGAATGTCCTTGACAACTGTATGTGGAACAAAAGCAATGATATGGGAATGTAAAATGTATAACCGGAAATATTTCAATGCTTTTATCAAGGCTAAGGCCTCCTTCTCCATGATATTATATTTGAGTGGAGCATCTCTTAAGGCTCTGCTAAAAATGATATAGGTTGTTCTTGCCCTATATTATTCTTTTGCAATAATACTGCAGCAATCGTATATTCAGAGGCAAAATAGAAAATGTAGAAATCCTTAGTGAAATCAGGACTAATAAGAACTGGAGTTTGAGTAAGAGATTGTTTAACCAGTTCAAATGAATTTTTGGCTTCTATGGTCAAATTAACCCCTATTTCCTTTTTGAGCATGTTTGTGATATTCCTCAAAATTTCAGCAAGGTTGGGGATGAACCTTCTCAAAAAATTGATCTTCCCACTAAAACATTGAAATTCCATAATGTTTCTAGGATGGCTGATTTTCAATATGCCTTCAATCCTTTTAGGGTATACTTTGATTCCCCCTTCAGAAATTATGTGTCCAAGAAGTTTTCCTTCTTGGAGACCAAAGAGTGTCTTTTTGGGATTCAAAGATAAGCCATATTTTCTACATTTCTCAAAATTTTATCTCAAATGAATCAAATGTTCTTTATCAGTTTTGGAGAAAACAATGATGCCATCAAGGTAAATGATTATAAAATATCCTCTGTCTTCTGAAAACGCTATGTCTATGGCCCTTTGGAGTTTGGCCCCTGCATTCATTAAACCAAATGGCATTTTAACATACATGAAAGTACCCCAAGGTGTGGTATAAGCAGTTTTGTGTTGGTCACTTGGGAGTACTAGTACTTGGTTGCAGCCTGAAAAACCATCCAATAGTGATATTATTTTAGAACCAACCACCTTTTGAAGTATGTGGTCCATTTTAGGCAAGGGATAATTATCTCTTAGGGAGGCTCTATTTATATTTCTGACAATGCAAAGCCTAATTTCCCGAGTCTTCTTCCTAACAGACACAAGGTTGGAAACCCATTGTGAATATCTAAATGGAACTATGATCCCAGAATCATACATCTTTTTTATCTCTTTCTCAACTAACGGTAATAAAACAGGGTTTATCCTTCTTAGTTTTTGTTTGAAAGGTTTTTTATTTTCCTTAAGAGGAATTTTGTGTTGAATAATGTGGGTATCATATGATTTGGGATCTTTGTAACCCCATGCAAACACATCTCTGTACTCTTTGAAATGTTCAATATATTCTTGTTTGATATGAGTAGGGAGAGTGCTAGATAACTTGATCATTTTGGGTTCATTTACGTTGCCTATGTTATGTTCTTCTATATCAGTTTCTGTAGGCTCCATATTTGGTTTTTTAGCTACATCATTGAAGTCAAAAAGCTCCTCTAATGGTGAAGGCCCCTTGGTATTGAATCAGTTTTGCATTGTAAAACTTTAAGGTCCTTTTGGTCTATTTTGTTTAGTAAGTCTGTTGTATAAAGATGTTCAAATTGGTTTATATCAGCAGTAGAGGACAAATCTGTTTCATGGGTTTTTTGTTCATCAAAATAGTCTTTTTCATGGCTTGAGTTAGGTGTTGGTTCAACAAAATCATTTCTTGATTGTAGAAAATCATCAATGTGTTTATCACCCTCAAACACTTGCCAATAGTTTTCATTGTCAGGGATTGTAGGCCTATTTTTCACTTTGACATTGAATTGTTCATTTATTTGGGGTATTTGGAAAATGCTGGAAGCAAAGGAAATTTCATTTGCAAGGTTGTTTTGAGCTTGAGGGATGAAGGTGATTTCATATTTTTCAAAGGTTTTTAGGAGCTCTAGGGCAGCATTCCTATATTCTCTTATTCTTGGGTTTTTGGCTGAATACTGCCTTTTTATTTGCCTAATAATCAGCTCTGAATCTCCATGGATTGATATTTTCTTGGCTCCTAAATCTTTGAGCAGATGCCAATGTTATTGGTGCATGGAAAATCAAGTTTCTAAGAATGTCCTTGGTTAGTATTATGTATCCATACACTTGCTCCAGAACTTGTTTTGCTGCAAGAAGCATCAAAGCTCATTTCGCACAGTGTCTCTGCCTTATGTTCATTGTCATTTTTCTGTTTAGGGCTGCTGATCTTAAGGTTGCCAGATTCTTCCTTTTGGGACTGATTTAATTGTTCAGGTGGTCCTAACTCTATGTCATTCTCCTTCTCTTGTTGGCTGATTTCATCTTCATTGTATAAGATAAAGGAGTCTAAATATGAATGAATAGAGTAAATAGGAGTGTTTTTAAGCCTATCTATGTTTCTTACCATAAATTTCATATGAGATTCTCTGTACAATATTCTAGTTTGGTTAAAAACTAGTATGATAGCATAAGACATGTCCATTTGAAGGCTTCCCTGAAGTTTGGCTCCCCATGATCTAGATAGAAGCATGCCATACTTTGGAGGGATGTTAGCAACCACTATGTCCATAACTAGACCCTTAGCAGGAATTTGTGCCAGATTGACACATAAATCCTTGATCAAACCTAAACATTTAACTCTGCTTGAATCAAAGGAATACAGGCCCTTGTAAGGTTTGGTAATTTATAGACCTAATCTCTCCATCACCACTTTTGACATAAGATTTTGAGAGGCACCAGAGTCTAGCATGGCATTGTGTAATATGTTATCATGTATATTCAGGTTAACATTAAATGGAGGAATGGTCCCTTCTTGGTATTTTCCTTCTACTTCAGGACCAAACAATAATTTTGGTTTATCATCTGTCAAGTTCAAGGTATCAATATCATTTCCTATATTCAAAGCTTTCAAAACTTGGTTTTTATATACATCCTGGGTTACTAGTTCAGCTAAGGGTATGTTAATTTTGATCTTGGAAATCTCACCCTCAAGGCTTAAAGGGAATAATGATTTTTACATATTTACATCTGTTTTTTCAATCATAGCCTTTTCAACAATTCTAACGTGCTGAATTTTATTAAGACTGTTATTTAGGACAGATTTCTCAGGGCCACTAGCAGAGGTTCTAGGGTAGCTAGGGTCAACACTTTGCTGATTGGTTCTGTCTTTGTTTGAGTCAGTCTTCTTAGTCAAAGTGTTACTAATGTTTGCTGTCTTTTTAGGAATATTTTCTGAAGTTTTCCTAATAGCAGAGTTTATGTTTTTATCGTTGGAAATTTCTGGGTTCCCTTTGCTTCTAAGATCATATTGTCTCTGTATCTCCATTATTGCATTTTCAAAACCCAATTGGTAATATTCAGAATCCTCATGATGGTTTTCAATTTGTTTTGAGGAGAAAAAATATTTTTCTTCTTCGGTGAGGAAGACATTTGTCTCACTATAAGATCCTATCAGATTTACATGGTTTTCTTCCAACCTTTCAGTCTCCCTTTTGTCTTCTTGATCTACATAGTTTTGTTGAAAGGGAGGTCTAATTTGTTGGTCATTATATCTTTGTTTATCTTGAATAGGGTCTCTTTTGAAGTTTGTATTTCTATTTCTATTTTGGGGATTGATTTGGTTTTCTCTAGGAGGTAGTCTGTCATTTAAATTTATTTTTTCAAGCATTATTTCCATTACCCTCAGTAATTTGTCAATTTTCGCATCAGATGATGAGGTTGATGCCATTGTTTCATCTTTGTACGTAACTATTTTCTTTGATTTCGACCTAGATATTTTTTCAATTAGATTTTCCTCTACACTTATGGCTCCCCTTTGCATATCTTCTAAAGTTAAGGGGTCTCTTTCTCTTACCTGGTAGGCCATGTCCGGATTAAAGCCTTCAGGAAATTTGGCTAAGGCTAAGCCTAGTGGAGGTTTTCATGTTTAGGGGTAGTTCATTGTAAACACTATTGAATCTAGTGCAATAATCTTGGACACTTTCCCCATTGTTTCTTTTGAGGTTGCTGTATTTAGAAAGGATTTGGAGAGGGTTCTTTTTTATTTCCCATTTGTTTATGAATGTTTGGTACAAAGAAGGGATATCATTTATGCTATTAGGAGTTAAGCTTTTAAACCATTTCTTGGCTTCTCCTCCTAAAATTTGGGCAAATATTCTCATCTTAATGGTCTCTTCTTATATTTCCATGTAATCAAAAGCATCATCCATTTTATCTACATGTTTTTGGGTAGTAGTATATCCAGTTCCAGTGAAATGGGGAATTCTGGATTAATAATCATTTGGTAAGGGAACCAGAGGTTGTGGTAACACTAATGGGGCATACCATGCAGCCATGATAGGAGAAAACAACAGATTTACAAGAGATGGATTTTTGAAAGGGAAAGTGGGATGAAATGGAGTGTTTTGAACAGTGGAAGTATGGATAGGTGTATTGTAAGTACTAGGACCAGCAAACTGATTTTGAGAATATTTTTTTATGGAAGGAGCTAAAGTGATGGAGAAGCTGAAAATTAGGTGGAGTGGAAGGGGAGGCCTCTCTACTAGAGCTTTGCTACAAATCTGTGGGCTCAAGGTTAGCTTGGTCTATATCACTATATGACTGGGTTCTGAATAGGTTCTTTGTATGAGACAAGTCAAAGTGAGGATCTTTCAAGATTGTAAGGTTTTTAGGAACAAATATTGTTCTTTGGATAGTCCTATCAGTAGTTAAATTTCTAGCTTTAGAATTTTTCCACAAAATATTTTATGGATCATCAATTATTGTAGGAGGATTAGGGTCAGGATGAGATCTGGTATTGATCCTATGTGAAGCTAGATTTCAAGTCCAAAATTTAGAGAGGCTGAAAGTTTAAAGGACTATTTTTCGAAGGTTGACCTCTCCTAATGTGTTTTAGTACCTTTCTAAAATATGGGACTAGGCCTTTAAACTTCTTGGGACTGGTTTAACATAATCCTAAGAAAATATAAGAGTACTAGCAGATTGATAAGCCTACTGGGGCTAGTGGAGTCACCAGGTGGAAATTTTTAGCTCTTTTGAAGGTAAAATATGTTATGGTCCACCACCAATAAGTAATAGAAGCCAATCAAGAGATATTTTTGGGTTTTTTTGAGTTTTTATATGGTTGTATGGTTTGTAAGAGTATCTTATACCTAAATCATCATGTAGCTAATATGGTGAAACAAATAGAGTCTACTATATGGCTGATAGCTTGAATCCTTTAAGGTTTGATGAGGGTTTCTAGAATCCTAAGGTGTACTTATATTGTCACTCATTCAGAAGGCTTCATCATAATTAAAATTGAGTTGTTAGTGCTTAAAGGGAGTTATGGTTCACTGGATGAATACTAAGTGTTTTATCTAGGGACTTTACTCAAAAGGTCCCACCGTGATCTCCAGAATGTTAGGATCCTATGATTTGGCAGATTGGCATACCAAATGACAAGGTAACATGAAACCAATCTTTAGAGTTCTAAGACCTAACCTTCCTAGACTCAGAGAGGGATCTCTCAGGTTGTCTGCAAAGATGTATATTTGTTTTCTTTTAAGGGTTGTTTTTAGGCTAGTTATGAAGTATGAGTTTTGTTGGTTTTTTGGGTTGGGTATGATGATCAAAGAGCATGGATAAAATGAGGAAATCTCTAAGTAATTGGGCAATGGAGTCAAATGAAAGTCATGATAATTTCATCAATGGATCGGGGAGTATCATAGGGCAAACATAACTTGGCCAATGGATCTTCAAAGCTTAAGATAATGAGGTGAACATCAAGGATAAGAATGAAAGTAGGAAAAAGAGAAATTAAGAATTCTTTATCATGTACTTTAAACAAGAAAAATATTTAAAGGAATCTGTTTTGAAGTAAGCCAAAGGACAGGGAAAACCATAGAATTGTTTGGATAAAGTTTTAATAAGAAAATGTTTCAGACAACAATCCAACAATCAAAAGACTACTTTCAGATAAGAAAACATATAAGATGAACACTAAGAGTAGCCTAAGATCAAATAGAAATAATCTAATCTTCTTTTAACCAACTGTTTTAGGAATCTTTAAAGCGACCTTTTGAGGCAATCCAGAGGATAGGGCCCACCATAGACTTCCCTAGTTTATACTCTACTTAGCATACTTTGAAAATATCTTTAAAAAAAATCCTCAAGTTGTACTCAAAGGATCATGGACTCACCACTTAATTTACTTGTTTTCACTCTATTGAAATTATTCCTTAAAACAACCTCTCAAGACGTACTCAAAGGGATGTGGAATTACCAAAAGGGAGACTCCTTGGTTATACTCTATTGAATCATTCCTAAAACTACAAGCTAGATGAAACGAAAGGGAAATTAAGAATCCTCCAATCAGACCTTGCAGAAGAAAACATTAAGACAGTGAAGAGTGAACAGAACTAAGGTGCTTTGAAAAGTCATTTCTTAGCCTAAAACTTTTACTCTACTGTAACAAAGAAAGATGAAAACATGATGAAAACAGGAAATAACAATAACAGATAGAAGCACTTCACCAACAACCAATCTCAGGGATCCAGTGATCTAGCCTCCTCCATAAACAAACAAATCAGGGCATCCACAACATCAATTTTCCTTCAACTTCCAAGAGATTATGTATTACTTCAAAGAGTCATCAAATGCCAACAATACAATGAGTTCAAATGCAATATTTATGCTGCAAATGAAGAGGTGAGGTTAGAATAGGGTTTGAGTGTTATTTATTACAGAGTAAGTGCTTTTCGAACCTTGAAAACCATGCAAGGCCTAAGGTAGAAATATCTGCAGCTACTTCTCTATTTTAATAACTCTCTCTTAACTTTCTAGAAAAATAGGTGAAGAGTTTGAATTTTAAGGCCTATTCTTAACTATTACAATAACTCCCTTAGCAGATAAAATATCTTCTGATTGTACAATAAATTCCAATTGCCTTTATGGACAGAAAGCATGTTGTAGGTGGAAATTTGATCTTTTGGAGGAGTAACTGCTTCCTTGTTGAGTTATTCGAGGCTGTCTTTGGGTTAAGTTTCCTTTGTTTTATCACAACTTATGTGTTAAGGCTTTTAACCTTGATTTGTCTTTAATAGTTTGCCTCACTGTCTATTCTCTGTTTCTTCTTAATAACTATTTTATTCATTTATACTTTATCCTTTAAGCTTAGTCTTTATCCTTTAATCATTGTTTTTAAGGGCTAATATTCTGTTTTATCCTTTGATCTGTAATTAGCCCTTTTGATTCTTCTGTTCTTCATTCCCTTCCTTTCTTCTATGACTGTAGTTGTTCTTTGTGTGCAGGGAGGATCTCTTCATGGTATAAGTTTTTATAACCCATCGATGATCATGATTCATCGAGTGTTAAGTCTTTTTTAAGTAAATCCTTGGCCTTCTTTATATGTATTTGCCTCTCGAATCGTCATCTAGAGGTTATTTAGTCATTTGAATGCCCCTTTGGACATTACCGCCATTAAAGCTACAAACATACGAACAAATGTTAAGTGAAAACCTACGGGATTGGATTAAACTGCAATTTTTGGGTTTGTGAGGGTTTGGGGGTGATCTGCAGAGGAGGAGGGAACACAGAGGGAAGGTTCCATATGCAGAACCAGGTGGGAGGATGAAGAAATTTGAATTTTAACATAGGAGGAGGAATGTGGTTTTGGAAAAACCGCGGTGGTTTATTGCACGATCATTATGTGGTAAGTCATTTTGAGAAGAAGCTGCGCAATGCCATTTAGCGTTGGACGCATGTCTAGGGCGAAACAATTTTTTTCACGGGGTTTGGGTCATTAAACCCTTTTGCAAAAACCTGCACGATATCAGATCCGAGCTGTCAGATCTTGAGAAGTAAGATCAACGGTGCGAGGGGCTTCGAGGGCCGGGGCATACATTTGGGAGGTGGGGCCCAGGCGTGATGACATGACATGATTTGTTGGGTGGTGTGCGGTTATATAAGGAATGGGTGGAGTGATGGGAGGTGATGTGATGATCGTCGGATCAGGGCTCGAGGCTCCATATTTACGGTGGAGATGGCCCGACCAAGGGAGTAGGAGAAACAGAAAGGAGGGGGCCGCATTTTAAATTTTCCAAAGTTTCGGGATTTTATAATAAAGTTCGGGGGTGTATAAAAATGAAAGGAGAGGAGGAATATTTTAAATGGAGAAGGGGCTAAGAATAGGTGGAGGAAAGGGTTGTATGAGGGTAAGGGGTCGAGGTTTAGGAAAAAAGGGGCTTATGGGCCAAAAGGGAATTTTTTTATAAAAACAGGGTTTTTATAATGTTTTTGAGGGTCTGATAGGCCTATAGTTTAAACTTTAAACAATGTAAAAAGGAATTTTTACATTGTTTAAGGATTTTTAAGAAGAAATATGATGAATGAGGGAATTATGAGGAGTTTTTAGAGTGGAAAGAGAGGATAAATTAGGGTGTAAGTGGGGTGATGAGATGAGGCAAATCAGACACAAAAATGGAGTTTTCTTTGCATCATGGTAACTTCTGAAAGGCAAAGGATGAAGTTTATAGTGAAACAGTTAGGTGTAGGATAATGAAGGTAGTGAGTTTTCTAGAACTCACAATGTTTCTTGAAATATTGTTTATAGAAATCAAGGCTTTACAACTTAGTCATCTTTGGATATTAGAAAAACTACTGATGACTAACAGTGGCTCCACTTGGGGAGGGAAAATTTCCTTTCAAGGTGTATAGAACCTTAGTTCATGAAATCTCTGAGTTTTAGCAGATTAGTGCCTTTTCCATTGAGCATATTTTTATTCTTTTCATTTGTTGATATTTCTCTGAGAAGACAACTTTTTTAACAATATGAAATATGTGATTTCCTCTTGACAACATTCTACCTACCCAATCCTACTTGTCATATCATTTTTTCTTCTTCTTTGAGTGCATTTGAACTAGCAAAATCTTTGACATTTTATTTTTGAAAACAGAAATAAACTATATATTCCTATCCTTATCTCTTCCAAGGGTTCAGAGTGAACTGTTGAACTCCTTTATTTTCTACCTAAACTACTTGACTGCCAAGATTAAACTGTTTGGCAGTCTTGATTCTCTAACTATTGACATGAAATTTAAATCATGGTTCAAATCAGAATTAGAGAGTCTGATTAACCATGGTTGTGGCATTTGGAACAAGCTGCACACAAAAATTATTTGCATAAATTAAATTCAGAAAGATAAGGCTGTGATTTGTCAACAATAATGCATCATTATCTATCTCTTTGGTTCTGTTTTGAGCATGTGGAACTAGCACCTTTATATTTCCCTAATATATCCTTTTTGATAAGCTAAGTTTGAAATAATCTTGAAAATCATAGCTTCTACTAACTTATCAATATAAATTTAAAACATGTTCAACCATGATTAGGCTAGATGACTGAACAAGGTATCTTTTGAATCAGCAGTGGCATTTAGACTTGCACACTTTTAGCAGTATTGATTTTTGTGTATGGGGTTGTACCTCTTTTCAATTTTCCCTCTTTTTATTTTTCTTTTCTTTTATTTTTTTTGTAATTTCTTTGATTTTTCTCATGCTATGTTATGTATAATGAATGAAATATTTGAATCTAGGACTCTTGACAAAAATAATGCTTAAGCATCCTGCCATTGATAGGACCTTCAAATATTTCTTCTCCATTTAGTCCTTCTAAGAAGAAAGCATTATGACCCCTAATCGAGTGAATGATATAAGGCCCTTTCCATAAATTCTGAAACTTGCCATGTTTAGCTTTATCTTCCCTCCTTGAATCCCATTTAAAAACTGTATCTCCTACTTAGAAATTGTTTGATTTAGTTCTTCTGTCAAATATCTTCTTGATATTTTCTTGAACTACTTATGTCCTTTTGCAAACCTCTTCTCTTGATTGTTGTAAATGGATTGTTTGATTCAACTTTCTTTGCATGTCATTTTCTTCTGTTTATACTTCTTGTAGAAGCTTCATGACTAGAACTCCTCAAGATGTAGGGAAGAATGCATCTAGACCATATAGCAGCTGATAGGGGGACATTTTTATTGATTTCTTGGTAGTCAATCTATCAGCCCATAATGCATGAACAAGCTTACTATGCCATGATTTTTTATTTTGATCCAACAATCTTTTGATATTATTGATCAGGATTTTATTGGAAGATTCAATTAGGCCATTTCCTTGGGGATAGTAAGTTGGGGAATGGCCCAATGTGATATGAGTTTTGTAGCAGAAATAAACCATTATTTTGGATCTGAAAGCAGTAGCATTGTATCTAATAATTTTCCTAGGACAACCAAATCTGGATAGTATTTTGGTTTCAAGGAACCTGATAATGACAGAGTCAGTAGCATTCCTACAAGGGATGGTTTCTATCCATTTGGTGAAGTAATCTATGGTTGTAAGTATCCACTTATGTTGAGCAGATGAGGTTGGGTGAATTTATCCAATAAAGTATAAACTCCATTGCTAAAAGGGAGCCTCAATAGTAATGGGATGCAAAAGTAAAGGTAGGAGTTTCCTCTTGCCATCAAAAATTTGACACTTATGGCAAGTCATGACTAGTTTTTGAGTTTCTGGGAAAAGGGTGGGCCAATAATAGCCAGCTCTAAGAATCTTGTTTGTTGTGGTCTTCCAGTAAAGATGGCCTCCACATTCTCCCTCATGCAGCTCAAGCATGATTTTTCCTGCATCATTCTCAAGCAAACATATAAGTAATATGCCAACAACATTTTTCCAATATAGCACTCCATCCAAGATGCAATAATTTAAAGCTTTCTATTTCAAGAATCTAGATTTAGTATTTGATAAAGAATGAGGAGTATTAAGATAGAGAAGCACATAAATGATATTAGCATACCAAGATGAATTCAAAAATATTTCTTCAATGTATGGAGCTATGAATTCTTCTGTTTCTTGCAAAACATCAACCATGTTTATATCTAATACTTGGAAATTTGATTTTGCCATGAGTTTTGCTAATCCTATCTTTTAATCATCATGGTAGGACTGATTTCTAAATCATATTCTAAGATAATTGCAATCCATTTTCCCCTTTTACCATCAGGGTCTTGATTTAGAATGTCCTTGAAAACTGTATGTGGAACAAAATCAATGATATGGGAATGTAAAATGTATACTCGGAAATCTTTCAATGCTTTTATCAAGGCTAAGGCCTACTTCTCCGTGATATTATATTTGATTGGAGCATCTCTTAACTAGTTCAAATGATTGTTTGGCTTCTATGGTCCATTTAACACCTGTTTTATTTTTGAGCATGTTTGTGATATTCCTCAAAAGTTCAGCAAGGTTGGGGATGAACCTTCTCAAAAAATTGATCCTCCCATTGAAAGATTGCAATTCCTTAAGGTTTCTGGGATGGCTAATTTTCAATATGCCTTCAATTATTTTAGGGTATACTTTCATTCCCTCTTCAGAAATTATGTGTCCAAGAAGTTTTCCTTCTTGGATACCAAAGAGTGTCTTTTTGGGATTCAAAGATAAGCCATATTTTCTACATTTCTCAAATATTCTTTATCAGTTTGGGAGAAAACAATGATGTCATCAAGGTAAATGATTATAAAATAGCCTATGTCTTCTGAAAAAGCTATGTCCATGGCCCTTTGGAATGTGGCCCCTGCATTCATTAAACCAAATGGAATTTTAACATACATGAAAGTACCCCAAGGTGTAGTAAAAGCAATTTTGTGTTGGTCACTTGGGAGTACTAGTACTTGGTTGTAGCCTGAAAAACCATCCAACAGTGATATTCTTTTAGAACCAACCACCTTTTGAAGTATGTGGTCCATTTTAGGCAAGGGATAATTATCTCTTAGGGAAGCTCTGTTTAGATTTCTGAAGTCAATGCAAAGCCTAATTTCCCCAGTCTTCTTCCTAAAAGACACAAGGTTGGAAACCCATTGTGAATATCTAAGGGGAACTATGATCCTAGAATCATACATCTTTTTTATCTCTTTCTCAACTAAAGGTAATAAAATAGGGTTTATCCTTAGTTTTTGTTTGAAAGGTTTTTGATTTTCCTTAAGAGGAATTTTGTGTTGAATAATGTGGGTATCATATGATTTGAGATCTTTGTAACCCCATGAAAACACATCTCTGTACTCTTTGAAAAGTTCAATATATTCTTGTTTAATATGAGTAGGGAGAGTGCTAGATAACTTGATCATTTTGGGTTCATTTACGCTGCCTATGTTATGTTCTTCTATATCAGTTTTTGTAGGCTCCATATTTGGTTTTTTAGCTACATCATTGAAGTTAAAAAGCTCCTCTTATGGTGTAAGGCCCCTTGGTATTGAATCAGTTTTGCATTGTAAAAATTCAAGGTCCTTTTGGTCTGTTTTGTTTAGTAATTCTGCTGTATAAAGATGTTCAAATTGGTTTATATCAGCAGTAGAGGACAACTTTGTTTCATGGGTTTTTTATTCATCAGAATATTCTTTTTCATGGCTTGAGTTGGCTGTTGGTTCAGCAAAATCATTTCTTTATTGTAGAAAATCATCAATGTGTTTATCACCTTCAAACACTTGCCAATAGTTTTCGTTGTCAGGGACTGTAGGCCTATTTTTCACTTTGACATTGAATTGTTCATTTACTTGGGGTATTTGGCAAATGCTGGCAGCAAAGGCAAGCTCATTTACAAGGTTGTTTTGAGCTCGAGGGATGAAGGTGAGTTCATATTTTTCAAAGGTTTTTAGGAGCTCTAGGGCAACATTCCTATATTCTCTTAATATTGGGTTTTTAGCTGAATACTCCCCTTTTATTTGCCTAATAATCAGCTCTGAATCTCCTTGGATTGATATTTTCTTGGCTCCTAAATCTTTGAGCAGATGTAGGCCAAGGAGGAGGCTTCATATTCTACAATGTTATTGGTGAATGGAAAATCAAGTTTCTAAGAATGTCCTTGGTTAGTATTATGTATCCATACACCTGCTCCAGAACTTGTTTTGCTGCAATAACCATCAAAGCTCATTTCCCATAGTGTCTTTGCCTTATGTTCATTGTCATTTTTCTGTTTAGGGCTGCTGATCTTAAGGCTGCCAGATTCTTCCCTTTGGGACTGATTTAACTGTTCAGGTGGTCCTAACTCTATGTCATTCTCCTTTACTTGCTGGATGATTTCATCTTCATTGTATAAGATAAAGGAGTCTAAATCTGAATGAATAGAGTAAAAAGGAGTGTTGTTAAGCCTATCTATGTTGCTTACCATAAATTTCATATGATATTCTCTGTACAATCTTCTAGTTTGGTTAAAAACTGGTATGGTAGCATTAGACATGTCCATTTGAAGGCTTCCCTGAAGTTTGAATCCCCATGATCTAGACAGAAGCATGCCATACTTTTGGGGGATGTCAGCAACCACTATGTCCATAACTAGAACCTTAGCAAGCATTTGTGCCAGATTGACACATAAATCCTTGATTAGACCTAAAAATTTAACTCTGCTTGAATCAAAGGAATACATTTCCTTGTAAGGTTTGGTAATTTCTAGGCCTAATCTCTCCATCACCACTTTTGGCATAACATTGTGAGAGGCACCAGAGTCTAGCATGGCATTGTGTAATATGTTATCATGTATATTCAAGCTAACATTAAATGGAAGAATGGTCCCTTCTTGGTATTTTCCTTCTACTTCAAGACCAAACAACAATTCTGGTTGATCATCTATCAAGTTCAAGGTATCAGTATCATTTCCTATATTCAAAGCTTTCAAAACCTGGTTTTTATATACATCCTGGGTTACTAGTTCAACTAAGGGTATGCTAATTTTGATCTTGGAAATCTCACCCTCAAGGGTGAAAGGGACTAATGATTTTGACATATCTACATCTGTTTTGTCAATCAGAGTCTTTTCAGCAATTCTAACTTGCTAAATTTGATTAAGACTGTTATTTAGGATAGATTTCTCAGGGCCACTAGAAGAGGTTCTAGGGCAGCTAGGGTAAACACTTTGCTGATTGGTTCTGTCTTTGTTTGATTTAGCCTTCTTAGTTAAAGTGTTACTAATGATTGTTGTCTTTTTAGGAATATTTTCTAAAGTTTTCCTAACAGTAGAGTTTATGTTTTTATCATTGGAAATCTCTGGGTTCCCTTTGCTTCTAAGATCATATTGTCTGTGTACCTCCATTATTGCATTTTCAAAACCCAGTTGGTATTCTTTAGAATCCTCATGATGGTTTTCAATTTGTTTTGAGGAGAAGAATTCTTGTTCTTCTTCAGTGAGGAAGACATATGTCTCACTATCATATCCTATCAGATTTACATGGTTTTCTTCCAACCTTTCAGTCTCCCTTTCTTCTTCTTGATCTACATATTTTTTTTGAAAGGGAGGTCTAATTTGTTGGTCGTTATCTATTTGTCTATCTTGAATAGGGTCTCTTATGAAGTTTGGATTTATATTTCTGTTTTGGGGATTGATTTGGTTTTCTCTAGGAGGCAGTCTGTCATTTAAATTTATTTTCTCAAGAATTCTTTCCATTACCCTCACTAAGTTGTCAATTTTGGCATCAGATGATGAGGTTGATGCCATTTTTTCATCTTTGTATGTAACTCTTTTCTCTGATTTCAAACTAACTCTTTTTTCAATCAGATTTGCCTCTACACTTATGGATCCCCTTTACATATCTTCTAAGGTTAAGAGGTCTCTTTCTCTTAGCTGGTAGGCCATGTCCATATCAAAGCCTTCAAGAAATCTGGCTAAGGTGAAGCCTAGTGGAGGTTTCATGTTTGGGGGAAGTGCATTGTAAACACTATTGAATCTAGTGCAATAATCTTGGACACTTTCCCTAGTGTTTCTTTTGAGGTTGCTATATTTAGAAAGGATTTGGAGAGGGTTCTTTTGTATTTCCCATTTGTTTATGAATTTTTGGTACAAAGAAGGGAGATCATTTATGTTATTAGGAGTTAATATTTTAAACCATTTCTTGGCTTCTCCTCCTAAACTTTGGGAAAATATTCTCATCTTAATGGTCTCTTCTTCTATTTCCATGTAATCAAAAGCATCATCCATTTTATATACATGCTGTTGGGTAGTAGTAGATTCAGTTCCAGTGAAATGGGGAATTCTGAATGGATAATCATTTGGTAAGGGAACCAGAGGTTGTGGTAACACTAATGGGGCATACCATGCAGCCATGATAGGAAAAAATGAAGGATTTACAAGAGGTGGATTTGTGAAAGGGAAAGTGGGATGAAATGGAGTGTTTTGAACAATGGAAGTATGGATGGGTGTATTGCAAGTACTAGGACTAGCAAATTGATTTTGATAAGAATTTTTATGGAAGGAGCTAAAGTGATGGAGAAGCTGAAAATCAGGTGGAGTGGAAGGGGAGGCTTCTCTACTAGAGCTTTACTGCAAATCTATGGGCTCAAGGTCAACTTGGTCTATATCACTATATGACTTGGTTCTAAATAGGTTCTTTGTATGAGACAATTGAAAGTGAGGATCTTTCAAGATTGTAAGGTTTTCAGGAACAGATCTTGTTCTTTGGATAGTCCTATCAGTAGTTAAATTCCTAGCTTTATAAAATTTCCATAAAATATTTTCTCGATCATGAACTATTGTAGGAGGATTAGGGTTAGGATGAGATCTGGTATTGATCCTATGTGAAACCAGATTTCAAGTTCAAAATTTAGAGAGGCTAAAAGGTTTAAGGACTTTTTTTCGAAGGCTTGACCTCTCCTAATGTATTTTAGTACCTTTCTCAAATATGCGACTAGGCCTTTAAACTTCTTGGGACTGGTTTAACATAATCCTAAGAAAATACAAGAGTACTAGTGGATTGATAAGCCTACTGGGGCTAGTGGAGTCGCCAGGTGGAACTTTTTAGCTCTTTTGAAGGTAAAATATGTTATGGCCCACCAAAAATAAGTAATAGAAGCCAATCAGGAGATATTTTTGGGTTTTTCTGAGTTTTTATGTTGTTCTATGATTTGTAAGAGTATCCTATACCTGAATCATCATGTAGCTAAGATGGTGAAACAAACAGAGTCTACTCTATGGCTGATGGCTTGAATCCTTTAAGGTTTGATGAGGGTTTCTAGAATCGTAAGGTGTACTTATATTCTCATTGATTCGAAAAGCTTCATCATAATTACCATTGAGTTGGTAGTGCTTAAAGGTATTTATGGTTCACTGGATGAATATTAAGTGTTTTATCTAGGGAATTTACTCAAAAGGTCCCACTGTGATCGCCAAAATGTTAGGATCCTGTGATTTGGCAGATTGGCATACCAAATGACAAGGTAACATGAAACCAATATTTAGAGTTCTATGACCTAGCCTTCCTAGACTCAGAGAGGGATCTCTCAGTTTGTTTGCAAATATGTATGCTTGTTTTATTTTAAGGGTTGTTTTTAGGCTAGTTATGAAGTATGAGTTTTGTTGGTTTGTTGGGTTGGGTATGATGATCAAAGAGCATGGATAAAATGAGGAAATATCTAAGTCATTGCGCAATGGAGTCAAATGAAAGTCATGATAAGTTCATCAATGGATCGGGGAGTATCATAGGGCACACATAACTTGGCCAATGGATCTTCAAGCTTAAGATAATGAGGTGAACATCAATGATAAGAATTAAAGTAGGACATAGAGAAATTAAGAATTATTTATCATGTACTTTAAACAAGAAACATCTTTCAAGGAATCTGTTTTGAAGTAAGCCAAAGGACATGGAAAACCATAAACTTCTTTGGATAAAATTTTAATAAGAAAATCTTTCAGATGACAATCCAACAATCAAAAGACTAATTTTAGATAAGAAAACATATAAGATGAATAGTAAGAGCAGCCTAAGATCAAACATAAATAATCTAATTTGCTTTTGAACAACTCTTTTGGGAATATTTAAAGCAACCTTTTGAGGCAGTCCAGAGGACAGGGCACACCATAGACTTCCCTGGTTTAGAATCTACTTAGCATACTTTGAAAAGATCTTTAAAAAAAATTCTCAAGTTGTACTCAAAGGAGCATGGACTCACCACTTAATTTCCCTGGTTTCACTCTATTGAAATTATTACTTAAAACAACCTCTCAAGCCATACTCAAAGGTTATGGACTTACCAAAAGGGAGACACCTTGGTTATACTCTATTGAATAATTCCTAAAACTACAAGCTATATGGAACCATAGGGAAATTAAGAATCCTCCAATCAGATATTGTAGAAGAAAACATTAAGACAATGAAGAGTGAACATAACTAAGGTTCTTTCAAAAGTCATTTCTTAGGCTAAAAATTTTACTCTACTGTAACAAAGAAAGATGAAAACATGATGAAAATAGGAAATAACAATAACATATAGAAGCACTTCACCAACAACCAAGCTCGAGGATCCAGTGATCTAGCCTCCTCCATCAACAAACAAATCAGGGCATCCACAAGATCCACAACATCAATTTTCCTTCAACTTCCAAGAGACAATGTATTACTTCAAAGAGTCATCAAATTCCAACAATACAATGAGTTCAAATGAAGCATTTATGCTGCAAATGAGGAGGTGAGGTTAAGATAGGGTTTGAGTGTTATTTATTACAGAGTAAGTGTTTTCCCAACCTTGAAAACCATGCAAGGCCTAAGGTAGAAATATCTGCAGCTACTTCTCAGTTTTAATAACACTGTCTTAAATTTCTAGAAAAAATAGGTGAAGAGTTTGACTTTTAAGGCCTATTCTTAACTATTAAAATAGCTACCTTGACAGATAAAATATATTCTGATTGTGCAATAACTGCCAATTTCCTTTATGGACAAAAAGCATGTTGTATGTGGAAATTTGATCTTTTGGAGGAGTAATTGCTTCCTTGTTGAGTTATTAGAGGCTATCTTTGGGTTAAGTTTCCTTTGTTTGATCACAACTTCGATGTTAAGGCTTTTAACCTTGATTTTTCTTTAATAATCTGCCTCACTGTCTTTTCTCTGTTTCTACTTAATAATTGTTTTATTCAATTATCCTTTATCCTTTAAGCATTAGTCTTTATCCTTTAATCACTATTTTTAAGGGATAATATTCTGTTTTATCCTTTGATCTGTAACTAGCCCTTTTGATTCTTCTGTTCTTCATTCCCTTCCTTTCTTCTATGACTGTAGCTATTCTTTGTGTGAAGGGAGGATCTCTTCATGGTATAAGGGTTTATAACCCATCGATGATCATGATTCATCGAGGGTTAAGTCTTTTTTAAGTAAATCCATGGCCTTATTTATCTGTATTTGCCTCTTGGATCGTCATCCAGAGGTTGTTTAGTCATTTGAATGCCCCTCTGGACATTACCACCATTAAAACTACAAACATACGAACAAATGTTAAGTGAAAACCTGCGGGATTGGATTAAACTGCATTTTTTGGGTTTGTGAGGGTTTGGGGTTGATCTGCAGAGGAGGAGCGAACGCAGAGGGAAGGTTTCATATGCAGAACCAGGTAGGAGGATGAAGAAATTTTAATTTTGGTGTGGGAGGAGGAAGGCGGTTTTGGAAAAACTGCGATGATTTATCGCACGGTCATTATGCGGTAAGTGGTTTTGAGCAGAAACCGTGCGATGCCATTCAACGTTGGGCACGTGTCTAGGGTGAAACAGTTTTTTTCGCATGAGTTGGGGTTGTTAAACCCTTTTGAAAAAACCTGCACGATATCAGATCCAAGTCGTCAAATATTGAGAAGTAAGATCAATGGTGCGGGGGGCTTCGAGGGTCGAGGCATACATTTGGGAGGTGGGGCCCAGGCGTGATGACGTGGCAAGATTTTTTGGGTGGTGTGGGGTTATATAAGGAATGGGAGGAGTGATGGGCAATGATGTGATTACCATTGGATCAGGGCTTGAGGCTATAGATCTACGGTGGAGATGGCCCGACCAAGGGAGTAGGAGAAATAGAAAGGAGGGGGCCCGCATTTTAAATTTTCCAAAGTTTCAGGCTTTTATAATAAAGTTTGAGGGTGTATAAAAATGAAAGGAGAGGAGGCATATTTTAAATGGAGAAGGGGCTAAGAATAGGTGGAGGAAAGGGTTGTATGAGCGTAAGGGACCGAGGTTTAGGCCAAAAGGGGCTTATGGTCCAAAAGGGCGGATTTTTATAAAAACAGGGTTTTTATAATGTTTTTGAGGGTCTGATAGGCCTATGGTTTAAAATTTAAACAATGTAAAAAGGATTTTTACATTGTTTAAGGATTTTTAAGAAGAAATATGATGAATGAGGGAATTATGAGGAGTTTTTAGAGGGGAAAGAGAGGATAAATGAGGGTGTAAGTGGGGTGATGAGAGGAGGAAAATCAGGCACAAAAAAAGAGTTTTATTTGTAGCAGGGTAACTTATAAAAGGCAAAGGATGAAGTTTATAGTGAAACAATTAGGTGTAGGATAATTACGGAAGTGAGATTTCTAGAACTCACAATTTTTCTTGAAATATTGTTTCTAGAAATCTAGGCTTTACAACTTAGTCATCTTTGGATATCAGCAAAATTACTGATGACTAACAGGTGGCATGTGCCATGGTTTGATATCATGATCATCATCATGGATAGCTAATGGTCGATCTAGATTGAAATTTTTTTCTGTATCAGTATCCTTAGATCATATGGTATTTGAAACCTATGATCAGAGACGATGTAATATTTTTTGACACAACTATTTTTAACCTAATGATATCGCTACTTCTGATATCTGAGTATTGTTGTTCAATATGGATCAAATATTGTTTTGTTTTACTTTTAATGTTACAGATGTCTATTTAAAAATTTATTGGCTAATGCCTCAACCAATGTGTTTAAATTTCTTGAAATGCATTGATAGTCAATGTAATCAAACTGTCTTTCCAAAAGACGAACCCTAAAAAACATTCTTAACAAAGTTGGATTTCTGATAGCATAAACATCATTTAAATGTAATACAATGAGTTGTGAATCTAACCTAGCGATAAAAAATCGAATACCAAATGCGATGGCATTAGATAATAGCTCAATGACTGCACTATATTCTGCAATATTGTTCGGTGTTTGACTGAGACATATCCCATGAATAGCTACTAACTCATTGGTGGGTGAATAGATGACCCAAGCAATTAAAGAGATGTTATGTGTACTACAACAAGAGTCGTCAGCAAAACCAATATAAGTTTGAAGGAATGTCGACATCTGTAGTATCAAGAGCAATCAAGATAAGCAACAAAAGTAGCGAAAAAATCGTCAAGAAAAAATAACTAATCCTAAGGCACACTGTTCTAAAATGTAACTAATGTACAAAGAGGATCTTCACACAAAGAACAATGCATAATATCTCTTGAGAAAAAGACCATTTCTAGGTCTATCTAAAGAGGCGTTTTCATAATCGATTAAATCATAGGTTCCTTTTGCAAGCACATGATTAACAATATAAGGACCATACCACATTTGTTCGAATTTACCATCACCTAGTTTGTCATGATTTTGATCGTATACTAGCATTAGGTCACCTTCTGAATATATGTGAGGATTAACACTTTGATAATACTGAGCTTTAAAACATTTTTAATGAGCTTCATCAGTAAATGAAGTGGTGCGATGAGTCTCATCTAACTGTGCTAGGTATAGGAGGTGTTTCTCCTCTTTAGAGGTAGTTGGTAATAATTCATTGGCTAATTTTAGTGACAGGATTTCACATTCAATGGGAAACACAACTTCTAAACCATAAACAAGCTAAAAAGGAGTGAACCCTATGGATGTTTTTGTAGAGGTACAGTATGCCCATAATGCCTAAAAAAGAATTGATCAAGATTTATGTAGGAACGCAAAAAAATACACATATAACCATAAATACAAAGATGCAACAGAAATAATACTTCATTTCATTAATATCAAAGAACTGCAATTTTCTTACACACAGAATGGAAATAAACTAGCGAGGGTGCTGGTAGCTTATCTATGAGAAGAGATGTGGTGGCTACAGGCCTTTGAACTATGTTACAATGAGGCTCAAGGTCCTATTTATTATTTAGAAATAATTTAAAACCCTAAACATCCAAAACCCTAACCCTAGGAGATGAAGCATTAAAACTATGGGCCTCGTTTGGGTAAATTAGTGTTTCAAATTCCCAGGGATGTAACTTTGGCATACGATCAACGTTTGACACGTCCCATATATCATTAGAAATATCTATCTGAGGAATACAAATTTTTATGTGAGCTACATCAATCCATGGACTCATGTTGCTCCCGGTTTTCCCAAAAAACATCATTTAGGGCCTCAAAACGGCTCCAGAAGTTCAGGACCCGAAAAACTGCTAAAAATAGTAAGTTATGCCGAAACTGAAAAATCGAAAGAGACAATGGTGGGGACCCAAGTGGAATAGGAGGGTGGTCACCAATATCCACCTGGATCATTCCTCCCCCCTTAGGAAGCAATGGTCCCCATTGCGTTGAGTTCCTCCATGAGATGAGGAAACTTCTACTGAACTTGGTCCCTGGTGAACCACTTGCCTTGGTGCAGGAGTTGGACAGCTTTGATAACCTGACATAGTTGGACCTTATTTTCGCGAGTGTTATTTATTTGCATGTCCATGATACAATCTATGGTGCCTTTTCCATGCAGTCTGGGTTCAACTCTATTGGTGTGAGTTGTTCTGCAATGTCAGAGGTTTCTAGTAGAGGTGGGAAGTAGGGACGAAGGTGGTCCACATTGAATATTGGGTGCAGAACAAGGAATGATGAAATATGAAGCTCAAAGGAATTATTCCCTACAACCTTGGTGATGGTGTATGTCCCATATTGAAGTGTACGAAGCTTGCGGTGGGGTCTAGTGAGGCACTCCTTCTACAAATGTAGCCACACTTTGTCACCCACTTGGAAGTTGTGTGGCACTTGATGTTGATCATGTCGTTGCTTGTAATTAGCATTGGTTCTGTCCATATGTCATGAACTTATTGGCGGATGTGCTGAATGCGATTGATGAATTTGTTTGCTTTGTCAGCTTCAGAATGGACATGAGCCGAATTGGCTTGAGTTGTCGCAAATGGCATGGCTACGTCAATGGGACATAGTGGCTAGAATCCCAAGCCCACATGAAAGGGGATGTGGCAAGTTGAGCTGTGGAGAGCCCAGTTATAACTTTTTTGTACATAGGGGAGGCTATCATCCCATGTGTGTGGATGCTTTGAATTATACATGCGTAGAATGTGTAAAATCATCCTGTTGATGACTTCTGTCTGGTCATCACTTTGGGGATGGAAAGTTGTGGACTTGGTGAGCTTGGTGTCTAGCATTGACCAGAGGCTGGACCAAAATGTGCTGAGGAACCTACTATCCTGATATGATATGGTAGACTTTAGGATCCCAAAGTGCACCCACACTTGTTCAAATAATAGTTTAGCAGTGGCTTCTGCTGTGATATTCTTCTTGCAGGCTGCCATAATTTCCATCTGTTGGGTGTGGAGCCTGATTATCTTGTTTAATTTGTATCACAGCATTGGACCCATGTATCTTAAAAGGGGGTGGCAACGCCGCCCGTAATTAATCGCTGCCGTGGGGGGTCCAGGGGGGGAAGCTGTGACTTTATGGAGCCCCCCCCCTGGTGGGGGGTTTCAGGGGCAGCACCCCCGAAGCTAAAAACAGATGTAAAATTGCCTTGTAAAAGTATAGTAATTTCTAGTCAATCTGGGCAGTTCATAGGAGGATGATCTGATGGTAGAAGTTGTGTTTAGATTAGGGTTTTTTTTTTCTCTAGAAGGCAACCCCTTGCTTTTATGAGGGTATTGTATTGCAGCTGTGTATTGCGTGTGTATTCTCGGAGCGAGAAACAAAGAGGGAGACTGTGAGAGAGAACAGAGGATATTACAGTGGATCTGCTGTAGGTTTTGTCTCTTCATTTTGCTGGATAATAGAAAGGAAGGACTGGCTGTTCGGGGTGGACGTAGCCCAAACTGGGTGAACCACATATATCTGTGTCTCTCTTGTTTTATGCATATGTGTGCTTGTATTTTCTGCATATTTTATGTGTTACATTTCTCCATAATATATAATTTTCTAACACCATCTTCGAGAATATATTGACGACCATGAAAACACAATTGTTTCCATGCTTAGTAGAAGGAAGGTCTGACATGTAATCCATGGAGATGGATTCCCAAGGTCGACTAGGGGTAGGTAGCAGAGGATAGAGGCCTTGCTTCTTGATGGCTAGTTTGGAAATGGCACAAGAAGTTGAGGATTTTATGTACTTCCCGACATCATGTCGAAGGTTTGGCCAATAGAAATAATTCTGTAGTACTGCCACTATTTTCTCGACCCCGAAATGACCAACAACTCGACTGTAGTGTGCTTCCCATATAATCTTGGCACACTTGCTTGAAGGAACACGAAGGTGTCCCAGGTGACATAACAACGCATCTTAGAGGTGAAAATTTGGAACTTGTGTGGCCAAATTCTAGATCGCTCTCGTAGAGAAGCATCCAATCAAAAGTATCATGCCCACAAGAGCTGAGAACATTGATTAGAATCATGATTAGTGGTCGGCTGAGGCAGTCTTCTACATTATTGGTGCTACCCTTCTTGTACTTGATGTTCAAATGAAACAATTGCAGATATGTGGACCACTTCCGATGGTGATCATTTTGCAACTTCCCTTGTGTCTGTATGAACTGTAGGGGCCAGTGGTCTGTGTGGATGATTGTTTCCTTCCCCAAAATGTAATGCTTCCATTGTCAACAAGCTTGCACAATGGAATACATTTCTTTGTCATAAGTGGTATACTTGCGAACTGTGTCGGACAATGCCTCACTGTGATATGCCACTGGATGCCCCTATTGAGTAAGAACTTCCCCAATAGCATAGTCATAGGAATCTGTCTCAATCTCAAATGGTTGTTGTAAGATTGTTAATGTGAGCACTGGGGTAGAACAAAGGCGATGTTTTAGTTATATGAATGCATTCTGTTGAGATTTCGACCAAAATAATTTTTCTTTTGCTTCTCTGTTGGTGACTTGACTCAAGGGCGAAGTGATAGGAGAGAATCCCAGCATGAACCTGCGGTATAAATTAGCAAGACCCATAAATCTATGAAGATCTGTTAGAGTGGTTGGGGTTGAACAATCCCGAATGACTTAGATATTGGTTGGATCCACATGCAACCCCCTTTCATCAATAATGCATCCCAGATATTGAACCTCGATCATGCCAAAAGTGCACTTCTCCAAATTGGCACAGAACTTGTGTTGCTGCAGTGTTTGGAGGACTTGTCGAATGTGGTGGAGGTGCTCTTCCCAAGTCTGGATGAAGATCAGAATATCATCCAAGCACACCACTACAAATGAGTTGGTGAATGGCCACAAGGTGTTGTCCATCAACCTCATGAAGGTTGCGAGAACATTCGTCAACCCAAAAGGAATGACCAACCATTCGAAAAGGCCCTCCTTGGTTTTGAAGGCACTCTTCCACACATCGTAGGGTTCGATTGGTACTTGGTGGTACCCAGAATTCAAGTAAATATTGCTGAAATATTTTTCCTCTTTGAGTTGGTCCAGAAGGTCATCAATCCATGGGATTGAGTACCTATTCCGGATAGTGATCTTTTTCAAATCCCAATAGACAATACAGAGTCTCCAAGACCCATCCTTCTTCTATACCAACACGATCGGGCTCCCACAGGGTGATGAACTTGACCAGATGTGACCTTTCTGTAATAGCTCCTCAATCTCCCTCTTGATTTCATCATTCTCCAGAACATAGCGCCGATAGATCAGTCCATTGGGTAGCGGTGCACCTGGGGTCAGATCAATGGGGTGCTTGACCTGACAGTGCAGAGGAACCCCTGTGGGTGAGGTGAAAATGTCCTCGTACTCCTCCAAAAAATTTTCCATTTTTTGTTGTCATGTAGAGGAGCCCTATCTAGAGGTCACAACCACATTTTTCTTCTTTCCTCGAGGGCAGATCATCAGGAAATTTTTTTTATGTTTTGAGAAATGAGCTTACTGCATTGTTTTTTGGTAAGAAAAGAGATAGCAGTAGGTGGTGGTACCTCTGGTATCCTGTACAACTTATTTCCAAAAGTAACAATAATAGTGTGAAGCTGGGATGCATACACAACATGTCACTTCCACAAGTATGGCTGGCCTAATAATACATCAGAAATATCAAGAGGAGAAACTCCACATAATACCTCATCCGTGAAGGGCTTGATGCTATAGGGAAGGCGGGATTTCTAGTTGATGCGGAGATCCCGTCCTTGGTGAAGCCACCCAATGGTGTATGGTTGTGGGTGCGTTATGGTCGGCAAGCCCAACCGCTTCACAACATCTACTGAAATGAGGTTCTTTTGGCTCCCATTTTCGAAAATGAACTGTAGCGGGGAACCCTTTACCCACATATGGGAGTGGAAGAGATGCTCCTACTCCTCTGGATCTTCTGGTTCCTCCTTCTGGATATTCACAGTGGGAATAGTAGCGTTGGGATCTTCATCAATAATCTATTTCCCTTTGTCATTCCCATTTTCAAGTTTTGATTCAGATTCAGAGCATGCATCTGACTTAGAATTCCTCATCTCAGCCACCAGCGACTGCTTGGCCCGACACTCACTTGTGTTGTGAGTGGAGCTCTTATGGAACTCACACCACTTTCCCATGTCCTTATTTGGCTTCACAGTTTTGTTCTTTGCTTGTGGCTTTGAAAATTTTTTCTTGGGCCACCATGCCTTGGATTTTTCCTTTGTTCTACAGTTTGGGGGCACCTTTCCCTTGCTTTTGATTCACAGATCCAAAGTCTCGCTTCTTCTGTTTGAATTTCTGCTCAATCTTGGCAGCATACCGATATGTTGTACCAAGCGAGGAGATGTCGAGGAACTCCATTTCCTCTTGAATGTATCTATGCAAACAACTCCATTACTTTAGCAATAGATGTTTCTCTAAATCTTTGATACCCAACTTTGTGCGTAGGGTATGGAACAGATTCGTCAGCTCATGCACATCTTGATCCCTTTGTTGCCGCAGCATGGTCCATTGTACGTACTTGTCCTCATAGCTCCCCATGGGATAGTATTTATCCTTGAAATTGTCTTAGAAATAATTCCAAGTGGGTATGACTGAGAATAGAGAGGGTTTTGTCTCATATTTTTTCTCACAGTAGGTTTCCCACCAGTCCTTGACATTGTGGGTAGGTTTGAGGAGTGTAAAAATAATTTTCTCTCGGTCTGAAAAGTCAAACCGAGAAATATTATAACAAATTCAACCATATATATACAACACCTACATCTATTTGACCCTCAAATATGGGGATTTCAAAGTTTAGTTTTACCTTAAAGGGAGTCGGGCCTCCAGAGTGGCTGATGGATGCAGATGCGCCGCCAGTGGGCAGTCGTTGAAGGATCTGGGCAAAGTTATCCATCATCGCGTTCCTTTGTTTTTCAAGGGCCTCCTCGAGCAATATTTTGATATGATCTTCTGATCCCTCTTATTTCTTTTCATCCCCCATGGGCGACCATCAGGGTTTGTGAGGCTGATCTTGCAAAGGTTCCACCAAATCGAGCCCTAACTCCTTATACCCCGACCTCGTTGGGGACATGCAAAGAAGGATCAATAAAAAGAAGACCATCTGATGGAGCTGATTCAGATTTATGCAAGAACGCAAAAAAATACACCTATAACCATAAATACAAAGATGCAGCAAAAATTATACTTCATTTCATTAATATCAAAGAATTGAATTTTTCTTACAGACAGAATGGAAATAAACTAGCTAGGGCACTGGTCGCTTATCTCTGAGAAGATATGTGTCAGCTACATGCCTCTGAAGTGTGTTACAATGAGGCTCAAGGGCCTATTTATTTTTTAGAAACAATGGAAAACCCTAAAAATCCAAAACCCTAACCCTAGGAGATGAAGCGCCAAAACTATTGGCCCTATTTGGGTAAATTGGTGTTTCAAATTATCGGGGACATAACTTTGGAATACGATCTTCGTTTGATGCATCCCATATATCGTTAGAAATATCTATCCAAGGACTACAACTCTTGATGTGAGCAACATCAGTCCATAAACCCATGTTTCTCTCAATTTTCCCAAAAAACGTCATTTAGGGCCTCAAAACGGCTCCAGAAGTTTAGGACCTGAGAAATTGCTAAAAATAGTAAGTCGTGTCAAAAATAAAAAAATAAAAGAGACAATGGTGGGGACACAAGTGGAATAGGCGGGTGGCCACCAATATCCACCTGGTTCAAGCATGGTATGCCAATTGTTTTTATGAGTTCCGACAAATCTTTAATCATGTTGGTTAAAACCTTGTTGATGACCTCAAGTTGACCATTAGCTTGTGGGTAAAATGGTGTAGAATTATCGTGGCATAGGCCAAGTTGAGCGGAAAGTTCAGTTATCATATTTTTTTGAAAATGGCTCCCATGGTCCATAACGATAGCTTGAGGGACACCAAACCGAGAAATCACATGATTGAATATGAAAATTGCTGCAGTTTTTCCATCAGCTGTGAATGTAGGCATCACCTCAGCCCATTTAGTAAATTAATCTACAAAGAGAATAATATACCTATGCTCTCTAAATGAGTGAGGGTTACATGTGACAAAATCGATGCCCTATTTAGAGAAAGGACTAACAACAATGATTGGATGAAGAGGAGTTGTAGGTGCACGCATCTTTCGATAAAACATATGGCAATTGTGGCATTTTCTAACCGCAAGAATACAATGTTTGAATAGAGATGGCCATAAATATCCAATGTGCAATATCTTTTGGGCGGTGAAAAACTCAGACATATTACCACCACATTCTCCAGAGTGGCAATCATTCAAAACTATTTCGGCTTCTTCATGAGTTATACAACGTCAAAAAACATAATCAACACCATGATGATAAAGACTGTCGCCAACAATATTATATTGTTGAGATTGGTATTGAATTCTCCGTTGATCTGATCGTGAAATATATGGCCGAAAGGTTTGGATTTGGAGATATATAATGATATCCCCATACCAAGGATATAATGTATTGATTAGAAATAGAGATTCATCAGCAAGATGGTTTTCTGCCACCGTTTCAGATTCAGTATTGGGAAAATCACACAAAAGTTCAACGAACACCATTGATTTCTTAGACTTGGATTTATCGAACTCCAAATCAAGCTCTAGCAATATAATGATCCATTTAGAGTATTTTCCCCTTAGAAATTGTTTCGAAAAAATATACATTATCAGGTTGCAATTAGATATCACTGTGGTTTTGTGTAACAATATGTAATGACAGAATCATTGGACAAATTGAAAAACTGCCAAGGCCAATTTCTCCACACGTGAATACTTGATTTCCGTAGGGCCAAGATTCTGAATTAGGTAATAAATCACATGTTCATTGTTATAATTATCCTCTTGAACTAAAACCATTCCAATCGTGGAATCAGACACATCTAAATACAAAAATTAATCTCAGTGATAAGCAGGCAGATGCAACAACGATGCATGGGTCAACACGTGTTTAAGCGCATAAAAATATTTATCAGAAAGCTCATCCCAAATGAATGGAACATATTGTTTCAACAACCGGGTGAAACCTTTAGTTAAATCCACATAGTTCGGGATAAAATTATGCAAAAATTTTTCTTTCCCCTGCAAACTTTGGAGTTGGCAAAGAGCGGAAGGAGGAGGTAGATTAACAATAGCCTCAACCTTCAATGGGTCAACACAAATGCCTTGTTTTGAAACAATGAACCCAAGTAAGCATCTTGATTGTACACAAAATACACATTTGTGCGGATTCCAACAAATGTGGTAATTCCTACATCTCATAAAGATGGCACATAGATGTGTAAGATGATATTGTCTTCATAAAGAATGAGTAGGTAAGTCATACAGGTAGGGCTATACAATACGTTTAATATCGTGAAATGCGTAAGATATAGCTCATTGAAAATTTGTGCCACCATTTTTTAGTCCAAATGGTAATTTACAGTATGCAAAAATTTCCCATGGACATATAAATGTTGTTTTAGGCTGATCAGTAGGGAGTATGTTGATTTGATTGTGTTGAGGAGGTAAATCCCCTCTGCGGACAGAGGCGATCCCTACTAGCCCAGATCGGGTCTAGCAAAAATCAAACACGCTACAGTGCAGGTTCCTAATTGTAAATAAACTGACTTGCGAGGAAGGCTTACCTGGAATCCGACGCTGTCGTTTGTAGAAGAGGTAGTGCTCCCGTTCCTCCACCCTGGCAGATCACAACCCTCACGATCTCCGTGATCGGACACCTGCACATGCAAGAAACAACACAAACGCAAGCATAAAATCTAGTACATACAACTATATATCAGTCGAAGAGGACATAACTCATGAACATGATCAAGAACAAGAGTGGAACCATAACCGATAGTTGCTTATCATTAAAGAGTCAAAAGAAGAATACAACCATAGCTTTGACGCAGCACTCTGCTTTAGCGGGTCGTCAGCACAACATGTCTCAATAAATCCTGTCAGGGATGGGACAAGCCTCTCTCTCTGAATACTTGGAAATAGTCTCCTTGCTTGGATTTGGCCTTAGGGAATCAAGAAGGCTTTTGCAGCATGAAAGCTCTTGGGAACTTAGAAATTCTGCCACCCTTTGGAACTAGCTTGCAATGGAAATGGGCAAGCTTTTATAGAAGGAGGAAGGGGAGTTGGGATCCCTATAATTATTAGATTGGCCCTATCATCAAGGAAGCTTCCATGAGAGGTGGCAAACCAATTCCTTTCTATGGAAATCCGTAGCCAAACCTCCCAACTCAAGATAGAAATCAATCTAGGAATTTGTTAGGATGAAACTTCCGCCTTTTATTTTTAAAAAACACCTCTTAATATGGTTGGCACAGGTACGACTCTATGACAGAGCGCCAATTGGTGCGCCCTCTTTGGAGGATTTCCCTCTTGGCGCAAGGGCTGAACTATGGAACCGCGCCAATAGAAAAAGAGCTATTTTTAGGGTTTTTTGCAGGGAGATGTCTTTAGGGCAATTAAAGCTCATCTTCAGAGGGATGCAATGAAATTATTTTCAAGTCTTAACTCTGCCCACCGGTCACGGAATGAGCCCTCCAATGTGCGGGATGGGGATTGTAGGGATGGTGACAAATTGCTGTGTAACAGATTGTAGCCAGAAAATCCATCCATAAACGAAAATATTTCATTTCCAGCATAATCATCAATAATTTGGTCAATATGAGTAGTAGAATAATTGTCTTTAGGACATGCCTTGTTAATATCCCAATAATCGAGACATTCTCTGATAATCCCTTATGTTATCACTCTGTAATTTTTAATATTGGCAAGAACAAACAACAAAGGACAACATCAAACAATTTTGGATTCTAGGACCTAACCTTCCTAGACTCAGAGAGGGCTCTCTCTGTTTTTTTTATTTATCTTGATAATTGTGAATGATGATATTAGGCTATTTATAGAAATTATGAGGGTTTGCTTTGATTGATTGGGTGGTTGTACATATAGAGCTATGAAACTTAATCCATTGGGCTGTGGAGTCATAAAAGGATGAATTGTGCATCAAATTTTCAAGGGAATTCACAGGGAAAGTTAACTATGCATACTGGATCTTACTAGAAGTGTGAATATGGGAAGGGAGAAAGTAATGGGTTCAAAAATAGCTAAAAAGAAGTTAAGAATTATTTAACTATACTTCAGAGGAAAACATTAAAATAACAAACACAGAAAGAATTAAGGTTCTCTCTAAGAAAATCTTAATCTAAATTTTCTATTTTAAAATCAAATAAATTGATGCACGTCATGAAAATATAGAGGAAAAGCATTAACACAGAGGGAAAACATCACCATTAACATAGCTCAAGAATGGTGTGAACGGTCTCTTATTATCGATGCCTAGATCAAATAGTTACAATGTTCCAATACTTCTTACAATGCAAGCTTCAACAGGGTCCAATTTTCTAACCCTTAATACTGCTAAGGCATGAAGTATTTATCTAGAGAATAAGTCGGTTTCCCTACATTACTCGAAAACCTTTCATTGATTAAAATTTAGCAGAAAATGGACAAGTGTGGCCATGTAAGGCCTCAATAGAAATCATTGACAACAAAACTGCCTCTGGAATTAATTTTTGGCAACTCTTTGTGGATCCAAACCCTTCGATGGCTGTTTGAAAGATCAAACAATAAGCTTGGAGGTGGATATGATGGTAACGAAGAGGTAACCAATGGTGGCTCTGACATCTGGTCCTGCTTTTTAGAAAACTGGAGTTTGATAATTAAATATGGTGTAGTGCTGGCCACTTTCCATTAATCGGTGATGGTATTGATGTATTCTACTACCTTTTCCACTTCTGCTGGTATACCATAGTAGTTCTACATGAAAATACTTTGCCCAAATCGACCTCCTTTGATTGCACACCTTGTCGGGGCTTATTCTATTACAAGTCCTTCTGCCATGTTTTGGCCTATTTATTCGTAAAATGGTGCACAAACTGCATCCGCCTGGACTTGAAAATATTTAGGCCTCAGTCTTGGGATCACATTGCATCTGCGTGAACATTGCACTTCGAATTTCGCTATATTTTAAATTTACCTTTATACTTATCTTTTAAAACTTGCGATGCGTGCTTTGCGATCGGGCCCCACCGGCGTCGCATATCACACTTCGCTGACTTTAACATTTACCCTTTGCGCCCATCCTTTAAAATTTTCAATTTGCGATTGTGATTGGGTTACATCAGCGTCGCATATCGAACTTCGCTGAATTTAACATTTACCCTTTGCGCCCATCCTTTAACATTTTCGATTTGCAATTACGATTGGGTCCCACCGCATCACACATCGCACTTCGGTGATTATAACTCAAGACCTTAGCACTTAACTCTTAAAACTTGCGATGTGTGGTATGTAGGCCAAGGCCACGTTATTTGCCTCATCATTTCCACGTCATTGCCATGTCATCTACCATGTCAGCTTGCCACATCACTTCCACGTCACCTTGCCACGTCATTTCCATGTCACCGCCCACACTTCACATTCTGCATTTTTTATGACTTATCGCATCGCAACTTAAACAATTTAGCTTGTGATTTCTTAACTTATAAATGTAAAACTCGTCGATATGCGATGTGCTATTTAATCTCCGCCGTTGATTGATGTTGAGATCCAATGGTCCTCATTGATCCCTTGCAGTGGTTTTCCAACTTTGTTTCTTTGGCTATGCGTGTTCATTTCTTTCTAGTCTTTCGTAGAACACTTGACTTGTTCATGACTTGAGCCACTTTAGTGTTCATGACTAGACCCAAATGTGCACGACTAAACCCAACATGTTCACAACTCTGCCTTTGTTGTTTTTCTACCTTAAATACTTCTCTGCTACCTTTGCTTCCTTTGATTCTTTCTTTGGAAATTTTTTTTAATATTGACATCTATGTACAGTATGAAAAATTTGCAAAGAGAAAGTACACATTCACCTTGTCATATTGTAAATTACAAGGTTCTAACACCTTATTTCTTGGTTACGAGAACTATGCTAGATACCCAATCCATCAAAGGAATAGGATACATAAATCCTGCACGCAATAATTTTTCAACTTCAGTTTTAATTGCAACAGCTTTCCACGAATGTATTGGACTTAATCTCTGTCTAATAGGCTTATGTCTTAATTTTGTGAATAACAATATTAGGATCAATACCTGGCATTTCTTCATAAGACCAGGAAAAAATGTCTTAGAATTCCTGAAATAGGGCTTTGTATATTTTGATCTCTTAAATCGAGCAAGAAGCACCTGCATGAATGTTCTCGGTTTTTTCGGGTTTAATTGATATGTCAATAGGAATTGTGGTGGAAATATTTCCGAATTTTTTCTCAAAATCCGAATGAAAAATGGACATATGATTTTGAGGTTCCTTGACATAATCAATTGAAAATATGGATGAAAAATCATTCTCGAGGTTATCAAGTTCAGGTAGAAAAGAAGATCAATGATGGAGATCGTCCCATGGTAATTCATCCGATGATAATATTTTTCAAATATTTTCATTAGTTGAAAACACTTGTTGAAAAGGATCCGAAAATGATGTCAAAGATGAGCTTGATAAAGAAGAAGAATCTTCACTGACCACATTCATTTGATCAGTGTAAGTTGATGGATTGTCAGAACATGATTATACTGCTACATACATCGATTCAAAAGGACCTAAAGTAATCTCACCACCATAGGAGTCAAAATATGATTCTAAAGGCACATTACATGTGTCATCAAATGACATTGTGATTGATGTAATCATATTGATATTGGAAATAGTTCACAGTATGTTGGGAGGAGGTATAACGAAAGTTCCCATGAGATTGAGATCCTTAACTAGTCCTACCCCAACATCTACGTAAGGGATAACCATTTTTCTGACATGTTGGATACTATCTGCAGAAGTAGGGTTTGAAGCGAAGTAAGACAACTGATCGATTTTAACAATATTTCCTTTATGAGGAAACATTAGCATTCAAAAGACTGATGAAACAATAACACTCATATCAAAATACCAACTTTGACCTAGAAGAAGGTTGTAATCAAGAGGGGCATCAACAACTTCCACCTCGAGTTTTACGATTTTTCCTTCTACTTCGATAGGCAGATCCCAGAGTATTCCGAAGGGGCGAAAACCTCTTCCATCAAAGGCTTTAATAATGGTCGGTGACTAGTTTATTGTCGGAGAACCAAGAGTTTTCCAACAAGCTAAGGACCTAATGCACGTAGATGCTCCCTCATTAATTACTGTACGAAAAACTCGTCGTGATTTGGCTAATAACAGAATTTGAAAAGGAATTTGATGTGGGAGTCTAGGTACAAAGTTCTTGAGATCAAAGACAATGACATTCGAGTCTTGAGGATCAATCGCTCCTATAGCTGATAATATTCATTTCCTATAAGCTGGACCATATTGTAGCACTTTGAGGGCCTACATTGTTGAAGGGGATATAGCCAAATCTTCAACAATATTGTAAATCTTAGTGGCTCTCGCATGTGGATTAAAAGCCGATTTTTGAAGTATGCCATTGGCAGGTGGTTTAATCAATAAATCAAGAATAAATTTCTCGATTTGAAATGGTTATAAAATCAAAGGATTTGATACTGGTGGTTGAATGGATGATTCAATTTCTTTACCAATTACAGGACTCTTAGATCCATTGTCTTGAGATCGCGTCGCAACCATGACTTGGGACATCATCAAGATATCCACTGATGAATTGGAAGAAGATCCGATCATTTTTCTATCTTGAGATGGAAAAGGATATTTCAAGATAGAAGGTGTGGGTGCACCTTTGAAAAATTTGGATACCTCGGCCCAATGTGGGCACTCTTTAGTGTAGTGATCCTCAACATGGATAAGACAAGGATAACGAGGTTTTCATTTTTCGTCTAAAAATTCATTTTTTTCAGCTTTCTCTTTGGGAGAAGTGTTTTTTATTTTATTTTTATTCTTCCCCTTCTTCTTATTGCTGAATGATTTAGCTTTGGTTGTAGATTAGTCTACGATGTGAATCTCGATAGAAGTTTCTAGGGAAGGATCTCCTTTAGGTGAATCCGGTAGAGTTATGATTGGAGAAGTAGATTCAGATGATTTCTTCTTACTATTTGTCATATTAACTGTACCAATTACACTGGCTATGGAATGAGAACCGAAAGGAGTTGCAGTGAGTTGACCTGGGTGTGGTAAATTGGGAGTATTCTCATACAAAGTACCAGATTGTGTGTAAATGAGGTCCAGGTACTGTGTTTGAGCTATGACCTGCTCTTCTATTACAACGCCTCCCTTAGCTACATATTTTGTAATCTTAGGAAGAAATGATTTGATGAACCATTCGACCAGAATTTGATTTGGAATGAAAACTTTGACTAAAATTCATCTATGTTGCCATTCGTGTATGTGATCTGGAATGTACGTACACATACTATGTTTTAATGAAGTCAAAATTTCCGTGCCATTGTCATAACAGACTGGCAACTGAATGAGTTAGGAATGTTGTTGCTAAGGCATTGAAATTGTTGAAGGAGCCATGTGGTAACTCAATGTATGAATTTGTAGCTAAGCCGTTCAAATTTCTATGAAAAAGTTTCAAATGAATTGAATCATTGATTAAGGAGTTAGATGCACACCTGTAATATCCCAAAAGGGAAAATGCAGTAATACTGAAACACAATATAAGAACTACAACAAAGTAAACAATAAATCTATATACACATCAGAATACACAGAAATAGCTAAGCCATTTTATTTATATAGGAGGTGAATAGAAATTACAATAGTGCTCAAAATATGAGACACTCAAGCCAAATACATAGGCTAGTATGACCCTAAAATGATCCCACAAGAGGGACTGCTGAACTGTTGGAAGGTAAACTGTGTTGTCCATCCTGCAACTGTTGGGACTAAAACTTCCAGAAATATAGGAAGTCAGATCTAAGCAGTATGGGAGCTCTAAAAATGATGAAAACAAAGATACAGGCTCTATGATGGATACCCAAGATAACCCAGAAAGGTTTTCTTAGATCTGTCAATCTAAGAAAACCACCCTCTTAGGGCTTCACGAATATATTGCTAGGTATGCAGATCTGCTACATAATATGATAATATGATGGCTAAAATTACGCACAATCAGATCTATGAAAGAAGGCATGATCCCTTTACTAGATCCTTGGGCTAAAATATTAATATCTAGCTCCTCCAATCTCGACAACTCAATAATCATGTCGTGAAAAACGCATTTCCATCAAAAAATGCAATTAAATAGTAAAATGGACTCTTGGATCCCATATATTAGACAATATAAAACTTAAATCCAAGAATAGAGCTGAAACAAAGCAAACTAGGTGGGTTAAACATATCTCCCACACCTAGGATTGCCAAAAAGTGCTAAAACCCCAAAGCTGCATTTTACCGGAGCTGCTGCATCAAAGGAATGCACAGTATTATGAGGGTATTAAATCAGAAAATAAGAATACAAATATATCTACTCATATATTAGATAATCAAGATCATAAACTGAGATATAGTCTCCTTATACAAAATACAAAAGAAACCGGCAAGGGTTTGCTGTCAAACACTCTACATACAAGAATGTGACATTCAGTAATTTAATGAATCACCACTACAAAACTGAATAACATGAGTGTATAAGGCTGGAAATATGTTTTATCTGATGTATATCCCTCAAGGGATTTCTCCCATGAAAGGATGAACCTCTCAATCACAAGGAAACTGAGCAATAGAGCCATCAAACCATGCACTAAGCATTGCCTCCAAAATAACACATTCCCTGGAAGAAAAAACACTGGGAATGTATGGGAAATGTGTGGTATAATAACACAGATCTTAAAGAATCTCTAGAGCTCTCCAAATATATCTCTAAAGTGAAGGAAAGCTTCCTGCAATGAGAAACTAGCTCAGAAACCGGGATTCCAATCCCTTCCACTGCTGGACCCAGCAACACTGCACAATCTCCAGAAAAGTTGTGCTGCTGATGTAGGATGAAGCTTGGCCTGAAAAACTGATGTGGAATGATGAATACAAACTCTCTCAATGAGGCTCCTCAAGGAGAGAGGTGGGATTCCCGCTCGAGAACACCCAATGCTAAACAACACTGCAACTCTGCTAAGCAGCAAAGCAACAACAAGTCTTGGCAGACAAGAATGATAAGCTAAAACATGAATAATAATGCTGCCATCATCTTCCTTACATAATATATGAGTTTTCTTTCCCTTTTCCCCACTCAATTAGGTCATCTCTCTCCAAAGATACATCTCCCTCCAAAATTGCATTATTCCTCCTTGGATTCCTCCTCCTCTAAAACTGCGCTGTTGACTTAGTCAAAGTAGCTTGATTTCACCCTTGTTCACACAGGGAAGTGTTTTATTAAGCTAGAAAGAGTGTCTCCTTGCACACTTGGAGTGTTTTTATCCTCCTTAGGAGACTTATGGGCTTTTCTACCCATTTATTCGTCGACTAAAGCTGCTGCTAGCTCTAAGGTTCCATTTAGCTTTGAGGCTAAAATTTGGGAACATTGCAGTCCTCCCCTCCAAAATATTTGCTTGACCTCAATAAAATGTATAGGGAGAGAAAATTTATCCCCTCCTCCTCATGTGGCCTCCCATCAATAGGTTCCATCACTGCATCAAGAGCTTCTGCAAATAAACTGTAATCCAATGTCCACTCCCAAGTGTGCAAAACCAAATGGTCTACATCAATCAAAGGTGGAAAGTGTGGATGGAAAATTGCTTACTATGTCATGCCCTCCAAAAATTATGAGTGATGATCATAATGGTGAATGAGTGCCTCCCTCACCCATGCTATCATCCAAATGAAGTGAGTCACCCTCCAACATGGTAACTCATGAAAAAAATCTCCTCCACCTTGTGCTCTGGAAAGGTAGGTGAGCTGAATAAATGAACATGATAGGCAAGAGGGCCTATCCCATGCTGTCCTCCCCTACACTGATGTTAAGTGTAGAGGGTATGATGATCTCAGGCTGCAACATGATTGCCCTCCAATTGCAAGAAGAATATTGAGTCTCCAAAGACCCCTCCTCCAAGATCATGAGTCATGTCAACCCAAACGAGTCCATACAAGATGAATGGCACATCATCACCACATGGCATCCAAATCAGAAAATTTCTGAAGGTTATGTGCAATTTTGGATGATACATATGGTATCTCTGCGGGATGCAACACAGTCCTTTCAACTGCTGATCAAGTGGCAACTTGTTCTTTAAGGAATTTACAGCTATGCATGTTAGCTCATCTACTATAAAGTAGTAAGCTACCATATATACCAACTGTGTACAATCAAAGCAGTACAACACTTTCCCAAAGTCATGCAGGGATGGGTTATCAATGTTACAAGATTTGGTCCTAAAGTGATCATGAAACCCACAAATAATCTTTCTCTCATGTGGAGCAATGCATTGTTTACATATGATGAGAAAGTACAAATACTCAATAGAGTAATCAACAAGCATATAAATGTATTTCTTACCATGCATAGTGAGTAGGCTGAAAGTGAGGTCCATGTATAAGTTCCCCCATGAGGATCCTCTCATAAAAATATGCAAGAAGGAGGTATACATATACTCCTTGGAACACTCCATCAATAAGAACACACTCCCATGTGAAAGCGTTGTAGGCCTTAGAAATAAGGTTCCATGACTCCTCTCTTTGACATTCCATATACCCAAGCCATCCACCATCATGTTTCTATGTGAGAAGATCTTCTTCCTATAGGGAAGCCTCTCATGATCCTCCAATGCTGAAGGGTAGCCTCCTTGCACCATGAATGTGCCTTTCTTCTCTTTAGAAATCTCATGAAAATTATGGGAAGAATTTTTCCCATACTCTCCCAAGTGCAACCACAACAACAACATATTTTGCTGCTTCCTCATCTCTCCCTTATACAAGCCATGAAGTAAGATCATGATGGTCAACTTGTATGATTCCCCATACAAACGAGTTTTCTGCTGCTCTAACCTATGGGTGATGTTAGGTCTCCATAGTTTGCAAGATTGGCAAGTAAAAACGCTGCAGAGCCTACATCAAAACTGCTTTGGAATCTGAGGACCTAACCATCCTAGATTCAGAGAGGGATCTCTCTATGTAGAAGTTCAAAGATATGATCTTTAATTTTTGTGATATGGTATTAGGCTAGTTATGAAGAACAGTGTTTTTGTTTGTTTTGGTTGGGCAAGGATATTATGAAGGTGAAGGAAGTCTGTATGAAGGGTGAAGGTGTAAGTAGGTGAAAGAATGGTTCATCTGATAAGATAGGCAAGGAGCAACATCAATCCATTGGGATATGGACTCATAGGAGGATTTAATTGCACAACCAGGTTCAAGAGTGGTCCATGGGGCAAGTCATCTATGTCAAAGGATCTCCTTAAGTTGATATTATGGAATGAAACAATAAGAAATGAAGTGAAAGAAATAAAACACATGAAGAAACAAAGAATGACCTAAGATCAAGTAAGTACTTTGAAACTATCTTGCTTTTGGCATGCACTTAAGGAAAGACACAAAAGTAATCTAAGATCAGGTAAGTACTTTTAAACTGGCCTACTTTTGATGTACTTTCAAGAGAAAACATTTTAAGAACACAGAATAGCTTAAGATCAAGTAAATGCTTTTAACTTAGCCTGCTTTCAGCATATTCAAAGGAAAAACATTCATGATAAAAACAAAAAGTAGTCTAAGATCAGGTAAGTACTTTGAAACTAGCCTGCTTTCAACGTACTCTTAAGGGAACTTTTCAAAGCAACTATTGGAGAAGGAACTAGAGGACAGGGCTAACCATAGACTTCTCTAACTCAGTCTTCAATTAGAAAACTTCTCAAGAACATTTAAAGATAAAATCTCAAGTTGTACTCAGGAAATATGGGCTTACCAACACTTCACTGGTTATACTCTATTTAATTACCTCCAAGTTAAAAATCAACAGAAAACATAAAGGATAAAGATTTTCAGTGAGATTTAGGGTACTTTAGAAGTAAATCCTAATCTATATTTGCTGTTCTTTATCAGAGGAAAGTGGACAGAATGAAAACATAAAGGAAAATGACAATTACAGTGAGAAACACACCACCATTGACATAGACCAGGATCCCATAAATCAGCTATTTGTATTTGATGTTCAAACCAGTTACAATCTTCAAGTCCAGTGGGTCTCTACAGCTTCAATCTTCTCATCTCAGCTTATGTGTCTTCAATTACAAACAGAACTACAACAGCTTCAGAAAGCTATTTACATGCAACAAATATCCAGAGACCAACCTCTATAATGTCTTCTGCAGAAGTATTTATAGAAGAAAGAGGAGGTGGAAGAGTTCTAGGTTTCAGGTATCATTAATTACACACTAAATGCATCTCCTAGCCTTGAAAACCCTGCAAGGCATAAGGCAGGAGTGCTTTCAATTATAACTATGCTTCATTTAACTCTGTTTTTTCTTTTTTGTCTTAGTGGGTGAAAATATTGACTTTCAGACACTTTCTTATCTTTATAATAACTTTACTGACAATTTAAAATGTTTCTTTTACTTGTAATAACTGTCAGCTACCTTTTGTCTTAATGTTTAATGACTGGGCCTTTAATTATGTATTCTTTTGAGGCAAAAAAGATGCAAGTGGCAATTTAGTAGCTGGGGATTCAATTAGCCCCTCTGATGTGGCACTGAGGTGTCCTTCATTGTTTTGTCTTCTCTTTATTTCCTTTAAAACATTGATTTAATTTAATATTGTGTTTATGCCTGATTAGGCTCTATTTTAGCTTTAAGCCCTTTAGACCATATTCGAATTTTTCTGATTATGCCTATATGTTTTATCTGTGTTTAACACCTTTAATCTTTTGATTATGCTCCGATCCTTCAACTAATTGATGCTCACTGTGTTTCCGTTTGTTGGTAGGTGTGCAGAGGTTTTTCTTGACTGGAGGGTTCTTACTGAAGGCCGATGGTCATGATCCATCGATAAATGTGAAGATAAAAACCCTCCTCTGGATAAACATTTTGTGACGAACAGGCTTGGGATCGTCATTCTTGGCCTTCATGTTATCATCATACTGTGGGTCGCTTTGGCATTTTATCGGCCATGAAACCTGCAACAAAAAATATAAACCATATTATATAAGCTTGCGGGAATGAGGATAACTGCGACGGAGGTTGATGAGGGCGAGGAGTAGTGAGGGGAAGAGGCCTTGCAGCGGTGGAGAGGCAGAAACCATGGCAGAAATAAATTATTCAGGGTTAATTTTGAATATGGGTGCGAAAATGAGGGGGAGTGGTTTTTGGAAAACCTGCAGTGGTTTTCGCGTGACCCCTAGGAAGTAAGTGGTTTTTCCCGGAGGGAGTGCGATTCCATTCACTATGCGACACCTGTATTTTGGAAAATCGCCGATATCGCATTATTTTGGAGTGTTAAACTCTAGGTGCGAAAATTATGTGATATGCGTCGTCAACCATTGGATCGGAGGCTCCAAATCCAACGGTGCGAAATGAGCGTAATAGATGGTGAGATGCGAGGTTGAAAGGTAAGTAGGGTCCATGATGATGTAATCAAATACGTCGTTTAGTGGGTTAGTTTTATAGCGGGATGTTTATGTCGAGTTATGCTTGGGCCGTTGATCAGATCTGATCAACGATCGAGATTGAATTTGGGTAAATGAGAAAGGAAGGCATATGAAGGTGAAAAAGGGATAAGATCTTGTTTGATGGCCGTTTGATAAGTTGATCGGACGGTCTGGACTGAGCCTAGGCATAGAAAAGGGAATGAAGTTTTGAAGAAAAGGGGAGGTCTGATGACTGTTGATCTATCTGAATTAATGGTCCAAGATGAACAGCGGGCTTTTCAAATGATGAAAGGAAAATATGAAAGAAAAAGGGATCGGGGAGGAAGGAGAGGGCTTAGCGCCGAGTGAAAAACTGGGGCATATGGAGAGATGAGTAACTAGGAGTAGTGGTGAAGGGGCTTAGTTTTTTAAGCACTTGGTTATAGCATTGAGATTCTATGGAGAGCAGAGGCTGAGGGCTAAGCCAAAAAGTGCTTAAGCCCTGTTTGTTTGAAGAATGGGTTTTTAGCCTAAAAATTTGGGTTTTTAGGCTTGTTAGGGGTTCTGGTAGGAGGGAAAGGGGGGGTTTCAAAACTGATAAAGGAAATTTATTAGTTTTGAAGGGAAAAATGAAGGGTAAAAGGGGATTTTTCAGAGGCAAATGGAGGATAAAAAGGGTCAAAATGAGTGAATGAAATGATGAAAGAGGGGTTGTTTAGGGAAAAATCTTGCAGGGGGCAACAATTTTAACGTGGTTTACTTATAATGAAACAGCAGTGAAGATTACTTGCAAAGTACAAACAACACAAGAAGACTTCAAGAATGAGCATTTTTTCATTAAAACAATCTCTTTAAGGCTTAGGAATTATTCTTAGCCATCATTTGCTTAATAAAAAATTTATTGATGGCTAACAATGGCTCCACTTGGGGATGGCAGCTCCTTGGAGGTGTCAAGAATCTTCAGAATTTGAACTCTGGGATGTAGAACTGTGCCTTTATCCATTGATAGCCTCTTCTTCTTTGATCATGTAGCTTTGAAAAATCTTGCAGGGGGCAGCAATTTTAACGTGGTTTACTTATAATGAAACAGCAGTGAAGATTACTTGCAAAGTACAAACAACACAAGAAGACTTCAAGAATGAGCATTTTTTCATTAAAACAATCTCTTTAAGGCTTAGGAATTATTCTTAGCCATCATTTTCTTAATAAAAAATTTATTGATGGCTAACAATGGCTCCACTTGGGGATGGCAGCTCCTTGGAGGTGTCAAGAATCTTCAGAATTTGAACTCTGGGATGTAGACCTGTGCCTTTATCCATTGATAGCCTCTTCTTCTTTGATCATGTAGCTTTGAAAAATGATCAATATTTGTATCAAATAGAGTTATTTCCCAAACAACTACCTACACAGCCTACTTCCTAACATTTTTTCTTCAGCAGGTGCATTTGGGCTTGCAGACCTTGAACATCAACATTTTATTCTTTTTGAAAATAGAAAAAACTAATATAAGTCTACCCTTATTTCTTCCATGAGCTAAGATTAGGCTGTTGAACTCATAAATTCTCTACCTAAGCTACTATTTGCCAGGATTAGACTATCTGGCAAATTTTATTCTCTATCTTCTAAAACAAAAATTGAAAACACAGTGAAATCAGGTTTAAGCAGTCTGATTTGCTGTGGTGTCTATGGCTATATGTACAAGCTACACATAGACTTTATTTGCAGAAATTTAAAACAAAACTGTGAAGGCTTAGGATCTGAATACCTTTACAACATCCTTCATTCTTTTTGCAGCTCTGATTTTGATCTTTTCAAAGCTAATTTTCCTTTGTCTTGGTTCAGATTTTGAGCTTTTTAGAACCAATATTTCATCAATCTTACAAGTTCAGATTTTCAATCTGTTTGAACCACTGTATTTTTATCCTAATCTATTCTATTGATAAGCCAAGATTGAACATTTTTTCCAATCTTCCTCACTAACCTATCAGCAGAAAAATTGAATTCTATCTTAGTCATGATTAGGCTGTATGACTAAAATAGTAGAGTTTTGTTTTTGGTAGTGGCATTTAAGCTTGCACACTTTCAGAATTTCTTTTCTTTTTGGTATGGGGCTGTACCTTTCTTGTTTCATTTCTACCCTCTTTTTATTTTTCTGTTGTTTTTGTCTTTTCTCTTTCTTCAAATTGAAAAACAGTGTTATATACAATGAATAAAAAGCCTTAAAAGTAAAATTTCAGTCAACAAAAATAATGTTTGAGAACCCTGCCATTAACAGGACCTCCAAAGTATTCAACTCCATTCAACGCTTGCAAAAAAAATGCATTGTTTGCAATAGCAGATTGGATAAGATAAGGGCACTGCCATAAGTTATCAAATTTTCCATGTTTGCCCTTATCTTCTTTTCTTGAATCCAATTTCAAAAATTTATCACCAATTTTGAAATCACTTGCCTTAGTTCTTTTGTCAAACATCTTCTTGATGTTTTCTTGTAGTTGTTGTGCTCTAATGTATACTTCCTCCCTGGTTTGTTGTAGATGTATTGTCTGATTTATTCTTCTTGTGACATCATCATCTTCAGACTGTACTTCCTGGATTAGCTTCATGACTGGCACCCCTAAACTGGTTGGAAATATTGCACCAGTTCCATAAACTAGCTGGTAGGGAGACATTCCAATAGATTCTTTAATGGTCAGTCTATTTTCCCATAAAGCATGTACTAGCTTATTGTGCCATGATTTATTGTTATCTTCCAGCAACTTCTTGATAATGTTTACCAGAATTTTATTTGAGGACTCTGCCAGCCCATTACCTTGAGGGTAATAAGTTGTGGAATGGCCTATGATATGATGCTTATGACGAAATTCTACCATCTTTTTAGATCCAAATGTAGCAACATTATCAGTTATGTTTATAGGACAACCAAATCTAGACAGTATATGGTTTTCAAGGAATGAGATGATGACTGAGTTTGTGGCATTCCTAGAGGGGATGGCTTCTATCCACTTGGTAAAATAGTCTGTTGCTGTGAGGATCCATCTATGTTGGGCAGATGAGGGAGGATGGATTTCCCCAATGAAGTCTAGACCCCACTACTGAAAAGGAGCTTCAACGTGATTGGTTGCAGAGGTAAGGGAAGCAATTTCCTTTTGCCTTCAAAGATTTGGCATTTGTGACATGCAATAATCATTTTATGGACATCTTGAAAAAGGGTGGGCCAGTAATAACCAGCTCTAAGGATTTTATTAGCATTTGATTTCCAGTAGAGGTGACCTCCACATTCTCCTTCATGAAACTCATGCTTGATATTATCAGCATCATTCTCAGGAAAACATTTAAGCAATAATCCATTAGCATTTTTCCAATATAAAAATTTATTCAAAATGAAGTAATTTACAACTTTTAACTTAAAAAATCTTGCCTTTGTTTTAGAAAAACCAGGAGGGGTATTAAGATTGAGCAAAACATACAAAATATCAACATGCCAAGATGAATTTAGAAAATGATCTTCAATAATTGGAGTTGACAATTCATCTTGTTCATCTAATGCATTAAACATGTTTATATCGAGAGCTTGGAAGTTAGATTCAACCATTAGTTTTGCTAGTCCTTGACCCTTTATGAGTTTAGTGGGATTGATTTCTAAATCATACTCTAAAATTTATAGCAATCCACTTTCCTCTTTTTCCATCTGGATCTTGGGTCAATATGTCTTTCACTACTGAATGAGGCACAAATGCTATGATGTGGGAATGTAGAATGTAAACTTTGAAGTCTTTTAAGGCTTTGACTAAGGCAAAGGCTTGTTTTTCCATTATGTTGTACTTCAGAGGTGTATCTCTTAATGCCTTGCTGAAAAATGCAATGGGTTGCTTTTGTGCATTTAATTTTTTCTGTAATAGGACAACAACTACTGTGTGTTCTGATGCAAATGAAAAAATGAAAAAATCTTTGGAAAAATCAGGACTGATAAGAACTGGCATTTTGGTGAGTGCTTGTTTTACCAGTTCAAATGAATTCTTTGCTTCTAAGGTCCATTTGAATCCTTCTTCCTTTTTAAGCATGTTTTTTATGTTTCTAAGCAGTTCATATAAATTGGGTATGAACCTTCTCAAGAAATTAATCTTTCCAATGAAATATTGAAGTTCCTTGATGTTTCTGGGATGGCTGATTTGCAATATGCCATCAATCCTTTTTGGGTCTATCCTTATCCCTTATTTTGATATGATATGCCTAAGAAGTTTACCTTCCTGGAGACCAAACAATGTTTTCTTTGGATTTAAGGATAGTCCAAATTTTCTGCACTTTTCAAAGACTTTTCTCAAGTGTATTAGGTGTTCTTCATATTTTTTAGAATAAACAGTTATATCATCAAGGTGAATCACAATGAAGTAACCTATTTCTTCTGAAAATGCAATATCCATGGCTCTCTAAAATGTGGCACCAGCATTCATTAGACCAAAAGACATTTTCAAATACATGAAAGTACCACAATGTGTAGTAAAAGATGTTTTAATTTGATCATCGGGATGTACCAATATTTGATTGTAACCTGAGAAGCCATTTAGCGAATAAATTCTTTTAGAACCAACTAGATTTTGTAAAATATGATCCATTTTGGGCAAAGGATAGTTCTCCTTCAGTAAGGCTTTGCTTAAGTTTCTAAAATCAATATAAATCCTTATCTCTCCTATTTTCTTCCTAACTGATACAAGATTAGACACCCACTCTGAGTATCTAATAGGGACTATAATTCCAGCATCATACATTTTTTTAATTTCTTTCTCTACCAGAGGTAATTGAATAGGGATGATTCTGCGCAATTTTTGTTTAAAAGGTTTCTGGTTTTCTCTGAGGGGCATCTTATGCTGAATTATTTTTGTATCATAGGACTTTAGATCTTCATAGCTCCATGTAAACACATCAAAAAATTCTCTAAATAGCTCAATATATTTCAGTTTAATGTGAGCTGGCAGTGTTTTAGATATTTTGATTATTTTGGGCTTTTCCTCACTGCCTATATTGCATTCTTCCACTTCAGATTCTATGGGATCCAGTTTTGGCTTCTTGGCCACATCATTCAAGTCAAATATTTCTTCTAAAGGGACCAGTCCTTTTGGAAAGCTTTGGTATTTAGATTGCAGCACTTCTAAGTCTTCATTTTATAAATCTATGCTATTCTCTATTTTATGATTGCGTTCATAGGTTAACAGGTTTATTTCAACAATCTTCGAAGATTTTTCTTCTTCAACAAGTGGATTTTCTTCAATAGGACAATCTTTATCATAATTTGTATCTGAGTTTGATGTCTCAAATTCATTTTTGGACGGTAAGAAGTCTTCTATTTGTTTATCTCCCTCAAAAACTTGCTAGTATCTTTCATTGTCTGGGAAAGTTGGTCTAAATTTTACTTGGGTGGTGCATTGCTTGGTTTCATAAGGTGTAAGACAAGTTCTAGCAGCAAAGGCTAAACCATTGGCAAGGACATTTTGGTTTCATGGGACAAAGATAAGTTGGAATTCATCAAAAGTTCTTAACAGGTCCATGGCATCATCTCTATAGGCTCTAAGTCTGGGATGTTTAGCACTATATTCCCCATTTACTTGCCTAATAATAAACTCAGAATCCCCATGAACTTTTATCCTTTTGACCCCTAATTTTTTCAATAAATGCAAGATTAAAAGAAGAGCTTCATATTCAGTTATGTTGTTGGTACATTGAAATTTTAATCTGTAGAATGCCCCTCAGCATTATTACTTTCAGTGTTATGTAACCATATGCCTGCTCCTGCATCATTTTTAGTGCAAGACCCATCGAAATTCATGCTCCAAAGAGGACTGTTTTCAGATTTGAGATTGATTTCATTGCTATCCTCTCTGCTTTCTTCATTTTCCTATTTTATACCAGGGTCTGTACTACGTTTCTCTATGTTTTGCTCATCAAGGTTTTCAATATTTTGAGGTTTTACTCCTTGATTTTCATGATCTGCATTATTTATATGACTGTATTGGACCTCAAGACTTTTAAGATGTTTGCTGTAAATTTCTAAATCATCAAACTGTTTTTAAATTTCCCCTTTATTTTCCTCCTCGTCAATGGCTGTAGCTATGTTTAAAAGTGAAGTGATCACAACATTTGATGTTTTTCACTAATTAGTTCTTGTTCTTTTGGAATATCGTCATTAAAAAGAATGAAAGAGTCAAGGTCAGTGTGGATGGAATAGAAAGGATAATTCTCTGGTGTTTCTTGGTTACTCACCATGTATTTCATGTGCGTTTCCCTATAGAGTCTTCTAGGTTGACTGACGACAGGGATGGTGGCATAAGTCATATCCATTTGCATTGTGCCTTGTAACTTAGCACCCCATGATCTTGAAAGGGGCATGCCATATTTTGGGGGTATATCAGCCACTACAATGTCCATCACTAAACTCTTGGCTGGTATTTGGGCTAAGTTAACACAGAGGTCTTTTATTAAGCCTAGGCATCTCACCCTACTTGAATCAAAAGAATATAAATCTTTGTAGGGTCTAGTTACGTCTAAGCCTAATCTTTCCATTATCACATTGGGCATGAGGCTGTGTGATGCTCCTGAATCAAGCATGGCATTGTGAAAAATATTATCATGGATGTTTAAGCTAATGTAGAATGGAGGGGTAGTTCCTTCTTGAAATTTTCCTTCAATCTTTGGTCCAAAATTGAGCTCTGGGGTATCATCATTTAAGTTAACTGTGTCATGAATTTCTTCTATGTTTAAAGCCTTAAAAATCTGACCTCTATATACATTTTGAGTGACTAATTCTGTAAGAGGGATAGAGATTTTGATTTTGGATATTTCATTCTCTAGGCTGAAAGGAATTTGGTTTTTTAACATGTTTAGTTCAACCTTTTTAGTCACTATTTCATCAGCAATGTCAGCTTGCTAATTTTCGTTATTTACAACAGTTAGAATGGTCTTTTTAGGAGCATTAGCTGAGATGCTAGTGCTACTGGGGTTAACACTCTGTTTTTCATTGGATTGAGTGTTTTGTCCTTTGTTTAAATCAGAATTTACAACCACTATTTTGTGATTTTCAACTGTCTTTTTGGGTGTATTTTCAGGGCTGTTTTTAGCATATTTATCAGAGGTTTTGTTCTTGGGAGTTTCTTGATTCTTCCTACTTCTGAGGTCATACTATTTAGGTGATCCTATGATGGCATTTTCAGAGTATTGTTCATAATAATCAGTTTGTGATCTTCTGTCATCATAAGGCGTATATAGACCTTGTTTTCTTTCATAAATGAGATCAGAATCCTCATTACTTACTCCCAACATATTCATGTTGTCATCGTCTGTTTATTCATTGGTTTATTCATTCTCATTAACATAAATTTTGTGGAAGGGAGGTATGATCTGTTGATCATCCTCTCTTTATCTATTGTGAGGTTGATTTCTCCTAAAGTTCTGATTCTGATTTTGAAATTGATTTCTGTTTTGAGGAGCTGATTGGTTTTCCCTAGATTGTTCTCTCTCAAGTATGCTCATTTTCTTGATCATTTCCTCCATCATTCTTTCCATTTTTGAGCTAGATGTGGAGGCCGTTCACTTTCCTCCCTAAATGAAACTTTCTTTTCATTCCTCATCCTAGCTCTTTTTTTAATCAGATTTGCTTTCGCAGCTAAAGCTCCCTTCTGCATGTCTTCTAAAGTCAAGGGGTCTCTTTCTCTTAGCTGATAGGCCATTTCAGGATCAAATCATTCAGGAAATTTGGCCAAGGCTAAGCCTTGAGGGGGTTTCAAGTCTGGGGTAGTGCATTATAAACATTATTGAACCTAGTGCAATAATTTTGCACACTTTCCCCAGTGTTTCTTTTGATATTGTTATAATCTGAAAGTATTTGGAGAAGGTTTTTTCTAACTTCCCATTTGTTTAGGAATGACTGATGGAGAGCTTGAAGATCATTAATACTGTGAGGGTTTAAGCCTTTGAACCATTTTCTTGCTTCTCCCCCTAAGCTTTGAGCAAAAAATCTGAGTTTGATCATTTCATCATCTACCTCATTTCTATCAAAATAGTCATTCATCTTACCCACATGTTGTGAAGCAGTAGTGGCACCACTGGCATCATATAATGGTATCTTGGACTGGTAGTCCTGTGGCATATTTACTAAAGGTAAAGGATGGACTAGAGGAGCATACCATGTAGCCATGATAGGAGGTTGTGGAAAAAATGGGGGGTTTACAGGTGGTGGATGTAAGACAGGGGGTGGTTGGTGAAATGGAGTGGTTTGAAGAGTGGGATAATCGATAATAGAAGTGGATGGACCAGCAAGAGACTGTTGAGCAGATCTAGGATGAGAGAAACCAAAATTATGAATGATATGGAAATCAGGAGGAGTGGTTTCTCTGCTACCAGGATGTTCACCTCTATCCTGGGATGAAGGAGGAGACTCAAAATCTATCTGATCTATATCATCAAGTGACCTAGTTCTGAATGGGTTTCTTAAGTCAACTTGTGAATCTTGTAGAGCTATAAGGTTTTCGGGAACAGAATTAGCTTTATGGAATGGCCTGAAAATAGTTGAAGTTTTATACTTAGGAAACTTCCTAAGTATCATTTTTGGATTATCAACTATTTCAGGAGGGTTTGGGTCAGGATAGGCTCTAGTATGAACTCTTCTAGAAGCCACTATGCTATGTTTTCAAACCCAATGATAAGAAAGTTTTACCCAAATATGACAATCTTTGTTAGGCTAACTGATCTTTTAACAAGTAAACTTAATCATCAAAGTTTCTTAAGCTGAATTTGTATGATGTTATGATAGTAAAGGGTTTCCCAGTGGAGTCTTTAGGTCAATTCAATATTGTGGAGTCACTAGGTGGAAATTTTTAGCTTTAGAAGGTAAAATGTTTTATGGTCCACCACCATTAATTGGTTTGGATACCAATCTGAAATATTTTTGGGTTTTCTGAGTTTTTACAGTTTTTTGGTTTATGAGAGTGTCCTAAATATGTTTCAACACTTAGCTACGGTGATGAGACAAATAGAGCTTACTCTGTGACTTACCTAGATGATTTCTTCAAGGTTTGATAATGGTATGTAGGAATCCTAAGAAATACTTAGATTTTCACTGATTCAGACAAGCCTTATCATGATTACCAACATGCTTGATAGTGCTTAAAGAAAGCTAATTATACTACACTGAATACTGAGTGTTTTATTTTAAGGATTTTACTCATACATTCCATAGTATGGTCACCAGTATGTTAGGTCTCCGTAGTCTACAAGATTGGCAAGTACAAACGCTGCAGAGCCTACATCAAAACCACTTTGGAATCTGAGGACCTAGCCGTCCTAGATTCAGAGAGGGATCTCTCTATGTAGAAGTTCAAAGATACGATCTTTAAGTTTTGTGATGTGGTATTAGGCTAGTTATGAAGAACAAATTTTTTGTTTGTTTTGGTTGGGAAATGATATTATGAAGATGAAGGAAGTCTGTATGAAGGGTGAAGGTGTAAGTAGGTGAAAGAATGGTTTAGCTAATACGATAGGCAAGGAGTAGCATCAATCCATTGGGCTATGGAGTCATAAGAGGATTTAATTGCACAACCAAGTTCAAGAGCGGTCCATGTGGCAAGTCATCTATGTCAAAGGATCTCTTTAAGTTGATATTATGGAATGAAAAAATAAGAAATGAAGTGAAAGAAATAAAACACATGAAGAAACATAGAACAGCCTAATATCAAGTAAGTACTTTGAAACTATCTTTCTTTTGGCATGCACTTAAGGAAAGACACAAAAGTAATCTAAGATCAGGTAAGTACTTTTAAACTGGCCTACTTTTGATGTACTTTCAAGAGAAAACATTTAAAAAACACAGAATATCTTAAGATCAAGAAAATACTTTTAACTTAGCCTGCTTTCAGCATATTCAAAGGAAAAACATTCATGATAAACACAAAAAGTAGTCTAAGATTAGGTAAGTACTTTGAAACTAGCCTGCTTTCAATGTACTCTTAAGGGAACTTTTCAAAGCAACTATTGGAGAAGGAACTAGAGGATAGGGCTAACCATAGACTTCTCTAACTCAATCTTCAATTAGAAAACTTCTCAAGAACATTTAAAGATAAAATCTCAAGTTTTACTCAGGAAATATGGGCTTACCAACACTTCACTGGTTATAATCTATTGAATTACCTCCAAATTAACAATCAGGAGAAAACATAAAGGATATAGATTTTCAGTGAGATTTAGGGTACTTTAGAAGTAAATCCTAATCTATATTTTCTGTTCTTTATCAGAGTAAAGTGGACAGAATGAAAACATAAAGAAAAATGACAATTACTATGAGAAACACATCACCATTGACATAGACCAGGATCCCATAAATCAGCTAGTTGTATTTGATGTTCAAACCAGTTACAATCTTCAAGTCCAGTGGGTCTCTACAGCTTCAAACTTCCCATCTCAGCTTATGTGTCTTCAATTACAAACAGAGATACAAAAGCTTCATAAAGCTATTTACATGCAACATATATCCAGAGACCAACCTCTATAATGTCTTCTGCAGAAGTATTTATAGAATAAAGTGGAGGTGGAAGAGTTCTAGGTTTCAGGTATCATTAATTTCACACTAAATGCAGCTCCTAGCCTTGAAAAACCTGCAAGGCATAAGGAAGGAGTGCTTTCAATTATAACTCTGCTTCATTTAACTCTGATTTTGGTTTTTTGGCTTAGTGGGTGAAAAGATTGACTTTTAGGCACTTTCTTATCTTTATAATAACTTTACTGACAGTTTAAAATGTTTCTTTTACTTGTAATAACTGTCAGCTGCCTTTTGTCTTAATGTTTACTGACAGGGCCTTTAACTATGTATTATTTTGAGGCAGAAAAGCTGCAAGTGGCAATTTAGTAGCTGGGGATTCAATTAACCCCTATGTGTCCTTAATTGTTTTGTCTTCTTTTATTTCCTTTAAAACATTGATTTAATTTAATATTGTGTTTTTGCCTGATTATGATCTGTTTTAGCTTTAAGCCCTATAGACCATATTCAAATTTTGCTGACTGTGCCTATCTGTTTTATCTGTGTTTAACACCTTTAATCCTTTGATTATGCTCCGATCCTTCAACTAATTGATGCTCACTGTGTTTTCGTTTGTTGGCAGATGCGCAGAGGTTTTGCTGGACTGGAGGGTTCTTATTGAAGGCTCATGGTCATGATCCATCGATAAATGTGGAGATAAAAACCCTCCTCTGAATAAACATTTTGTGACGAACAGGCTTTGGATCGTCATCCCTAGCCTTCGTGTTATCATCATACTGTGGGTCGGTTTGGCACTTTATCCGCCATGAAACCTGCAACAAAAAATATAAACCATATTATATAAGCCTACAGGAATGAGGATAACTGCGACAGAGGTTGATGAGGGCGAGGAGTAGTGAGGGGAAGAGGCCTTGCAGTGGTAGAGAGGCAGAAACCATGGCATAAATAACTTATTCAGGGTTAATTTTGAATATGGGCGCGAAGATGAGGAGGAGTGGTTTTTGGATTACCTGCAGTGGTTTTCGCATGACCCCTAGGTGGTAAGTGGTTTTGCCCGAAGGGAGTGCGATTCCATTCACTACGCGACACCTGTCTTTTGGAAAACCGTCGGTATCACATTATTTTGGAGTGCTAAACTCTGGGTGCAAAAATTATGCGATATGAATCATCAACCATTGGATCGGAGGCTCCAGATCCAACGGTGCGGAATGAGCACGATAGGTGGTGAGATGTGGGGTTGAAAGGTAAGTAGGGTCCATGATGATGTAAGAAAATATGTCATTTAGTGGGTTAGTTCTATAGCGGGATGTTTATGTCGAGTTATTCTTGGGCTGTTGATCGGATCTGATAACGGTCGATATTGACTTTGGGAAAATGAGAAAGGAAGGCATATGAAGGCGAAAAAGGGATAAGATATTGTGTGATGGCTGTTTGATAAGTTGATCGGACGGTCGGGACTGAGCCTAGGCATAGAAAAGGGAACGATGTTTTGAATAAAAGGGGAGGCCCGATGACCATTGATCTGTCTGTAATAATGGTCCAAGATGAACAATGGGATTTTCAAATGATGAAAGGGAAATATGAAAGAAAAAGGGATTGGGGTGGAAGGAGAGGGCTTAGCACCAAGTGCGAAACTGGGGCATATGGAGAGATGAGTGACCAGGAGCTGTGGTGAAGGGGCTTAGTTTTTAAAGCGCTTGGTTATAGCACTGAGATTCTATGGAGAGCAGAGGCTGAGGGCTAAGCTGAAAAGTGCTTAAGCCCTGTTTGTTTGATGAATGGGATTTTAGCCTAAAAAGTTGGGTTTTTAGGCTTTTTGGGGGTTCCGATAGGAGGGAAAGGGGGGTTTAAAAACTGATAAAGGAAATTTATTAGTTTTGAAGGGAAAAATGAAGGGTAAAAGGGGATTTTTCAGAGGTAAATGGAGGATAAAAAGGGTCAAAATGAGTGAATGAAATGATGAAAGAGGGGTTGTTTAGGGAAAAATATTGCATGGGGCAGGATGTTTAACGTGGTTTACTTATAATGAAACAGAATTGAATATTACTTGAAAATTACAAACAGCACAAGAATACTTCAAGAATGAGCAATTTTTCATGAAAACAATCTCTTGAAGGCTTAGGAATTATTCTTAGCCATCATTTTCTCAATCAAAAATTTACTAATGGCTTACAAGTGCCATGCCATCCAATTGGTTTCTCTCTCCATACAAAGCTTTCCTTGATCAAAAACACAACAGTAATACATGAAAGCAAGGTATAATAAAAACAAGCTGCCAAATGACAATCGGAGAGTGAATCACAATTCCACTCATGGAACTAGCACAGTGCATCCTTTTCCTGCATCAAAATATGAAATAAAAATTTCTTTAACAACCACTTGTTTGCTGCCACAGTCATCTCAAAAGATGAAAACATGAAGTTACAATATGGTGTCAATGGTGCACACCAAGAAACATGTGGCTTCCCCCACAAACCATCAAAAAGATAGCCAAAGTCAATGCTACAAGTAGCTGCAAGTACATCATCATAAAATATGCAAGAAGAAGCAACTCTTCTTGATACATCATGTTTCTCAAATAAGGAAAAGAAGTATAATAAAAAATGTGAAATTATACCTCCTCCATCATGTACTAGAGATCTTGAGCTGAAATGGCTCAACTGGAAATTCTCCCTCACCTCCAAAGAGTAGGGAAGTGGCTGTGACCTCCTCTTCATCACCATCTAGGCTATGCATCTCTCCATATGCTGATATATGTCATGTTGGATTCCCTCCCAAGTTAACTCCTCCATCAAATGGAAATATGCATCAAAGTGCATAGAAGAGAAGTCCTCATGTGCTGCATGTAGCAGCTTCTCCTTGAGACTAGAAGATCTAGTCAAGAAGATCCTGCCATAGGAATAGATGACCACATCATCCACCATGTATCTATCATCTCCATTCGGGTCATCAAGAATCATGCATGCACCAAGGTCCTTGGAGTACTCTACCAAAAGCTGAGATCTCCAATAAGGATCAATCCTCCTAAGAGACAACGTTGGTGATCTGGCATGTGAAGCTCTCCTCATGCTGCTGCCTGCTACTTTGACATCCCTCTTGCCAAATTTCTCCTCCAAACTCTTCACCTCTCCAAAATTTAAGAGAGGTGAATCCAAAGACAAGATTTCTTCCATCAACTCCAGATCAGGTGGCCTCCCAGGTGGAATGCCTCCATATAGTGAGACATCAATGTCAAGAGTAGACTGCACAAATGGTTGGGCAACCTTGCCCTTGCTTTCACAGCGAAATACAGTATGCCTCCTCCTTGCACTAGATCTTTGAAAAGAGAAGGGTGTGTGTCTCTCATCACATGATGCTGCTATTCCTCCCTACCTCCTTCTTCCAGATGTAATGTTGCACAATCATGTTGCTCACTCATTGTGCTTGGACCTCCATGTATGAGATTCTAGGGAAATTCTTGTAAGGATACAAGAATCGCTCCTGTTGGAGCATGTGCTCCTCCTCCCTCTGCATGAGGCACTGGATGTGCTCTAGATATGATAGCGTTGTTTCCCTCATCATCCTCACTGCGTATGGGCAACATCTCAATAGTTTGATTCTCTTGTGAAAAAGAGATCCCCATGCCCTCTTGTTCAAGAATATGAATTGAAGGTTTTTCTTCCAGCAATCTGTAATGCAAGATTTTTTCTTCTCCCATGGTTTTCTAAATTGGAGTTTCCTTCATCACATGCAAGGGTTTTGTTTTCTCAATTTTTACCTACTCATGTGTCTTAGGAAGTTTTTCACCAAACCTTCCCACCAATGTTTTTATGAATATTGCATAAGAGAAAGTGTTTGCATTCTTTAAGGAACAAGATTCAAAAATCCACCATGCATGAGCCTTACCTCTAAAATGAAGCGCTGCTACTCTGATGGCTTCATCTTCAGAAATATGATGCAACTACAAATAGGAGTCTAGCTCCTTCACCCAAGCTCCAGCTGAACATGTAGGTGATCTGGAAAAAGTAGATAGAAGGAATCTATTTGCATCCTGATGCTTGCTCTTCTCCACCTGGATCTTGAAAAACTCCTGGAAATTAGTATGATCTCTAAACCTCTCAGTTTGAGATTCATACTCTTGCAAAAAATCACTAAGAGTTCTCCTCTTAGGCATTTTTCCTCCTCCCATCCATCTCAAGATAGCTCTGGGCACTTTAATGCACTGTGCATTATGGTGTGTAGCTACATGCTCATTCTCACCATATGAAAATCTAGATTCAGCTCTAGATTCAACCTCCTTTGGAGATCCCATCTCCAATCTCATTTTCTTCAGCTCTCCTTGAAAGCTCTGCATAGATTTTGGAAGAAGATTTATAAGCTTGTATTCCTTTCTCTTATCACATACTGAAGATTTTTGGCTTTTTTTTGTCTCTCCTTCCTCTAATAGCTGGATCTCACAGGCTGAGCTAGAGATCATGTTTCGATACCACTGTAATATTCCACAATCGGGACAACTCATGAATCATGTAGTGAAAAGCGCATTTCTAGCAACAAATACAATTAAACAGTAAAATTGACTCTTGGATCCCATATATTAGACAATATAAAACTTAAATCCAAGAATAGAGCTAAAACAAAGAAAAATAGGTGGGTTAAACAGATCTCCCACACCTAGGATTGCCAAAAAGTGCTAAAACCCCAAAACTGCATTTTATCGGAGTTGTTGCGTCAAAGGAATGCGCAGTCTGATGAGGGTATTAACTCAGAAAATAATAAGACGAATATATCTACTCATATATTAGATAATCAAGCTCATAAACTAATATCTAGTCTTCTTATACAAAATACAAAAGAAACCGACAAGGGTTTCTTGTCAAACACTCTACATACAAGAATGTGATATTCAGTAATTTACTAAATCACCATTTTAAAACTGAAGCACATGAGTGTAAAAGGCTGGAAATATGTATTATCTGATGTATATACCTCAAGGGATTCCTCCCATGAAAGGATGAACCTCTCAATCACAAGGAAACTCAGCAACGGAGTAACCAAACCATGCACTAAGCACTGCCTCCAAAATAATGCATTCCCTAGTAGAAACAACACTAGGAATGTATGGGAAATGTGTGGTATGATACCAAAGATCTGAAATAAGCTTTGTAGCTCTCCAAACAGATCTCTCAAGTGAAGGAAATCTTCCTCCAATGAGAAACTAGCTCAGACACTGGGATTCCAATCCCTTCCACTGCTACACCCAGCAACACTGCACGATCTCCAGAAAATCTGTGCTGATGATGTAGGCTGAAGCTTGGCCTAAAAAAATGATGTGGAATTATGAATACAAACTCTCTCAGTGAGGCTCCTCAAGGAGAGAGTTGGGATTCCCACTCGAAAACACCTAGTGCTAAACAACACTACAACTCTGCTAAGTAGCAAAGTAGCAGCAAGTCTTGGCAGACAAGAATGATAAGCTAAAACATGAAGAATAATGCTTCCATCCTCTTCCTTATATAAGATATGTTTTTTCTTGCCCTTGGCCCCACTCAATTAGGTCATCTCTCTCCAAAGATACATCTCCCTCCAAAATTGCGCTATTCCTCCTTGGATTCCTCCTCCTCTAAAACTGTGTTGTTGACTTAGTCAAATCAGGTTGAGCTCACCCTTGTTCACACAGGGAGGTGTTTTATTAAGCTAGAAATAGTGTCTCCTTTCACACTTGGAGTGTTTTTATCCTCCTTAGGAGACTTATGGGCTTTTCTATCCATTTATTCACCGACTAAAGCTGTTGCTAGCTCTAACGTTCCATTTAGCTTTCAGGCTAAAATTTGGGAACATTATAGAAAATAGCTGCTAGATGAACCACAGCTTTAGGAAATTGCATTATAAAGGGGGAGGCTCAATAGCATACTGCTATATGTGTCAAATCAGCTCCTCAGTGATGGAAAAAATAGATCCAATGTGAGGAGATGATCCCTCACAGGATTTCCAGCTGAAATACTGGAAACTTCCTTCCTCCAATAGATCTACAGGAATGGACTGCGCAATCCTTGAATGGAATGCTATTGTATGGAGGTAAAACCCAATGGCCTGAATGTCAGATATAGATCTGCTACTCCCGAAAGACTGAATGTGAAGAACAAAGTGGTAGGATGAATACTCCACTAATTTCCTCGTTGAATGCTAGAAACAACCTCTTGAAGATGGCACCAATGCCTGATAAGGAATGTAGTACAACCCTCTTCTTTAGATATCACTCAAGGGAAGAGGTGGGATTCCCACTTGGGAACACCCTGTGCTAAACATCACTGCAAACTTAGCTAAACAACTCAAGAATGCATAGAAATGTCCTAAGACAAATCTAGATCTAAACAAATCAAGAAATGAACAATCCAAATCATACCTTCAATTGTGCCTTCACCTTCATTATATATATTATGAGCCTTCCATAGCCTAGGCCCAATCCAAAACTATGTTTTACATGTGGACATAAGTCTCCAAGGTTGACTGCGTTGTTTCTCCATGCCCTCCATCATGTTCACATGGGGTGATCACCCTCTCCATCATGTGTGCATTAAATGCATCACTTCCTCCACTAACCAATCATAATTGCTTTATGATATTACTTTGAATTCACTATGATCTCAGTTGACCTTATCAAAGATCCTTATGATTTTACTTTTAAGATCAATGATCTTATTTGATTGTTTCATCCTCCATAATTTATCTCATAAATGAGACATGATCTCCATTAATGGAGCTACTCCACTACTCCATGATTTTAGATCTAGATCTAGAATATCCACATACACACATTAAAAGTGGATTTTATTCATGTTTGAGGTTTGTGGGTCCCTCCACCCTTTTATTTACTTAATTTATTAATTTTATTAAGAATTCTACTATTCCAAATAACATGTGAAAATTTTGGAATATTAAAATCCTCCCCGGAAAAATGTTGCTTTTCCTCAAGCAACTACAAAGGTAGATGCAAAATCCATCTATTCCCCTCCAAATGGCACCCACATAAGGAAGGCCTCATCCATTTTCTTCAATGTGTTATGCATGTTTGGTTCCAAAGTTGTCTCTAAAAATTGCATAGAATGACCTCAAATTATATGGTTATATGTCCTCCTTTCACCATGAAGTACCAAGTGACAACCATAAGCTATCTGAAATCATCATCAATACAGAGATACATAGAATAAAGTGGTTATTCTCACAAAGGGAAAGTCCCATCTCACAAAGAATTTCTACATCCCATGTTTCATGAAGTACATTGAGCATTGACATGCCCTCATCTTTAGCCCTGTTGGCTTTGTTGGCTCCAGGCATCATTCCAAAATTATGAAAAAGAATAAATAGAGACATATGGGTAGACCAAAGTGTCAAACCATATTATCCCAATAGTATCCACCAGAGTAGGGCATCTTGCTGCCATCCTCCATCTCCTCCACGTAAGATGGACAAGCCAAACTCGCCCAAAAGCAACCATAACAACAAGAGATCTTGATGCCTTCTTCCCTCCTCATGTGCATCATGGAGTAAATACATACTAATAGACATGTGAAGTGTCACATCAGCCCAATACAAGCAAACACCATAAATACACATCATGAGAGAATCATGCCAAATTCTACATGATAAAAAACACATAGACATAGGAGATGTCATGTGGTGGCCAAATTATCTCATGGACAACCCAAGTGAACATGCCTTCTTCTACTGCATTCTATCATTGATACACAAGGCATGAATAAGAAAAATATGAGCTATTGGGTGGTAACCATACTCACCCAAGAGAAGCCAACGCAACCATGCCTCCATCTGTATTCCATGACTGTTTTTCAAGGCATGGATAAAATAAATAGGAGCATTTGGGTAGTAACCAAAATCACCCAAGAGAAACCAATGTAACCAAGCTTATTGCTAGCCCATGTCATATATCTACAAGTGGTCATGCAACCCCTTTCTTATCATCCTCACCCACTCATCCTAATGTGGATGATGAATGATGTCCTGCATAATCATGGTATCCTCCCTTTGTAGAATACCATTCTCCTCAAACTGATGAAGAACTTTGCACTCCATGATATGTTTAAGTGCACCTCCCATGATATCTCTTAATGAGACCTTCTTATCATTAATGGCCCTCCAAAACTAGTGAGGTTCTGGATCTGCTGCAAGTAGAAGTTTCTCTTTGAGCTGTGAGATGCTCATTAAGAAAGTGTCATCTAGAAAGGAGAAAATATTCCTCATCTCAAGATGTCCACCATTTATCATTTTTACCTCCATTTCTTCATAAGTGAAGCTACCTTCAGAATGCTCCAAGAATAATGGTGCCCCTTCATTATCTCTGATACTAAGTGACAGCGTTGTAGATCTACATGGTAATACATATGATGTCTCAAATCAAGGCACAATGCTGATCTCATAACCAGTCATTGTACATAGTATCATGCTCATCCCATTTTCTAAAACTATACACTTCAACTCAAAGGGTTGAATGTAGTTCATCAATGAAAAATTGGGATATATTTTCATCTCCTACTTGATTAGATCAATGGTCCTTTGCGCTGTGATAGGTTGCTGCTTCAAATCAGCATTTTTTTCTATCCCTTGATTATACATTGGCCCTGATGGCATGTCCTCATAAGTTTCAGTAAGATATACTGAAACAATATGTGATGAATATGTATGCATACCTTGGATCAAATGATGTGTGGGAACCTCTTGTAAGAACACAAGAGTTCCTCCAACTAGGACAATGGTGTCTCCAACTGCTGGTAAGAGTGATGGCTGCTCCTCTCCAAGTGTATGAGTGCTACAATCTACCTCCTCTTCCTCATGCATCTCCTGAATCATGCATGGGACTCTATGTGTCAAGATGTCAAGACTATCTTGCAAATTTGCAAGTGTATCTTCTCCGGATGAAGTACTTCTGCATCTGGTGGTGAATGTAGTGACCCCTTGTCCAGAGTGACAAGAATGACATCCTCCTTTGTTTCCTTAGGAGATGTCTCTTTGTGACACATCTCTGGTTTTCTCACATCAAAATTCCTTCTCAACTTGTGAAAGAAATCTGAATATTTAGTCACCTTTGCATGCTCCATGTGACCAAACCACCAATCATTGGCTTCACCATAAAAACGAAGTGCTGCAATCTGAATAACCTCTCCTTTAGCTATAGGATGTAGCCTAAAAAATGTATATAACTCTTTCCTCCAAGCCTTAATAGTTCTTGTGGAAGATCCATCAAACGTAGGCAAATAGAATCTATTGTGCCTCTTTCTTCTATTGCTTCTATAGGATCCTCTTTCTTCTTTTATTTTGAATAATTGTTGGAGAGTTAACTTCTCCTTGAATGTTCTAGACTGTGATTTGTACTCTTCAAGATATATACTGAGAGTCTCATGAGTCTCAAGTTCCATGTTTCTTCTTTCTTCGTGACTATACCATTAACTTTCTTCAAATAAATGAACATAGTAGATCTATGAGGAGATCTATGATTCTCCGGTTTTATTTTTTGCTAATAGGAAGTGATTAGACCTTCCTCATCAACTATTCTTCTTGGATCCTCCTTTTTCCTTTCTCTCTTCATTTAATTGACCTCTTTGGAGAGATCTTGCATGAATCTAAAGAGAGCAGTGGCGAAACTACAATCCTCCTTCATGATAGATCTCATATATCTGCTTCTTCTTTTGAAACAAGAGATGAAGTGTCCATAAGATGAGCCAAAGATCATGCTCTGATACCACTTTAATATCCCAAAAGGGAGAATTCAGTGATATTGAAACACAATATAAGAACTACAACAAAGTAAATAATAAATCTATATACACATCAGAATACACAGAAATAGATGAGCCATTTTATTTATATAGGAGGTGAATAAAAGGTACAACAGTGCTCAAAATATGAGACACTCAAGCCAAATACATAAGCTAGAATGACCCTGAAATGATCCCACAAGAGGGACTGCATAACTGCTGAACTGCTGGAAGGTAAACTGTGATGTCCCTGCTGCAACTATTGGGACTGCAACTACTAGAAATATAGGAAGTCAGATCTAGGTAGTATGGGAGCCTCAATTATGCTGAAAACTGAGATCCAGGCTCTATGATGGATACCCAAGATAACCCAGAAAGGGTTTCTCAGATCTGTCAATTTAAGAAAACCACCCTCTTAGGGCTTCACAAATATACTGCTAGGTATGCATATTTGCTACATAATCTGATGATATGATGGCTACAATGATGCACAATCAGATCTATGAAAGAAGGGATGATCCATTTACTAGATCCTTAGGCTAAAAGCTTAAGATCTATCTCCTCCAATCTCCTCCACTAAAAATAGTTGCTGGATGAACCACAGCTTCAGAAAAATGCACTGTAAGAGGGGGAGGCTCAATAGCCTACTGCTAGATGTGTCAAATCAGCTCCTGAGTGATGGAAACAATAGATCCAATGTGAGGAGATGATCCCTCATAGGATTTCCTGCTGAAATACTGGAAAATTCCTTCCTCCAATAGATCTACAGGATTGGACTGTGCAATCCTTGAAGGGACTATTGTTGTATGGAGGTAAAACCCAATGTATTGAATGCCAAATATAGATCTGTTTCTCCCAGAAGACTGAATGTGAAGAACAAAGTCGTAGGATGAATCCTCGACTAGTTTCCTAGCTGAATGTTAGAAACAACCTCTTGAAGATGGCACCAATTCCCGATAAGGAATGTAGTACAACCCTCTTCTTTAGAGATTACTCAAGGGAAGAGGTGCGATTCCCAATCGGGAAAACCATGTGCTAAACAACACTGAAAACTTAGCTAAACAACTCAAGAATTCATAGAATTGTCCTAAGACAAATCTAGATCTAAATAGATGTAATATTCTAAATTTAGCATATAGCTAATTGGAATATTGATTTTTGTCTTTTACACCTAGGAGATTGAATAAATGGGTAAGGAGGCCCATGCACAATAAAATATGAATAAAATCCCTCATAGTGTGAAAAGGAATCATCATTGGAGCTTGATTTCACACCCTCATGTGTGAACAAGGAAGTTTTCATGTGGACAAGGTCAAGATTGACCAAGTCAACAGTGTTGGGATAAGAGGTGGAGATTATCTTGTGAAATAGCACAGATATAGTGGGAGGAAGATTCCTTGGTGGATGAAACCCTAAAGAGTGGGACCCAAGATAAGAGGGCTTCCATTTTTATAAAAGGAGGGCAAGGTAGCCATAGAAAGACATCTTATGTTATTGATATGATTTGATGGTCTGTTTAGACTTTGCATTCCTTTGTTGTTTAGCAGGGTTGTTGTGCTGCTTAGAACCAGGTGTTCTCAAGTGGGAATCCCATATCCTTTATTGAGAGCCCTCTTGAAGAATATTGTACTTAATTTCTCCACATCTAGGCTTGAGGCCAAGCATTCTCCTTTAGCTACAATGTTATTTCTGCAGCAGTATAATGTTGTGTTGCAAGGTGTTGCAGTGGGGGTCCACAACACCACTTCTAGAGCTTATCTTACAAAGGAGGAAGCTTTCTTTCCTTTGGGATATTAGTGAGGAAGCCTTTGGAGCATGTTTCAGATCTTGGCACTTGGCCAACCTATTCTCTGTCTCCTACAGCGCAGTACCTCTCCTTGACTGCGTTATTTTCAGCGTGTATCTGCAGTGAGGGTTTGCAGGTTGTTTGGAGGGTGAGATCTTCAGTGTTAGGATCAAACTTTCACTTGGAAGATCCATTGGAGGAGGTATACTTGTTCAGATTATGCATCATATTTAGCCATCTCCATCCAGTTCTTGAGTTGAAACTGTTACTCAGTCTTGTGACTGCACTTTGACATTTTTTCCATTTTGCATATTTCAGGAAATCCTTCCAGGATTGTCTTGGAATTGTGTTTGGGGGTTTATTTCTTTGCTTCCAACATTGTATGAGCTCTATATTTCCATATTTGTGTATTGACACTTCCCAGCAATAGTTCCTCTAATAAAAATGCATTGTCATATCCTTGGGCACTTTTTGTGTAGCAGTGATCTTCATTTTTCCATGTACATGTTTCTTAAGACTTGTATTGCCTATCTTGAGTGATTGTTTCCTCAAGATATTGTATGAATTTGCTGCTATTATCTTAATATGATGGATATTTGGATCTTATTGCATCCTATGTGTTGATGTATCACTGCTCTTTCATTATTGTGTTCATGTATTTTTGTATCTCTAATTTTGGGATATTATAAGATATTCCCAGTATTGCTGAGTTTCCCTATTTTGGGATATTACAGTGGTATCGAAGCATAATCTTGGCTCCGCCTGTGGATCTCATCCAATATGCTATCAAGAAGACAAGAAGAAGAAAGGATGAACAGAAAGAAGGCCCCATTCTTTGGAGGAAGAAAGGAGGAGAAACTTCCAAATTTTTCGTCTCAAACTTTGCAGAGCATTCATGAAGATATCAAGAAGATGAGAAGGGAGATGTGTATAGAATCTCCAAGAGGGTTTGAATATAAATCAAACTCTAGATTTTACTATGATGAGTGTGAGCATGCAGCCACACACTATGATGCACAGCGCATTCACATGCCCAGATTTTCCATGAGAGAGATGGAAGAAGAAGGAACGGCTAGGAGGGGAACTCTTAGTGATTTTCTGCAAGAGTATGAATCCCAAACTCAGAAGTTTAGAGATCATATCACTTTTATATATTTTTTCAAGATCAAGGTGAAGAGAAGCAAGCATCATGATATGGATAGATTTATTCTATCTACTTTTGATGGTTCACCTACATGTTCAGCCAGAGCTTGGGTGGAAGAACTAGACACCTATTTGCAGCAGCACCAAATTTCTGAAGATGAAGCCATCAAGGTTGCAACACTACACTTTGGATGTAAGGCCTATGCATGGTGGATATTTGAGTCTTTTTCTTTGAGAAATGAAAATACTTCTTCTTATGCAAGGTTCACTAAGACATTAGTGGAAAGGTTTGATGGAAAAATTTCTGAAACACATGTGGTGGAGCCAAACAAACTCAAGCAAAAAAAAACCTTGCATGTGATGGAGGAAACTATAAACTCAACTCCACTTCAGAAAACCATGGAGGAGGCTGATATATTGCATCATACCTTTCTAGAGGCAAGGCCTCTATCTCATATTCCTGAACAAGAGGGTATAGAGATCCTTTTTTCAAAAGAGGATCCAATCATTGGGAGGTTTCCCATACATATTGATGAGGATAAGGGCAATAGCGCTGTCATGTCTAGAGTTTATCTAGCACCTCATGAAAAGGAAGAGGGAGCTCTTTCTCCAACTAGAGCGGTTATTTTATCATTGCAAGAAAGTCCCCAGGATCTCATGTGTGGAGATCAAGGCACAACTCATGTTCTACATGTGCCATTAATGATGATGTGTGAAACTATGAAGGTAAAAGGAGGACATAAGGAGGATGACCAGCATCATGTGATGGGGAGCCCACAACCCTATCTATTTTAGGAGTTTGATGCACCTAAGAGGGATACTAGATTTCCTAGTGAGGGGAGGGACAGTTCTATCCATCCAAATATGCAGTCTACTCTTGATATTGATGTCTCATTGTATGGAGGCATTTCATCGGGGAGTCCACCAGATCAGCAGAAGAGGATGGATGCTTCACATTTTGAGGCATCCCTCATTGATTTTAGAGAAGTGGAGACCTTGGGAGAGATTGGTACAGCGCTGGGAGTCTTGGGTATACTCAAGGAGGAGAGAGGCATTCTCTCAACATCATCTTTACCCACTCTAATTTCAGATTCTGCGATGTGGCAGGAGCAACATGGGAATGATAGCAGCCTTCCAACTTGCATATTTGGTATGAGAGATGTCAAAGAAGAGGACATCCATATGACAGATTTTCTTTATGATAAGTCATCAGCACTATCACTATGGAGGATAGATCCATATTGGAATTCCCAGCTATTGGTGGAGTATTCCAAGGATATTTTTACTTGCATGATATTGGATGACTAGTTGCATAAGGAGGGATATTCAATTAGAGATGGGGTCATCTACTATCATGGTAGGATATCCTTATCTATAACTTCCAAGCTCAAGGAGAAGTTTCTACAAACAGCTCATGAGGATTTCCTTTTCAGCCACACTTATTCTATGAGAGCATACCACACCATCATGGAGGGGTATTTTTGGGAAGGATTTGAGGAGGAGATATATCAACATATGAGGAGATGCATGGATCATGTAGAGATGGAGGAGATACATGACTCTTTGAAAGAGTTAACACACCCAACTCTTTCCTCTTTGAGGATGAGAGGGGACTCATCTATGAGCCACTCCATTTGCATGAGAAAGACATATGGTAAGGGTATTGTTTTTTTGCATAATGACTTGTATAATGTATATATGCATCCCTTAACCATATATGTGTAGGACTTTTCTCAAAGGAGGAGAATTCTTCCTTCTAGAATTCATGGTCTACTTGAGGCCATGAGTAGTTTTGATGGCCACTCCCTAGGAGGACTTGGGGAGGATATTTCTCATGGATAACATACTTACCTTGCACCATACATCATTCACTTTCTCCAAACACATGAGAAGAGTGGGGTAGCAAGCAAGTGGTTGAGAAACCACACTTTTTTCATTCTCTATTGCAGTTGAGGGTCAAACTACATTGGTTATATCGAAGGGACCATTGTCCTTATCCCTTTCTACATATGGCAGTAGGTATGGTTCTCATTATGGTTCCCTATGTTGTTGTTACTCTTGTTTATATTAGGAGCATGATTGGGGGAGAGACACATTGGTTGGATGTGTCGTTTGGGAAAAAGTATTCCCACATTTTTTTCATTACATGTTCTAAGGGGAGAATGGGAGATGATATGGCCACCAAAACAAAACACTTGTCTCTCTATGAGGTGGGCCATGAGATTTATTGGAGCACTTGGGCTATGATCCTCAGGAATAATTGGGGGAAACTTTTCTATGAGTCGCCATGTCATGTTGTGCAACAACAGTTAGGAAAAATTCACTGTGACCACTTGGGAAACTATTCGTACCTTTCAGCTCTACATGAAACCTTCAGTATTCCACTCACCTGGATGCCATATGATGGTGATTTCCTATTCATCATATATGGGATGGTTTGGGCCAGCATGATTCACAACGTTGGAGGGAATATCTTTGGAGATCCAGTTTTCTTCTTGCTACTTGGAGGCAACACTCTTGTAGCCCAAGAGCAGCAGATACTCTACGCTTATCATAAGTGGAGAGGAGGGTAGTGTGGGGTAGGCTGTGATGTCTACCATGATCTGATTTTCATCCCACCTACATTGCCGGAGCTCAAGGTGGAAGAGGATTTCAGGAGTTGCCATGTTGGGAGGTAACTCATTTTTTTTGGATGATTTCTTAGGGATGGAGGATCCACATGAGAATTTTTTTTCCCAATACATTTCAGATCCCATACATCAAGGGGACCTATGGATAGCACCTTATTGCCTTCTTGAGTACTCTAATTATTCATGATGATAGCTATCTAGCTAACTTACATGCTTGGGAGGGGAAATATGGAGATTTATTGATAAGACAACATCATATTCCTTGGAGGAGATTATCATATGAGGATGCTACAGGAGGATGGGAGGAAAATCTTCAGTTCCGTCCTTGCAGTTGCTTGAGGACAAGCAACATTTGGGAGGGAAGGACTGTAGTATTCCAAATTTAGCATGCAGCTAATTGGAATATTGATTTTTGTCTTTTACACCTAAGAGATTGAATAAATGGGTAAGGAGGCCCATGCACAATAAAATATGAATAAAATCCATCATAGTGTGAAAAGGGATCATATTGGAGCTGGATTTGAGACCCTCATGTGTGAACAGGAACTTTTTCATGTGGACAAGGTCAAGATTGACCAAGTCAACAAAACTGGGATAAGAGGTGGAGATCATCTTGTGAGACAACATAGAGATAGTGGGAGGAAGATTCTGTAATATTCCAAATCTGGAACAGCACAACAAACTTGCTGAAATAACTCAATATTGGGAGATTGATGCACATAAATGAGTTTACAACCATTGGATCCCTTAGATCAGTAGATCTGGAGTCTAGATCCAAAAGGGGAGAAAAAACAAATCAAACTAGGTGTGGTAAACAGATCTCCCACCACCTAGTCTAGCTGAAAAACACCCTACAAGAGGGGCTGCAGCTATGCACAAAAAACTGCTTAAAAAATAACGCAGTCTTGGATAGTATGAGAAGGAGGCCATAAAATATTATTAACATATGAGTATAAAATAGAAAATAATAATTACAATGAAGCTCTTTCAAAATACAGTAGAATACAAGAGACAATATAGCAAGAAATCTTTAGAAAAGAAGGCTGCAACACATATATAAACTGCAGAAATGGATTAAAAACATTATTTTGAGGATTTGCAGCAGCTAAATATTACAACTCAGATCTAGGACAGATTTGTGGACAAAACATCAGATCCATTTCAGATATGGAAACTAGATAGACTTATTTACAAGATCCCCTTGGGGTTTTGACCAAATCATGTATAACAAAGAGTAGATCTGAGTTTTCAGTTGCAGATCTGCAAAATTATTTAGGAATTTCTGAAGATGACTTTACATTAAAATAGATCAGATCTAAACATAACATGGATCAGCAAGCTAATCCATGGATCACCAAAGTGGAAGGCAAAGCCCAACACCAGAGATCTCTCATAAAAAATGGGATCAAAACACCCTATAGAATATCTTATGAAAATAATGCAGTTCCTCAATGAAAACTGTGTTGTAGCTTGAATCACAATGATGTCCTGATTCCAAGATACAAATCTGTAGCTCAAACAGTGGATGCACTCTTCCAGAAGGTTAAAAGACACACTCCATGAGAAGAGGCTCCAATACAAGCTAGATCTCTGCAGATCTAGAGTTCCACTTACTGCAACCTACAAAACCAAGAAAAACCTCATTGGATCTACATTGCAGTTGGAAGTAGAGCTTGGCCTAAAGCCTGATAGTAGATCAAATCAACAAATACTCCTCCAAGAATCCTCAAGGGAAGAGGTGAGATCCCTGCATAGGAACTCCAAGTGCTAAGCAGCACAATTATCCACTAAACAATAGAGAATAGTATTTGTCTAAACAAACAAGATACTCAGAAATATAATCAATCAAAAACCTTCTCTTGCTGCCTTCCCCTTCATTTTATAAGATGAAAGCCTTTGCAAACCCTAAACCACCTTGATGAGTTAGCTCCTTTCACATGAGGGCCTCCTTCTAGAACTGCGCTATCCCTTTATAAGATACATTGAATCTAGAAATCACTATAGATTTGGTCAAGGTTGACCCAGTCTCACAGCTTAAACCTCTTTCACACCTACAATGGTTTATTTACATGGCTCTGATTTATCCTTTTTCACATGGGCATTGATTTATTTAGTCTTTTCAGGAGTTTTACATGTCCTCCTTTATTCATTTATTCATTCAAGAGAAAGTAAAACAAATTTGCATATTCCTCTTAACTCAGGCTAAGTAGGAACATTACAGTCCTCCCCTCCAAAATTTTTCTTGTCCTAAAGCAACTGATAGGGTGAGATCTATAGTCCTCCCCCTCCTCCACTGATGACACCATCAATGATCAAGTCTTCATCATAAGCCAAGTGCTCTTCAAGCCAATACATCAGGAATTGTTCCTCCATGGCCAACATAAGATGTGCATAGTCCATCCCACCAGGAGTGAAAAACTCAATAGAAATAAACATGGTTGGAGCAATGCTCCATCTAAAACATGTATCATGAGGTACAGGTAGAAGTTCCAAACCATGTGGTACATACAAACTTCCCATCCTCTCTCCATACAACCCCATGAATAATACAACTATATCATCCCAGTATGGAAGCAAGACTACATATATGCAAATAGAAATCCGAGCTTGAGGAGGTGGGTCAAAATCCCACATGTGATGCAAGCGTAGTGCATCACTTGCCTACATTAGATCAAGGTGTGGTAAGTGGCATTCCCACCATAAATTTACTGCATTAGTCACCTTAACATGGTTGAATATGTTAGGTAAGTTTGGTGCCTTTTGAAAGTACCCATCATGAGAAGGAGTCTCCCTTTGCACAATAAGGGAGTGGCCAAGTTCAAAATTTCTATTGGCCCATCCAAAGTCATGAGATCCACATGATCTCTCACTCCCTTTAAGATTCATGGCCTGCAAAAACATGGCAAAGGAATGTGATAAATTAGAAAATACAACTTGCTTGGCATGATCAGATCCTTTACCATCATAGTTGCTCATACACATGGAGTTGTGCATGAGCATTTTCCTCCTCTCAAACAAAGGAAGAACTGGCTGAAATGACTCTTGGAAAGAGTCCATTGGCTACTCCAATCCTCCATGGCTAATGCACTCTTGAAAGTGTTGATGTAATTCCACTCTCATGCCTTCCCAAACAAAGCTCCTCATGATCAGGGTATAGATATTTATTGAATGCATATGGCTGAGGAAGAATTCTTCATGTGCCCCTTGTAATATCTTCTTCTTGAGCTTGGAAGATCTAGCCAAGAAGACCTTACCATGATAATAGATGACTCCCCCTTAGAATAATTAGCCCTCTTCTTGCTGCATGTCATCTAGTATAATACCTGTGTGGAGATCTTTGGAATACTCTACAAGCAGTTGAAATTTCCAATACAGATCCACACTGCTCAACAATGACAACACTGCTGATACATCCATGGGAGTGCTTGTCATGTTTCTGATCTCCTTTTTGAAATTTCTAATGCCAAATTTGTGTGTTGGAAGGCTGGTACTTCCATCCTTCTCCTCCCACAATGTAGATTCAGAAAAGAGAGAGGGTGATTGTGATGTAGGAAGAAGATCCCCCTCATTCTTGAGGTTTCCCAATCCCTCCAGTGCTGTAACTTGGTCTCTCATTTCTCTAATCCCTCTTGGATATAGATTTGGATCAGTACTTTGGGAGGCCTCCCCCACAAGATCTGAATCTGGTGGCACCCTAGGTGGCTTGCCACTAGATAGGAATGTCCCTTGTAGCATCCTCATGAACATAAGAGAAGGGACTATAAGGTTTGCTTCCACTGCGCAAATCCATCTATGTTGTTTGTTTGGAGGTACTTGGTGAAGGATAAGTGTTCATGCCTTGAATCATTTGTGGTTTCCCACTATTCAAGTCCAGCCACTCCATCTGCAAAGATTTCCAATCAGTGGTCACCTTCCCCAAAGTAATCAACCATTGGACACCCAGAATGATATTGGTGTCTGGTATGTCAACTATAAAAAATTGATCCACCAGAGTGTAGGATCTCGTAGTAACTGAGAGTGAGGGAACATATTGCATGCATTGCATGGTTTTATCTCCTGGGACCAAAACCGAAAATCCCTCAGAAGTATCAATGGGGATTTCTCTCCTTTGCACAAGATGAGCATCAATAAAGTTGTGGGTTTCCCCACTGTCAATCACCACAGATACCCTCTGATTCATGACTGAACCTTGTACTCTTAAGGTCAAGTACTTGGGCACTCCTCACAAGGATGCAAGAGTCCCACTAGTGGGAGCAAAGGCTCCATACCCATCTCTGGATGGTGTTGGATCTTCCTCATCATTATTAGTGCTGTGACCCCTCCTAGGTTCATCATCTCCATCTTCCTCCTTAAAATCTAAGAATACTTCTATGTAGTGTGCTTTCCCAGCAGCACATCTATGTCCCGGTGCCCATGACTCTTGGCAGGTGAAACACAATATCTTCTTTCTCAACTCCCTCCTAAGTTCAATATCAAGAGGCTTCTTCAAAGATCTCTCCTTGGAAGGAGCAGCTTTTCCTTCCTTCCCCTTAGAAAAGTGAGGGGCCTTGCTCTAGAAATTTTCCTTTGCTTTTGGCAAGGAATCTTGGAGGTCTCTAGCCCTCTCAATGGCATCATGTAAAGTGATGGGCTTGGTAGAGTTAACCAACCCATGCAAAGGTTCCTCCAGGCCATTGATGAACATGTAAACCCTCCTTTCTATAGATAGATCAGGAACCATGACTGATAACCTCAGAAACTCAGAGATATAAGTTTTTGCATCCCCTAATTGCTTCAAATTTGCAAGGCTTATGAAGGGTGCTTCAGGATCCTTCCTGTCAAACCTCTCCACCAATCTCCTAGTAAACTCAGAATAGGTAGTCACATTGATATGTCCCAATGTAGACAACCCATGGAACCACCAATTGTGTGCTTCACCTTCAAAGTGCAGCACTACAATCTTGATGGCTTCAATCTCAGGGACTTTGTTCAACTGAAAGTAAATATCCAGATTTTCTACTCACGCCTTGGCAGAATTGGAGGATGATCCATCAAACTTGGGCAAAAATAATCTGCCCATAGAGTGGTGTCTATCTTGGTTATGAAAGAACCCACCATCTCTATACTGCTGCCTTGGTCTTCTTCTGTCCTTGAGGTGACAAAACTCTTGGAAACTCAATTGGTATCTAAATATCTGAATCTGAGATTCACATTCCGAAAATTAATCTTCAAGGGAAGCTTTCTCTTATGGTCCTTCATTCTCCACAACCAAGAAAGTAGGCATAGTGGAGTGTTGTGAAGCTTGTGGGGCTTGTGGTAGGTTCACTAGTTGACCAGTCTAGTGATGAGACATGTCCAACCTTTCTCCTAGATGAAATCTCCCAGGAGATTCCCTCATTCTATCCATACTCATCTCCTTGATATCCCTAGAAATATCTTGCATGGCCACCAACAGAGTTCTTGCAAACTCTTCTTCTTCTTTATCACTTGTAGTTACAAGGGATTTACCCTTGTCTTGATCATCAGTAGTGTAATCAAAATTCTTATGAATTCTATTCTGATACCTCTTCTCCCTCTCAGTAAGAGGCTCATATTCTTTTCAATGCAACATGGCTTTGGTGCTCCAAGGAAATCACAGGTTGTGCCAAGAAAGGAGCTCTAATACCACTGTAATATTCCAAATCTGGAACAACACAACAAGCCTACTGAAATAACGCACTCCTGGGAGATTGATGCATAGAAATGAGTTTAAAACCCTTGGATCCCTTATATCATTAGATCTAGAGTCTATATCCAAAAGGGGAGCAAAAAAAATCAAACTAGGTGTGGTAAACAGATCTCCCACCACCTAGTCTAGCTGAAAAACACCCTACAAGAGGGGCTACAACTATGCACAACAAACTGATTCAAAAATAATGCAGTCTTAGAAAGTATGAGTAGGAGGCAATCAAATATGATTAACTTATGAGTATACAGCAGCAAATCAGAATTACAATGAAGCTCTTTCAATATACAATAGAACAAAGGAGACAATATAGCAAAAAATCTTCAGAAAAGAAGGTTGCAACACATATATAAACTGCAGAAATGGATTAACAATGTTATTTTGAGGAGTTGCAATAGCTGAATATTACAACTCAGATCTAGGATAGATCTGTGGAAAAAAAATCACATCCATTTTAGATCTGGAAACTGGATAGTCTTATTTACAAGATCCCCTTGGGGTTTTGACCAAATCATGTATAACAAAGAGTAGATCTGAGTTTACATTGCAGATCTGAAAAATGCGTCAAGAATTTCTAAAGATGACTTTAAATTAAAATAGATCAGATCTAAATAGAACATGGATCAGGAAGCTAATCCATGGATCACCAAAGTGGAAGGCAAAGCCTAGCACTAGAGATATCCTATAAAAAATGGGATCAAAACACCCTGTAGAATATCTTATGAAAATAACATAGTTCCTCAATGAAAAATGCATTGCAGCTTGAATTACAATGATGGCCTGATGCCAAGATACAAATCTAGAGCTCAAACAATGGATGCACTCTTCCAGGAGGTTAAAAGAGGTTACAAGATAGATCTCTGCAGATCTAGAGTTCCACTTGCTACAACATACAAAAGCAAGAAAACGCTCATTGGATCTGCATTGCAATTGGAAGTAGAGCTTGGCCTAAAGCCTGATAGTGGATCAAATCAGAAAATAATCATCCAAGAATCCTCAAGGGAAGAGGTGAAATCCCTGCATAGGAACTCCAAGTGATAAGAAACACAATTCTCCACTAAACAACAGAGAATAGTATTTGTCTAAACAGACAAGATACTCAGAAACATAATCAATCAACAACCTTCTCTTGCTACCTTCCGCTTCCTTTTATAATATGAAAGCCTTTGCAAAACCTAAACCACCTTGATGAGTTAGCTCCTTTCACATGAGGGGCCTCCTTCTAGAACTGCGCTGTCCCTTTATAAGATACATTGAATCTAGACAACGTTGTAGATTTGATCAAGGTTGACCTAGTCTCATAGCCTAAACCTCTTTCACACCTACAGTGATTTATTTACATGGCCCTGATTTATCCTTGTTCACATGGGCATTGATTTATTTAGTCTTTTCAGGATTTTTACATGTCCTCCTTTATTCATTTATTCATGCAATAGAAAGTAAAACAAAACTGCATATTCCTCTTAGCTTAGGCTAAGTAGGAATATTACAGATTCCTTGGTGGAGGAAACCCTAATGAGTGGGACCCAAGATGAGAGGGCTTCCATTTGTATAAAAGGAGGGCAGGGCAGCCATAGAAAGACATCTTATGTTATTGGTATGATTTGATGGTCCGTTTAGACTTTGCATTCCTTTATTGTTTAGCAGGGTTGCTGCGCTGCTTAGCACCGGGTGTTCCCGAGCTAGAATCCCATCTCCTTTCTTGAGAGGCCTCTTGAAGGAGCTTGTACTTCATTTCTCCACATCTAGGCTTGAGGTAAAGCATCCCCCTTTAGCTACAACGTTATTTCTGCAGCAGTATAATGTTGTGTTACAGTGGAAGTCCACAACACCACCTTTGGAGATTATCTTTCAAAGGAGGAAGCTTTATTTCATTTGGGGGATCAGTGAGGAAGCCTTTGGAGCACATTTCAAATCATGGAACTTGGCCAACCTATTATCTGTCTCCTACAACACAGTCCCTCTCCTTGACTGCGTTATTTTCAGTGTGTATCTGCAGTGAGGGTTTGCAGGTTGTTTGGAGGGTGGGATCTTTAGTGTTAGGATCAACCTTTCACTTGGAAGATCCATTGGAGGAGGTCTAATTGTTTAGCTTATGCATCATCTTCAAAAATCTCCATCAATTTCTTGAGTTACAGCTGCTACTCAGTCTTGTGACTGCACTCCAACAATTTTTTCCATTTTGCATATTTCAAGAAATCCTTCCAGGATTGTCTTGGAATTGTGCTTGGGGGTTTATATCTTTGCTCCCAACATTGTATGAGCTCTATATTTTCATATTTGTGTATTGACACTTCCCAACATCAGTTCCTCTAATAAAACTATGTTGTCATAGCCTTGGGCACTTTCTGTGTAGCAGTGATATTCATTTTTCCATGTACATGTTTCTTGAGGCTTATATTGCCTAGCTTGAGTGATTGTTTCCTCAAGATATTGTATGCATTTGCTGCTATGATCTTAATATGATGGATATTTGGATCTTCTTACATCCTATGTGTTGATGTATCATTGCTCTTTCATTATTGTGTTCATGTATTTTTGTATCTCAAATTTTGGGATATTATAAGATATTCCCAGTATTGCTGATTTTCTCTATTTTGGGATATTACAACAGATCAAGAAATGAATAATCCAAATCATACCTTCTATTGTGTCTTCACCTTCATTATATAGATCATGAGCCTTCCATAGCCTAAGCCCACTCCAAAACTACATTGTACATGTGGACATAAGTCTCCATGGTTGACTGCGCTGTTTCTCCATGTCCTTCGTCATGTTCACAAGGGGTGATTACCCTTTCCATCATTTGTGCATTAAATGCATCACTTCCTCCACTAACCAATCATAATTATTTTATGATCTTACTTTGAATTCACTATGATCTTAGTTGACCTTATCAAATATCTTCATGATTTTACATTTAAGATCCATGATCTTATTTTACTGTTTCATCCTCCATAATCTATCTCATAAATGAGACATGATCTCCATTAATGGAGCTTCTCCACTACTCCGTGATTTTAGATCTAGATATAGAATATCCACATACACACATTAAAAGTGGATTTTATTCATCTTTGAGGTTTGTAGGTCCCTCCACCCTTTTATTTTCTTAATTTATTAAGTTTATTAAGAATTATAATATCCCAAATAAAATGTGCAAATTTTGGAATATTACAACACCACAGATGATAAGTCATCACATTATTTGAGGGGTCTTCTCCTAATTTTCCTTCAAACTTTGGAATATCACTGGGAAAATTAGTGGGCATTCTTGGCCAAAATGAAAGATAATAAATCAGATCATCTGTTAATCGAGACAAGTCCGGTAAATCTAAAGTTGCAATGAACATTAACTATCGGTTATGGCCTTTTGTGCAAACTAATAACCTTGAGGAAGAATACCAGTATCCGGAGGAGGATATCCAAGAAAACCTAGAATAACATGTGTAGTTAGGATTGGAATACCTCTAGGGTATCCAGAGTTAGCCATACCGAACTGAGGCTGAGCTGGTATTTGATATGTATAATGTAATATCCCAAAATAGGGAAAATCAATAAGGTTGGGAATATCTTATGATATCCCAAGATTGTAGATCCAGAAATATTAAAACACAATAAGAGGACTGCAAATAAGTAAACAACAGATCTAAATACACATCAGAATATGCAGAAATAGTTGAGCCATTTTATTAATATTTGGAGGTGCAAAATGCAAATACAACAGTGCTCAAAATATGAGGCACTCAAGCCACAAAAGTAGCCTAGAATGAACTTGAAATCATATCCCAAGAGGGAATGCATAAATGTTGCTTTGTTGGAAGGTAAAATGTGCTGTCCCTGCTATAGATGTAAGGACTGCAAATGACTGTAAGATAGAAAGTCAAATCTAGGCAGAACGAGAGCTCTGTTGATGCTGAAATTGTAGATTTGGGCTATATGATGGATTCCCAAGATAACCCTGGAAGGATTTCTCAGATCTGTAAGTCTAAGGAAACCTTCTCCCTAGGGCTCCATGAATATGCTACTGGGAATGCAGATTTGAAGCTAGATCTAATAATATGATGGCTACAATTATGTACAATCATATCTAAGCAAGAAGGGCTGATCCCTTCACTAGATCCTTGGGCTAAAAGATCAAGATCTAGCTCCTCAAATATCCTCAACTGAAAATAGCTGTAGAATGCACATCAGCTTCAGAAAACTACGCTGTGAGAGAGGGATTCTCCTTTCCCCATAAAATAATACATCAAATTTGCTCCTGGGTGATGGCAACAATAGATCTAATGTGAGGAGGTTATCCCTCACAAGATTTCCAACTGAAAAGCTAGAAAATTCCTTCCTCCAATAGATCTGCAAGACTTAACTGCACAATCCTTGAAGGGACTGCTGCAACAAGGAGGAAAAACCCCAAGGAAAGAATACGAATAAAAAAGTGGTAGGATGAATCATCCACCGGTTTTCTAGCTGACTACTAGAAACAACCTCCTGAAGATGACACTAATGCCTGATATGGAATTGATAACAATCCTCTTACTCAGAGATCACTCAAAGAAAGAGGTGGGATTCCCACCCATCAACACCTTGCAAGCTCTGCTAAACAACCCAAGCTTGCATAGAAATGTCATAAAACAAATCTAGATCTAAACAGATCAAGAAATGCATAATCCAAATCATGCCTTCCATTGTGCCTTCACCTTCATTATATGCATGAGCCTTCCATAACCTAGGCCTACTCCAATATTTCGCTGTACATGTGGAAAAAGTATCCATGTTTGACTGCGTTGTTGATCCATGCCCTCCATCATGTTCACATGGTGATCACCCTCTCCATCATGCATGCATTAAATGCACCACTTCCTCCACTATCTTTTCTTGAATAATCTTCTTTGAATGTATCATGATCTCAGTTGACCTTATCAAATATCCATGTGATTTAATATTTAATATACATGATCTTCTTTGAATATTTCACCCTCCATAATCTATCTCATAAACGAGACATGATATCTATTAATGGAGTTGCTCCACTACTCATTGATTCTAGATTCTAGATCAACAATGTCCACATACACACATAAAAGTGGATCTTATTCATCTTTGGGGTTTGTGGGTCCCTCCACCCTTTTATTTACTTAATTTATTAAAAATATCAAGGAATCTAATATTCCAAATGTGATGTTCAAATTTGGGAATATTATAGTCCCCCCCCCCGGAAAAGTGTTGCTTGTCCTCAAGCAACTCAAAAGGTAGATGCATCAGCCATCTATTCCCCTCCAAATGGCATCCACATAAGGAAGTCTTCTTCCATTTTCTGAAATATATTATGCATGTTTGGTTCCATAGTTGTCTTTCAGAAATATATGATATGACTTCCAACTGTATGGTTAGATGTCCTCCTCTCACCATGAAGCACAAAGTGACAATCATATGATATCCAACATCATCATAAGTACATGAGAGACATAAAATAAAGTAGCTCTTTCCACAAAGGAAAAGATTCATCATACCAAACATTTCTTCATCCCATGTTTCATGAATTTGATTGAGAATTTTTATGCTCTTATTCTTAACCCTATTGGCCTTATTGGATCCAAACTTCATCATTCCAAATTTAGGCAAAAGAAGAAGGGAAGGAGTAACATGGGTAGACAAAGGTGTCAAACCATATTCTCCTAAAAATAACCAATGAAGTAAGGCCCTTTGTTGCCATCCTCCATCCCCTTCATGTAAGATGGATAAGCCAAACTCCCCTAAACACAACCAAAATAAACATGCCTTCCTTTGCTACATTTTATCTTTGATTTTCAAGGCATGAATCAGAAAATTATGAGCTATTGGGTGGTAACCATACTCACCCAAGAGAAACCAGTGCAACCATGCCTCCTTCTTCATTTCATATGTGTTTTTCAAGGCATGGATCAGAAAAATAGGAGCCTTTGAAATCTCCCAACAGTAACCAACGTAACAAAGCATGTCGGCCCATACAAATCTGCAAGTGGTCATGCAACCCCTTGCTTATCATCCTTACCCATTCACTCCCATCTAGATGATGAATGAGGTACTGCATAATCAAGGTATCCTCCCTTTTTATAATACCATCCTCCCCAAATTGTTGAAGGAATTTGCACTTCATGAATGGTTGAAGTGCACCTCTCATGAGATATCTTAATGAGATTCTCTCTTCACCAAAGGCCCTCAAAAACCAAAGAAGTTTTGGATTTGCTGCAAGTAAAAGTTTCTCTTTGAGCAATGAGATGCTCATTGAGAAAGGGTCATATATAAGGGAGAAAATATTTCTCATCTCAATATGTCTACCATTTGTCATCTTTGCTTCCATTGCTTCATGAGTGAAGCTACCTCCAAAATGCTCCAAGAAGGATGATGTATTTTCTTTGTCACAGCCACTAAGTGACAGCGCTGTGATATGTCTCTGCTTCAAATCAACATTTGGTTCTAACCCTTGGTTATGAATTGGTCTTGAGACAATATGTGCTGAAATTTTATGCATACCTTAGATCAACTGATATGTGGGAACCTCTTGACATAACACAAGAGTTCCTCCAACTGGGAAAATAGTGTCTCCAACTGCTGGTAAGAGTGATGGCATCTTTTCTTCAATTGTACAAATGTTGGTATCTTCCTCCTCTTCCTCATGCACCTCCTGATCCATGCATGGGACTCCATATTTCAAGAGATCAAGACTATCTTGCAAAGATGCAAGTGTCTCTTCTCCAGATACAAGTACTTCTACAGCAGGTGGTGAAAGTAGTGACCTCTTGTCCAGAGTAAGATGGTTGAAATTCCCCTTGGTTTCCTTGGGAGATGCCTCTTTGTAGCACAACTTTGTCTTATCAAACTTCTTCCTCAAACTGTGAAGGAAATCTGAATACTTGGTCACCTTTGCATGCTCTAGGTGCCCAAACCACCAATCTCCTGCTTCATCTAAGAGATGAAGTGCTCCAATTTGAACAACCTCTTCTTCAGCCACAAAATGTAGTTTTAAAAATGAATCTAACTCCCTCCTCCAAGCCTTGACATTTCTTGAGAAAGATCCATCAAATGTAGGCAAATAGAATCTATTATGCCTCTTCCTTCTATTGTTGCTATAGGATCCTCTTTCTTCTCTAATATGGAAGAATTGTTGGAGAGTTAGCTTCTCCTTGAAAGCTCTAGACTATGCTTTGTACTCTTCAAGATATAGACTGAGAGTCTCATGAATCTTAGGTTCATTCCTTTCTTCACTTCTATACCTCTCACCTTCTTCAAAGAAAGTGGGCATAGTGGATCTATGAAGAGATCTAGGATTCTCTAGTCATCTTTGCTACTGATAGGAAGTACTTTCCTAATCACACTCTCTCTGTTCTTCCTCCTTCATTTGATTGACCTCCTTGGAGAGATCTTGCATGGATCTAAAGAAAGGAGTGACATATTTCACATCCTCCATGATAGATCTCATCTATCTATTCTTATTTAAATGTAAAAGATGAAGTGCCCACAAGATGAGCCAAAGATCATGCTCTGATACCACTGTAATATCCCAAAATAGGGAAAATCAACAAGGTTAGGAATATCTTATGATATCCCAAGATTGTAGATCCAAAAATATTAAAACACAATATGAGGACAACAACTAAGTAAAAAACAGATCTAAATACACATCAAAATATGCAGAAATAATTGAGCCATTTTATTAATATTTGGAGGTGAAAAATGCAAATACAACAATGCTTAAAATATGAGACACTCAAGCCACAAAAGTAGCCTAGAATGACCCTGCAATCATATCCCAAGTGGGACTGTGTAACTGCTGCTCTACTAGAAGGTAAAATACATTATCCCTTCTACAGATGTAGGGACTGCAACTGCTTGTAAGATAAAAAGTCAGATCTAGGCGGAACGGGAGCTCCGATGATGCTAAAATTGTAGATCTGGGCTCTATGATGGATTCCCAAGATAACACTGGAAGGATTTATTATATCTTTAAGTCTAAGACAACCTTCTCCCTAGGGCTCCATGAATATGCTACTGGGAATGCAGATCTGAGGCTAGATATGATAATATGATGGCTACAATGATGTATAATCAGATCTAAGCAAGAAGGGTTGATCCCTTCACTAGATCCTTGGGCTAAAAGCTCAAGATCTAGCTCCTCCAATCTCCTCCACTGAAAATAGTTGCAGAATGAACAACATCTTCAGAAAACTACATTGTGAGAGAGAGATGCTCCTTTCCCCATATAATAATATGTCAAATCAGCTCCTAGGTGATGGCAACAATAGATCCAATGTGAGGAGGTTATACCTCACAGGATTTCCAGGTGAAATGCTAGAAACTTCCTTCCTCAAATAGATCTGCAAGACTGAACTGCGCAATCCTTGAAGGAATTGTTGCAACAAGGAGGAAAAACCCCAAGGCCTGAATTTCGGATATAGATATGATGCTCTGGAAGACTGAATATGAAGAACAAAGTGGTAGGATGAATCCTCCACCGGTTTTCTGGATGAATACTAGAAACAACCTCCTGAAGATGGCACTAATGCCTGATATGGAATGAAGAAAAATCCTCTTCCTCAGAGATCACTCAAAGAAAGAGGTGGGATTCCCGCCCAATAACACCCTGCAAGCTCTGCTAAACAACCCAAGCTTGCATAGAAATTTCCTAAGACAAATCTAGATCTAAATAGATCAAGAAATGCATAATCCAAATCATGCCTTCCATTATGCCTTCACCTTCATTATATGTATGAGCCTTCCATAACCTAGGCACACTCCAATACTAGGTTGTACATGTGGACAAAGTCTCCATGTTTGACTGAGTTGTTGATCCCTGCCCTCCATCATGTTCACATGGTGATCACCCTCTCCATCATGCATGCATTAAATACACCACTTCCTCCACTATCTTATCATGAATGATCTTCTTTGAATGTATCATGATCTAAGTTGACCTTATCAAAGATCCATGTGATTCAATATTTAATATACATGATATTCTTTGACTTTTTCACCCTCCATAGTCTATCTCGTAAATGAGACATGATCTCCATTAATGGAGTTGCTCCACTAGTCACTGATTCTAGATTATAGATCAAAAATATCCACATACACACATAAAAGTGGATCTTATTCATCTTTGGGGTTTGTGGGTCCCTCCACCCTTTTATTTACTTAATTTATTAAAAATATCAAGGACTCTAATATTCCAAATGTGATGTTCAAATTTGGGAATATTATATATAACTAGGGTATAGTTGGCTCTGGTACATCTGATTTTTTCCCATTTTTCCATATTGAAATTTCCCTTGAAATGGTTGAGAAAAAAATGACCTTGAAAGGTTTGACCCGTAAAATGTAGGCTTGTTTGAACCGTAGTTGCACCAGGTTGTCCTACAATGGTTTGAGGAATAGATTGAACTATAGGTCCAATTTGATGAGTAGTATTACGAGGAATTTCCTCTATAACATTTGGTGTTGCCATTTGAAGGGTTGTAATAACATGGGTTTGAGAAACTCCAGGGATAGGTGTACTCGGTTGTTGAAAAGAAATTTTTGCCGCAATTTGAATAGGATTACTTGGAGTACTCAGACCAACCTGCTGACTACTCGGCATAGATACCTGTGGGGTGATTTGTAGTGCACCTTGAACATGTCGTTGGACTTGGGTGAAACCAAATTGTCTAGCTGACTGAGTAGGTTGATTATAAGGTACTTGTAAATTAGGCTGCAAATAATATTTATTCTATTTAAGAAAACATCAAACCACTTTAGGATTCAAGGATCTAGCCCTCCTGAATCCAGAGAGGGATCTCTCTATGAATGAGTTTAAAGATGTGATCTTTAAAGCCTGAAATGTGATATTAGGCTAGTTATGAAGAGCATGGGTTTGTTTTGTTTGTTTTGGTTGGGCAAAGACATGATGAAGGTGAAGGCAGTTCATAATAAATGGTGAAGATGTATGCAAATGAAGGAATGATTCGGCTGATAGAAGGGAAAAAAATAGCTTAACCCATTGGGCTATGGAGTCATAGGAGGATTTTAATTGGAAAACAAGTTTCAAGAAGGATCCATGGGGCAAGTCACTTATTTCAAAGGATCTCTTAAGTTGATTGTATGGAATGAAACAGATAGGAAATGGAGAACACAAATGAAGAACAGTGAACAACATGAGATCAAGTAAGTGCTTTAAAACTATCTTGCTTTGGCATGTACTTAGAGAAAAAAAACACAAAAGTATTCTGAGATCAGGTAAGTGCTTTTAAACTACCCTGCATTGAAGTAATTTCAGTTAAATTTTTTTTTAAAAGAATTAGAATAGCTTAAGATCAGATGATTGCTTCGAAACCAACCTACTTTCAGCATATTCTAAAGGAAAACACAGATAATCATCACAAAGATCAATCTAGATCAGGAAAGTGCTTTGAAACCAACCTGCTTTAATATACTCTTTCAAGAGAACTTTAAAATGAAGAAAACATAAAATAAAGCTTTCAGTAAGAGTAGGGTACTGTTGAGAGTAAGTCCTAGCTCTATGTTTGTTGTTCCTTATCAGAGAAAGTGAACAGAGTGAAAACATTAAAGAAAATAACAATTTACAGTGAGGAACACATCACCATTAACACAAATCAGGATCCCATGAATCAGAAGCTTGTATTTGATGTTCAAACCCGTTACAATTAGCAAGCCCGGTGGGTCTCTACAAATTCAAACTTCTTATATCAGCTTATGTATCTTCAAATTGCACACAGGGCATCAATAATTTTAGAGAACTATTACATGCATTCAGATTTCCAGAGACCAACATTGGCTCATCTTATACAAAATTATTTATAGAAGAATGAGGGGGTGGGAGGATTTCCCAGGGGTCAAGTATCATTAATTATGTAACCAATGCAATTCCTGGCCTTTGGGAACTAGGCAAGGCATAATGCGGGAACGTAATAATCTCTAATTCTCCTTCATAACTCTGTTTCTGCCTTTCAAGGCCTAATGATCGAAAACGATCCACTTCCGGGATGTTCTTAATCTTTAAAAATAGTTTTGCCGACAATTAGAAATAAGATCTTTGATTTGCATTAATTGTTCAGCTGTCTTTAGGAAAACACCTCTTGTTTTGGTAGTGACTAAAACTTCTTTGATTCCTGTGAGGCTGTAGGTGTCTTTAGGAGCTGGAGAGGGTTCAATTGGCCTCTGCTTATGGCAGTGGAGGCTTTCTTGGCTCGACAGATGTTTTTGTCTTTCCCTAAAAAACCTTTAATTTACTTGAGATCTGTGTTTTAGGTCTTCAATCTCCTGTTTCTGGTGTGTTCTGTCTTCGACACTGATACTCTTTGATCGGTGCTTGATTAACTGTGTTTTTTGGTGCGCAGGGCTATACAGGGATCGAATGGCATCAATGCCTCATGAATCATTGATAAAACATGAATTTTAAACCCTGCGAATGATTTCTCTGGTGAATCGAAGGTGGGAGGATCGTCACCCTTAGCCTGTGAATTTTCTTCAGCATGGTGGAAAAACAATTAAATCCTGCAAAAAATACAAACAAATGTTATAAAATCATGCATGTGTAGGTTGACTGCTTCAGAAGGCACATGGAGGGAGCATGGCCATTGGATGGCATCATCTAACGGTTGAGATTGATCAGAGGAATTCAAAGGGAAGGCAGAAGAAGAATTTAAATCTAAGCCGTCGATCACGCAAAGATCAATGGTCGAGAGCAAGGGCAGAAAGTCAAAGTGAAGGAATCAGGGCGATGAATTGTGGACCGTCGATCTTATCTGCAGATCAGATTGACGGCGGAGATGCTTAAATGACCGCGCCGTATCCGTGGTTAACTGTCGGGCTTCTTCCAAGCACGATCACTGTCCGATGAGCAGCCTCAGATCAGAAGGCGCACATCGATATCGCATCGGGTCCACAACCGAACTTTAACATGCGATGATCAGCGATTTTCCAATAGTGCTCGAGGCCATGTGTTGGTCGCTGAATGGAATCACTGCCAAACGAAAAAGACCTCCGCCCTCGCACAAGTGGTGCGATGAATCCCGCCTGGTTTTTCTTTTTAATAAAATGACAAAACACATTAAAACCTCAAAAAATCATTTATAACAAAGGTTTAAACTTTGGGGCGGAAAAATATTTGCAATACAGTTCGGCGCCCGTCTGCGGGGCCATGGGTTTATGGAAGATAATATGGCCAGGGGCTTATGCACAGGGTTAATTGGCGTCGAGCAATGCGATAAGCGCTTGGATGGCTAGTGCTTGGTTCCAGAACCAAGGCGTATGTAGTGGAAATGGTTAAGGACCTAGCCCAAGGGGGCTTGAATCCATAATATAAAAAATGTGATTTTTATGAAGTTTTCAATGCTTTTCAAGGGTATTGAGATTTTCGATATAGTTTAAAAAAGGAGTTTTAAACTATGCAAGGTGGTTTTTTATGAAGGAGGAAATGAAACAAAGGAAAGATAGAGGAATTTTATGAAGAAAGAGGAAGCAAAATTAAGGTTAGTTCTGAGATGGAGGAAAAAAGGAAAAAGGATTGTTTGCAGCAGTCTTTCTCTTTGAAATCAGCAGAATTTTATGAGCTTTGAAATGGGAACAATAATGAACAATTTGAAACATAGGATATGTTGTCTTCAAGAGGCTTCAAGAGATAAAATTGTGCATAAAAACTGTTTCTTGAAGGCTCCAACAATTTTTTGGCCACCTTTTGATAGAACAAATTTTATAGGTGGCCAACAGTGGCTCCACTTGGGGATGGTGCCTTCCAGAAGGCATCAAGAATTTTAGACTTGCATCCTCTGGGAGACTGATCAATGCTTTATCCATTGGGTTGCATTCTTTTCTTGGATGAATTTCTTTTGCTCTGAAAACATGTTAGCAGCTTTTGAAGAAACAATGGATCTTTATCAACAAACTTTCTACCTACCCAATCCTACTGATCTAACATTTTTTCTTCATTTAAAGTGCACTTGGATTGGAAAACTCTGTTACAACATTTATTCTTTTGAAAACAAGAAATCTAATCTATTTCTACTCCTTATTTCTCCATGGACTCAGATTAAGCAGTTGAGCCCATATAATTCTCTACCTAATCTACCATCTGTTGGGATTAAACTGTCCAACATATTTTATTCTCTAAATTCTATAACAGAAAATTAAAAAACAGCCAAGTCAGGATTAAATAGTCTAACTTGATGTTGGTCTATGGCATAAGAACAAGCTGCACATAGACATTTATTTTGCAGAAAATTTAAAGCAAAAATGGAAGGCTTCAGATCTAACAGTTCAAGTACTTCCTTCATCTTTTTACAACTCTGTTTTTTCCTTTTATTTGAGTTGTCTTTCCTTTGTCAGCTGGTTCAGATTTTGAGCTGATTAGAAGCAGTTATTCACCTCCTTTATTGACTCAAGGAATAGAAAGATTTGATTCATTTCTCATGAGAACTTAGGTTCAAATTTTGAGCATGTTTGAACCCTTCATTTCTAACCTATTATATCTACTGATAAGCCAAGATTAAACAATTTGGAAAATCGAATTCACTATCCTATCAGCAGAAAATTTAAAACTAATTAGTCAAGATTAGGCTGTTTGAATAATTAGAAGTGTGTTTTTCAGGAGTGGCATTTGAGCTTGCACACTTTCAGATTTGTTTCTCTTTTTTGGTATGGGGCTATACCTTTATTGTTTTTTACAATCTGCCCTCTTTTCTATCTTTTAGTGTTTTTGTATTTTTTCTTTATAAAACTGAACAAAGGAATGGTATTTACGATGGAAATGAAAGCTTTTAAAATTGAACTCAGCAGTAGTAATGCTTGAGCATCCTACCATTGACAAGACCCCCAAATAGATCTGTGCTATCTAACTCTTGTAGAAAAAAGGCGTTTGGACCAATGGTGGACTGAATCATGTAAGGACCTTGCCACAAAATTTCAAATTTACCATGTTTACCCTTATCTTCTCATTTGGAGTCCCACTTGAGTCCCTTGTCTCCAATTTTGAAGTCACAAGCCTTTGTTCTCTTGTCAAAAAACTTCTTTATATTCTCTTGCACCTTTTGAGCTCTATTGTAGACTTCTTCCCTTGTTTGCTGGAGATGTATAGTCTGATTGATCCTCCTTACCATAGTGTCTTCTTCTGATTGTATTTCTTGGATCAATTTTATCACAAGTACACCTAGGATGGTAGGAAACACTGCATCTAATCCATAAACAAGCTGGTAAGGGGACATTCCAATAGAATTCTTTGTGGTCAATCTGCCTGCCCACAAAGCATGCACCAACTTGTTATTCCATGATTTTTTATTTTCTTCAAGTAACTTCTTGATGATGGTCACCAAAATTTTATTTGATGATTCTGCTATTCCATTACCTTGAGGGTAGTAAGCAGTAGAATGACCAAGTGTAATCTGATACCTGTGACAAAAATCAATCATCTTTCTAGAACCAAAAGCAGCAGCATTATCAGTAATAATCTTCCTAGGACAGCCAAATCTAGACAGGATATGATCTTCAAGAAATTTTATAATGACAGAATCTATGGCATTCCTAGAAGGTATGGCTTATATCCATTTGGTGAAGTAATCAGTGGCTGTGAGAATACATATGTGTTGGGTAGATGAAGCAGGATGGATTTCTCCTATGAAATCTAGGCCCCATTGTTGAAAATGAGCTTCAACAGTGATAGGTTGTAATGGTAAAGGGAGGAGTTTTCTTTTGCCTTCAAAAATTTGTCATTTGTGATAGGAAACTATCATTTTATGGACATCTTGAAAGAGGGTGGGCCAGTAATAGCCAACTCTAAGGATTTTATTGGCTGTGGTTTTCTAGTAGAGATGACCTCTACATTCTCCTTCATGGAATTCATGCTTGATCCTCTCTGCATCAACTTCAGGAAAACATTTAAGCAATAAACCATTAGTATTTTTCCAATATAAACCTTCATTTAAAATACAATAGTTCCTATCTTTCAACTTTAAAAACCTTTCCTTTGTTTTTGATAAATTAGGAGGAGCATTAAGATTTGTAAGCACATACAAGATGTCAGTGTACCAAGGTGAACTTTGAAACCGCTCTTCGATAGTGGGAGCAGGTAATTCTTCCTGTTCATCCAAGGCATCTACCATGTTAATGTCAAGGGCTTGTAGATTAGATTCAGCCATTAATTGATGTAAGCCCTTACCTTTAATGAGTTTTGTGGGTTTGATTTCCAAATCATACTCTAATATTGTAGCAATCCATTTGCCCCTCTTTCCATCTGGGTCTTGTGACAAGATGTCTTTTACCACTATATTAGGCACATAAGCAATGATGTGGGAATGTAGAAAATACACCCTGAAGTCCTTTAAGGCCTTTACCAAAGCATAGGCCTGTTTTTCCATTATGTTATATTTCAAAGGTGCATCCCTTAAAGCCTTGCTGAAAAAGGCAATAGGCTATTCCTGTCCCTCTAGATTTTTCTGCAACAGGACTGCAACCACAGTATGGTTTGAGGCAAAGGAAAAGATAAGGAAATCCCTTGAAAAGTCAGGGCTGATCAGGACAGGTTCCCGGGTGAGTGTATTTTTTACCAATTCAAAGGATCTTTTGGCTTCTACAGTCTACTTCACTCCTACTTCTTTCTTGAGCATATTAGTCATGTTTCTAAGGAACTCTGCTAAGTTGGGAATAAACCTCCTCAAGAAGTTACTTTCCAATAAAGGACTGTAATTCTTTTATGTTCCTTGGTTGGCTAATATGTAGTATTCCCTCAACTCTTTTTGGATCTATTTTAATCCCCTTTTATGATATAATATGGCCGAGGATTTTACCTTCTTGAAGGCCAAACACTGTGTTAGTCATCAGTATTTTTCACTTGTTGGTGATCACTAGTTGTAAGAGCCAAGTTTTCTAGCAGCTGATCTAAAAATTTGCCAAACACTGTGTTAGTCATCAGTATTTTTCACTTGTTGGTGATCACTAGTTGTAAGAGCCAAGTTTTCTAGCAGATGATCTAAAAATTTGTCAAATTTTCCAGCTGGAAAACACCCATAAACTTTTTTTTTCCCCCTTACCTTTCAGCCTGCCCATGACGAGATGAAACCTCAATATCAAATCCTATATAGCCTTAACCATACTAGTTTTTCCATCAGCTCCAAAGAAACAATCCAAATCTGTCCAAAAAACTTCCCCTAAGTTAGGTAGTGGCGCTTTAGGCATTTCTCCCTTGGAAAAACACTCTAAAGCCAAATAACCTCTACCTGCTATAGACCAGTCATGACAGACCTTCCCATTCTACGAATAAAATTGGTTACAGCCCTAGGTCACGCCACTAATACACCCTCAAGTCTCAGCAATACATGGACCATAAGTCAAACTGATTCTAGGTGTTTTTACAGTGTTTTAATGGATCTTTAAGGGATAGAGGCATACCAGCATCCCAGAAGACAATATTTGGCTCCACATGAGAAGACAGTTGCTTCTAAATGTGATATTGAGCCTGGGATGTAGCTACAGAGCAAAGAGTTTTGCATTAAGCTCTTGCGATCACAGTCAAAGCCTGAAAGGAAAATGAAAGGAAAAATAACACTATCAAAAGGCTGATGATATGACATGACTGAAAAACCTCCTTCATCTATAAGTAGATGGTTTGAAGACTGAAAAACCTCCTTCATCTATAAGCAGAGGGTTTGAAGACTGAAGAACCTCCTTCATTTCATAAGTAGAGGGTTGAAAATTAAGAGCGCCTCCTTCATCTATAAGCAGAGGGCCAGTGCAGTAGTTGACTTTGGGGTTTTCACTGATTGAGAGACAAAGGGTAAGAATAGTAGGAGACAGTTGAAATATTTTGAAAAGAGCCATCAGGTCAAAAACAAAGGGAAAGCATGAGTACTATAAATATCAAAGAGGTTGGCTTATCTCCTATCAGAGCTTTCTTTCAAAGACAGTCTAGAGCCCAATTAAAACAACTTTGCTGATGGTTGAGAGATATGTCATGACACAGGCCAATGATGATAATTATTTTTCAAAGGGTACTGATCTTCCTGTTCATGAGGGAATGTCTTTCAAATTACTCATCATAGTAGACAAAGGGAATTTGTGTTTAGTCTTTCCCAAAAAGGGCATTGCAAATAGATACACAGGTCCCAAAGGTGCAAGAAGGATTATGGCATGTTTTTCAAATTCTGGAGAAACTTTCAAAGCCAATAATGCATGCCATTATTACAAATAAAGGCATTTTCATTATGAAAAAGGTCAAAGGTACCTTACTGCTGCATTTTGAGTAAAGGGGATAGGTTTTAAAGAAGTTCCCTTTAAATGAATAGAGAATGGTAAAGCATGAGTGAATGCAACTGAATTTTTGCACCCACAGTCAGAAGAGGAGCTTAAAAAACACCTAACAGTTCAATCAGTTTCACAGTGAGCATTATCACCTTTAAAGCATCAAGAGCAGACACTATCAGTTTAAGGTTCAAAAGGGTAAATCTGCCTCCTTGCAAAATGGTAAATATGCTTCACAAATAATTTTTCCTCACCAAATGATGATTAACCTTCAATGTAGTCTGCTCACGGTAAAAGAAAAGATCACAAGAAAAGACCTCCAAAAACAGTCACCCACAGTTTTTCAAAAAAGGCCCCATCGAGTTTGGGTTTGTTTTTTGTTGAAAAAACACGAATAATAAGATTGGGGTTCCTTTTTAGTTCGCAAACCAACACCTTCTTTTCAAAAACAGGACTTACCAAATAAACCCTCACAAAGGTAATCACGAAGGGGTATTAACTTGTTCACGTTCAAAGGAGTAAAGGGACCGTTGAAAACCTCTTTAAATCTCTCAAAACACAAGACAAACTCCCCTTTGCTGTTCACTGGATCGAGGAAAGAGTTTTGGAGCACAATTTCACAGAGTTTTTGGGCTTATTGACTGTGCGGCGCGCCTGTAGGGTTGTACGGCGCGTTCAGGCGCATTTTTACAAAGGAAATATACAGCCGCACGACGCGCCTGTGGCAGCGCATGGCACGCCTGTAAGCGCTAGTCACGTCGGCCCGACAAGTGACCCGACAGTTTGTTTTGCACGGCTCTCTCTCATTCTAAACGTGGCGCACATATTTCAAGACATCAAAATGCCTCCAAAAGTTTTCAAAGCTGCTCAAACCCTCAAACAAAGCTTTCCATCGAAGTTTCGAGGTATTCTAGGTGCCTCATTGGTATTTTTAAATTTCGAAAAAGATGTTGAATGCTGTGTTTTTCAAAGGACTAAAGGTTGGTGAAAGGGTGAAGGTCTTGGTAGGAATTTCAAAGTAATCTGTTAAAAGTTATTGACAAAGTCTGTCACAGTGGGAGGATAGTAGGAGTGGATTTGTTACTGCTGTCAAAAAACCTAACAAATACCCTCAAGACAAGTGGAAAGGTAGAAGGCAGTGTTTGAAGAGAGACAAAACAGGGTTTGAAAGGTAAAAGCAGTAAGCCTAACTTCAGTAGTAGTAATCATTGTATAAGTGCCTTGCTGTTTCAAAAGTCATATATATAGGGTAAAAACAGCAAAAACCATTGATTGCCTAATTTGTCCATAAAACAAACTTCAGTATATGAAGCTGTAAATTTTCATTTGAAGTTATTGTCAAAATCTATGTGAAGAATAGTGAATACAAGAGCAGTGTTTGGTTAAGAGGGGTGTTTGTCTACTACAGGGCTATTTGTGCTCACACCAAAACACAAATATCTCGGTAACCTTACATTAACACAGAAAATCACTTGACTATGTGTGCATTTTGTCTGACTATGTATGCATCTTGTCTGACTGTGCACTTTTCATTATAAATATTGGCTGTGTGGCATACAAAGGGAAAGGGCAGTGTTTTTAGAGGAACAGAGACCTAATATCACAGAAGCATCTTACACAGCATTTGAAACAAATTTGCCTTGATCAAAATAGTGATTGACAGAGAAGGCAGAGTTTTTTTTGAAGAACACATTCTTGAAAACCTTTTTGAGGCAGTTTGGTTTTGCAGAGAGCATCCAGAACAAGATGCCTCCTAGGCAGGATAGTAGTAGTGGATTTCATAAGAGGTATGAGCCTATTTCCACTGAAGAAGTGAATGCACACCCATCAGTCTTGTTCAATTTCCATGAGGTCAGGTGCTTAGATTTTTTTCAAAGGGTGCAAGAGGTGAAGATTTTTTCTCCTTTGACACACCTTTGTGCTTTGAGGTTTCAAGATAAAAATTTCCAATTGGGAGGCCTTGACTTCAAGTTCTCTCCAATATCCATCTCCAAAGCCACTAAAATTCCCTATATTGGCGAGAAATGGTTTAAGCAAAGCCATTGGGACTCATATGATTACAAACCCTTCCTAAAGCCTGAGCACAGAGAATCATGTCCTTCTATTTTCCCTTTCTCATATCTTTTAGCCAGCTACGCCCCTCTCATGAAGATTATCATGAAGTACTTCACTTGTGAGGGAAGATTCTCCCGAATTTATGCATATCACATTCAACTGCTCATGCATTTCTATAGAGACAAATTGCTAAATCTTCCTTTTTTCTTACACAAGAGCATTGAGAAAATGGCCTCCACCGTCTAGAAGATGCCTCCTTCACAACAAATAGCCCGTCTCTTCCATCACTCTCTCATCAAAATCATCGTTCTCCATCAGCTTGAAAAAAGAGAGCTCTCTTGGGATGTTTTCATCACTCATCTTGATTTCTCCACTGTCCCTCCGGTCCATACATCCCCTACACCTCCTACTCATCATCCCTGACCTTCTTCTAGTAGACCTATTCCTAAAAAACTCAAGTTTACTACAGAACAAGCAAAGGAACATGAGCAGGAGGAAGAAAGTGCTGAACAGCAGCATGAAAGTGAGGGTGAGACAGAGCAGCAAGAGCAGCATGATAATGATGAGCAAGGACAGTCAAAAGGGGACACACAACAGCCTTATGAGACTGAACAGGGGTAGCATGATAGTGTTGAATAGGAGCAGCATGACAATGATGAGCAAGGGCAGCCAAAAGATGATACACAACAGCCTCCTCAAGAACAGCAGCCTTTTCAAGAGGAACAACCTCAAGAAGAAAAAGGGCAAGGTGACAAAGGTAAAGGGGCCATGCCCTCTTCTCCTAAAAATTCCAAGCCCCGGACAGGAAAGAAGAGAGTGCCTAAGTTTGTCACTCCAAATGTGACAAGGGCCCTCCAAAGTAAAGGAAAGTTTCCAAAGAAGCCCATGATTGATTTGCCCAGGAGGAAGAGCACTAGAATAGCCACCCAAAGCAAAGGGAAGGGAAAAGTAGAAGGAAGTCATGAAAAAGAGAGTGAATTCAACATCATCCCAATCTAAAGCGATGATAGTGATAATGAGGCTCGGATTCTAGAAAACCTCTTAATCCATAGAGAAGGCCAAATTGATGCCTTGAAGGATGATCTTCATAGAGCTAGGAATTTCAATAAATTCTTGCAAATCCAAAATAGGCAAATGAGTGTCCATATGGTTGTTTATGAGACATGGGCAGCCAAGTACAACAAGGAGGCCTCAAAGCCCAAGCAAGGTTGGAAGAGCACATGGGTGAGTTCGATGAAAGTGAAGGAGAAGATCAGCTTAGGCGAAAGAGGCCAAGAACCATGGGGCTTAAAAAGGCCCTTGAGAAGCAAAAAGAAGAGGAAAATGCCCTTCTCCAATCTACCCCTCTCACTGAATTGTTCGAATAGGAGATAGAGAAAAATAAGGAGGCATGGCTTGAGAGATTCAATGACCACTTGGAGAATAAATTGGAGAAGGCAAACAATGATTTATACCTTCAAAGGAGAATGACGAGGCATTACAAAAAGTTAAATCAGTTTGCCTGACGCAAGTTGAAGGCTGATCAAGAGAAGCTCAAGGAGGCTAAAGGGAAGCGCCCAGCACGGAAAGTGAGGAAAGACATATCAGGACTTCATATTTTGGCCTCTGCTTCACAAAATGTTGCTGAGAACCCTTGAGGGTCATGCTCACCAATTTTGGGCGTTTTTCGACATATTTTGGTGTTTTGGCATTTTTGGGTTTTTGGTCGAAACTCATGAGCTTCGCCATTTCAGTTTGGAGGATCATCGAAGGAGGAGAATGGTATCATTGGATGCCATAATTTTAGGAGAACACACTCAACGATTTTTAGGACATTTGAAGATCATTTTCTCCCCCGAAATGGCGAAAAATTCTCACTTTTTCTACACTCTGCCCGGTCTATCAGCAAACCTTATTTTTTGGTTTTTTACACATAGGCCTGCTTTTGGAGGACTTCCAAGTATCATATTGGGAAAATTCTAGTTGCTCCAGAAATTAGACACTCAGAGCTTTCCAACGAGCTATCATGAGACTTGTTGCGACATCGGGAAGGCTGCCACAAGTTACCAGCAAATGAGGGGACCTTTTGTTGATGTAATTTTTGAGTATTTTTGTAAAAATTGAACCTTTAAAAATTGTTTTTTCCTGATGTGCGTTTAGCTATTTTTGCATATGAGAAGTTATGAAAAGTCAATTTATTTCCCTCTTTTAGCATTTTTTAGATATTTTATGAGATATTTTGTGCCTTGGGCTTTGCAAAGCCTCAAGGACAAGTTTAGATATTTTGAATAGGCCAATGAGAGCGCAAATTGAACTAAGAGGTTTTCCTCACTTGAGCCTATATATTCCAAAGGCTTTCATTATAAACAAGGTTGAACTTGATGATAGAAGCAATATATCATCATATAAGCTTTGGAAGAAATACTTGTCTTATGCTTTTGGATAGTCTCTTGGATGTTCTTGGATGATGAAAGAGGATTGTTGTTGGATACCATGACTTGGTAGAATGGTATAGTGTCTCTCTCTTTGTTTTGTTTCCTATTTTTCATTCATGAATCCATGTTTATTTCTTGCTATAGAAGAGTAGAGAACAAATTTGAGACATGCCCTTGGAGGCACCTTAAATTTTCTATTTCTTCATAGCTTCCATGTTTTCTTCATCCTTAGTCACATTAAAGAATTCTTGATTGCTCTTTAATAACTTAAGGATATTGTTGCTCATTTCATTCATGGTTTTATGCATGCTAAGTATGATTTACAGTACGCCCTTCTTACTCATGCCTAGCCATAGCTCCATCCATGAAATTTCTCTTTAACTGATTAGATTGTCATTTGTTGAACCAAGGAGGTCCTGTTCTGATTTTGCCCTTTGTCTAAGACTATGTAATATTGTTTTCAAAGTGCCCAATAACTTGAAGTACTGTGTTTAGGCATTCTGGCATAGTGATTTAAGCTGTTTTTCTGTATTAAGTGTATTTCCCCAAAGTCTGATAGCCATTTCCCAAAGTTAGAGAGTTATATATCTCTATGCATGGCTTGAATTTTTATTTCTATGTATTGATTAGCTTATAGTTACATTTCTCATGATTAATGGTTTTCCCTACCATGTTTATGTCAGATATTAAACTAGTTATGCTTGAAATCCTTTGTTGTTCCCAAACTTGATGTCCATTTTATTCCATTTTTCCCAAATATCCTTTCTACCTCGAATCAAATCGGCCCTTCAACAACCTTGTATCACCATATAATAGCTTTCTTGACCTTTTGGACCCCATAGCCCAGTTGATCTAACATCTTTTTACCTATTTTATATCTTTGATCAGTTTCATCCCTCAGAACCTAAAAACCAAAACCAAAAAACCTACTTCATAACTAGCCTAAAATCAGAACGCAATAAGCAAACACATAGATATCCCTTACATATATAGAGAAAGACCTCTCTAAGTCCAGGAAAGCTAGGTCCTTGGGCTCCAAAGATTGGTTTGATGTTATGCTGTCATTTGGCTTGTCAATCAGCCAAATCACGGGACCCTAACATAATGGCGATCACGGTGGGACCCTGAGTGATAAACAAACTTAGTTTCCCTAAACCTTTAGAGACCTTTGAGAATACTATCTGGCTGACTTATCCCACCGCTCACTAACATAATGGTGATCACGGTGGGATGTTGAGTCAAAACATACTAGGTATCCCTTAGGAACTCTCAAAATCTCAGTCAAACTTAGAAGAGTAGAATCTGGTTGTCTCACCATCCTATCAAAATGATGACTCAGCTATAGGACACTCTTACAAACCTTAGGAATAAATAAAAAACTCAGAAAAACCCCAAAAACTCCCTTAGATTGGTTTTTGTCAGTATTGGTGGTGGACCATATACATATACCTCAAAACAACTAAAAATCCACCTGGCGTCTCCACTAGCCTTCAGTAGGCCTTACTACTTTGCTAAAATTTAGAATACTATCTGATTGACTTATCCCACCACTCACTAACATAATGGAGATCACGGTGGGACTTTGAGTGATAAACAAACTTAGTTTCCCTAATCTTTAGAGACTTTTGAGAATACTATCTGACTGACTTATCCCACCGCTCACTAACATAATGGCGATCACGGTGGGACTTTGAGTCAAAACATCCTAGGTATCCCTTAGGAACTCTCAAAATATCAGTCAAACTTAGAAGATTAGAATCTAGCTCTTTCACCATCTTAGCAAAATGATGATTCAGCTGTAGGAAACTCTTCCAAACCTCACAGGCAAGCAGTCCATAAAACCATTTAGAGTAAACTCCTTTTGTTCTCGCCACCCTAGCTTAGTGATGAAACAGGTTTAGAATACTTTAATAAACCATAGGTTGCACATAAAAACTTAGAAAAACCCCAAAACATTCCCAGATTGGCTTTTCCCTAGTTACTGGTGGTGGACCATAGCTACATCTTTTCAAAAACAACCAAGTTCCACCTGGTGACTCCACTAGCCTCAGTAGGCCTAAAAACTCCATAAAAGACCAAAAATTCTTAAACCATACCTTTATTCTAACTCATCCTTCCATAAACTTAAAATTAGGGTGGAAACTCTGTGATCAGTGACAAGCTAAGTATAACTTAGCGATTCAGAAAGCCTCACCTAAACATAGGAGATCAGCATAAGCCTTCTTGCCAAGAGAACCATTAGCTTGTCCATACAGCCTAGCAAACTGTTGAAACCAAGTGAATCACTCTTCTTTGCAATTTTCCATCTCAAAGTTGCTACAAAAATTTTTCCCAAGCATCTTTGATAGTGTTGGTGGTGGACCATAGTTCTCATGTGAAACCCACCTGGCGACTCCACTATTCCATCCTTTTAGTTTTGACCATCCTTCACATTATTAAAACCTTAGAGAGGCCATCCATCCAAAGCATTCACAAATACCATCCTCTCTAAACTCTAGACCCTAAATCTGGCTTCACGAAGACTCAACACCAGAGCTCATCCAGACCCAAATCCCCCTATCATAGTAGACGACCCAGAGAAGATTCTGTGGCAAGCTTCCGAAACTGGAAATCTAGCTACCGATAGGTCCATCCGTAAAGCAAGATCAGTACCTGAACATCTCATTGCCTTGCAGGATTCCCCCTTTGACTTAAAATCAGCAAAAACCCTTTTTAGAAGCAAGTCACAAAGTAAGATAGACTTTGACGATCTTGAGCCCCTAGATCTGCCACAGAGTCCTAGTAGAGAAGCCTCACCTACCACCCCTCCCGACTTTCATCTTCTACATCACTTTGGCTCTTACCATCCCAGATCTTCTCAAAATCAGATCACTATCCCAAGTACATCCGCCACACCTATCCAAACCACTACTGTTCAAACCACCTCAGCTCATCCCATAAGCCCTCATTTTGTACATCACCCATTAGCTCCCGTCATGGAAGCCTGGTACGCACCCTTGGTGTTGCCACAACCTTTGGCTCCCTTAAAAAATGACTATCAAGCCAAAATCCCACACTTTACTGGAGATGATACTACCACATCTCAACAGCATGTATATAGGATTAGCGATGCCTTTGAATACATGGAAGTAGAAGACGAGACCATCAGAATGAGAATGTTCGCCCAAAGCCTGGGCTGAGAACCCAAAAAATGGTTTAAGAGCTTAACTCCAAACAGCATCCACAACCTCCCATAACTCTACCAAGTCTTCATAAACAAGTGGGAAATCCGAAAGAACCCCATTCAAATCCTCTCAGAATATAACAATCTAAAACGGGAAAATGGGGAAAGTGTCCAGGGATACTGCACTAGGTTCAACAGTGTGTATAACGCCCTCCCACCTCACTTCAAACCCCCTCTTGGTTCAGCCTTGGCAAAGTTCCCCGAGGGTTTTGACCCAGACATGCCTTATCAGTTAAGAGACAAGGACCCCCCTACCTTAGAGGAAATGCAAAAAGTAGCCATAAGAGCAGAAGCCAACTTAGCAGAAAAAAGGGCTAGGACTAGATCAGAAAGGAAAGTCACCTACTGGGATGAAGTCTCCACTTCAGCTCCCCCCTAGATCCTAGAATAGATGACTTAGTCAAGTCCATGGCCAAAATGTGGGAAAAGATAAGTGAGAAGACCCCTCTTAGGGACAACTAGCTAATCCCTCCAAACAGAAACCGAAACCAAAATTTTAGGAGGGAACAACCTCAAAACAAACCAAGGGAAAATGACCAGCAAATTAGGCCACAATTTAATGAAAATTATGTGGAATAAGATGATAGGGATACAGAACCCATTGATGAAAATCATTTAAAACTCATAGGGTCTGATAATGAGAGTGAGGTGTACCTCACAGAGGAAGAACAAGCATTCTTCTCTCCAAATCAGGATGAAACCAACTATGAAGATCTCGAGGATCCTACCATATATTTTCAAAATGCCATAATAGAAGCTCACATGCAGTATGACCTTAGAAGCAGAAAAAATCAAGACAACTCCAAGAAAGGTAGCTTAGACACTGCTAAAACCCCTGATACCATCCTTAAGAAAGCAGTGAACAACAAAAAAATCATGGTCGGGAAAAATGACCAAAACAAAGATAGAGTTACCCAAACTAGTCCTGACTTAGATGCTCCTATTACTTCCACAAAGATTCCCGAGGTGGCTGTGGCAAATAAAATCCTGAAACAGAGCTAGAAAACTCAGAACATAGAGAAGGTCATGGTTGAAAAAGATGAAAAAAACATGTCTAAACTACAACTACCTTTTAGTTTTGAGGGCGAAATCACCAAAATAAAGATCACCATTCCTCTTATCGAGCTCATCACCCAAGGCTCTTATAAATACCAAGTGTTAAAGGTCCTGAATCTAGGAAATGATGCGAACACCCTTAATCTAGCTGATGACACTCCTGAAGTGTTGTTTGGTCCGAAAATAGAAGGGAAATTCCAAGAGGGAACCACTCTTCCCTTTTACATGAGTCTGAATATCCATGACCAAATCCTTCACAATGCCATGCTAGACTCCGGCGCCTCGCATAATCTTATGCCGAAGGTTGTAATGGAAAGATTAGGCCTCGAAATCACAAGACCATACAAATACTTATATTCATTTGATTCTAGTAGAGTCAAATGCCTAGGTTTGATCAAAGACCTTTGCTTCAGCTTGGCCCAGATACCTGCAAAAAATCTAATCATGGACGAGGTGGTAGCAGACATACCCCCCCAAGTATGGAATGCTTCTATCCAGATCTTGGGGAGCCAAGCTCCAAGGAAATATTCAACTTGATATGTCCTACGCCACTATTCCTGTGTTTGACCAAACAAGAATACTCTATCGAGAGTCACACATGAAATACATGATCAGTAGCCAAGAAAGGCCAGATAACATCCCAATGTATTCCTTGCATTCCGACCTGAACTCTTTTATTCTACACACTGATGAGGACATTGAAGAATCGTCAGAAGAAGTTGAAACAAACTTAGACCCACCACATCAGTTGCCCCTAGTTCTCTATGATGAACTAGACACTCAAAACTACCATGATCATGAACAACTATGTCTTGAGGAAAGTAAGTATGTTCTTTATGAAATAGGAATAGAGAAAGAAGCACAAACCATTATGTACTATCAAGTGAATTGCTCGAACCTTAGTCAAACATCAGCAGTAACATCTGGAAACTTTTTCAGAATAAAGGCATTAGAGGACTTACATATCACAAACCTTTTCGGAACTCAGGAGCAGGGAAGCTTAATGTTTTTACCATACCTCAAAGATTTACCATCACATAACTCTTCCACTGCAAGTGAAACCTTGAATGTAGCCATAACAGCTCAAAATCCAGAAAAAGTGTCTGATAAACTTCTTATGAGCGAACATGATTACCGCAGTCCAAATATACCTGAGTTACTTGAACTGGCTAATATCCTATCATTCCATCAAAGACTTAGAACTTCTAGAACTGGAAATCTCATGCAGAATACTACCTCATGTAGAGAAAACAATGAGAAACACTATGCCACTACCATTACTCCAAGAAACAACTTCAACAGAAGAAAATACAAAAATCTAAACCAATCAGTAATAATCAAAGATAAAATGGCTAGTCATAGGGTCTGTTTTGATTTTAGAAGCACTAATGCACATCCATATAATATAAATTTTATTCTTCCTACCCAAGACCATGATATACCAATGATAAGTTCTTTTAATCATATGACTTTGCAAGATGATGTTTTAGGTTATAGCCAAATGATTCCCTTGCAAAGTAGACAGCTCAAATATTTTTTCCAGTACGCTGGAAGTAATTCCAATTTCAGACTCAAAATTGCAAAACCACCGGCTATGAAAAATAAGCTCATAAAATTCATGTTTCCAGTCCTGAATTTCTGCATTTTAACATACCTTGATGATGTCATTATTTATTTCAAAAATGACCAAGAGTATATGCATTACTTAAGGAAGATGTACAGTAAAGGAAGGAGCAGAAATCAAATGTATAAATAGGTACAACGGGAAGATACGGGTTCGTTCAGATATTCTTGCATGAAACCTTATGTCATGCTGGAAAGAGAGAATTTTCCAAATTTCTATTTTCAAGAGCTAGATGGGCCAAGAATGGTAGGAGATCCTTACGAGGATAAGATGCTTAAGTTTCGCCATTTCCAAGATTTCTGAGTTTAAAACATTTTCAATCATTGTATATACCACTGTTTGAAAAATAGATAAAACAGAAAAGTAAAAAACAATAGAAGAATAGAAAAGAGGGCAGTTGAAAAATAGAAAAAAGCCCCATGTTCCAAAAAATAGTCATTCAGAAAGTGCGCAAGTCTAAATGCTGCTACTAGTACTCAAATGTCTTGTTCAGTTATCTAGCCTAATCATAGTTGAACATGTTTAAATTTATTTGCTGATAAGTTAGTGAGTGAAAAAGATGGTCAACATTGTGTAAGCTTGACTTATCAAAGAGAGTAGATTAGGAAAAGATACTGGTTCCACACGCCCAAAACAGAACCAAATAGGGAAGCGGGGATAAAAAACAAATTGTGCATCTTAGCCTTGTTTTTCGTAGTTTCAATTTTATGAAAAATAATATTTGTGTGCAACTTGTCTTTCATGCCACAAATACATGAAAAATCAGACTGTCTAACCCTGATTTGATCATCATTTCAATTTCGTGTTTTAGAATAGAGAACAAAAACCTGTGAAACAGCTTAACCTTGACAATTGATCTAGTGTAGGTAGAGTAATGAAGGAGTTCATCAGTTTAATCTGAACTCCCGGCAGATATAAGTGTAGAATTAGATAGGTTCATTTTCCAAAAAGAAAAAATATATATTGTCAAAAGGGTTGCTAGTCCAAATGCACCCAAAGGAAGAAAAATGTTAGGGAAGATAGTGGGGTAGGTAGAAATATCATTGATGCTAATCATGTTGTCATTTTCCAGAAGTAGCATCAAGGAAGAATGAAATTTGCACCAATGGGTAAGGCACTGGTCTTCATAAGCCAAAGATCTGAAATTCTGGACACCTCCTGAAAAGGAGCTGCCCTCCCCAAATGGATCCACTGTTAGTCATCAGTATTTTTCACTTGTTGGTGATGACTAGTTGTAACAGGCAATTTTTCTAGCAGCTGATCTAAAAATTTGTCAAATTTGCCAGCTGGAAAACACCCATAAACTTTTTTTTTCCCCCTTACCTTTTAGCCCGCCCATGATGAGATGAAACCTCATTATCAAATCCTATCTAGCCTCAACCATACTAGTTTTCCCATCAGCTCCAAAGAAACAATCCAAATCTGTCCAAAAAACTTCCCCTAAGTTAGGTAGTGGTGATTTAGCATTTCTCCCTTGGCAAACCACTCTAAAGCCAAATAACCTCTACCTGCTATAGACCAGTCATAACAAACCTTCCCATTCTACAAATAAAATTGGTTACAACCCTAGGTCGCGCCACTAATACACCCTCAAGTCTTAGCAATACATGGACCATAAGTCAAACTGATTCTAGGTGTTTTTACAGTGTTTTAAATGGATCTTTCAAGGACAGAGGCCTACCGGCATCCCAAAAGACAATTTTTGGCTCCACATGAGAAGACAGCTTCTTCTCAATGTGATCTTGAGCCTGGGATGCAGCTACAGAGCAGAGAGTTTTTCATTAAGCTCTTGCGATCACAGTCAAAGCCTGAAAGGACAGTGAAAGGAAAAATAACACTGTCAAAAGGCTGATGATATGACATGACTAAAAAACCTCATTCATCTATAAGCAGAGGGTTTGAAGACTGAAAAACCTCCTTCATCTATAAGCAGAGGGTTTGAATACTGAAGAACCTCCTTCATTTCATAAGTAGAGGGTTGAAAATTAAGAGCGCCTCCTTCATCTATAAGCAGAGGGCCGGTGCAGTAGTTGACTTTGGGGTTTTCACTGATTGAGAGACAAAGGGTAAGAACAGTAGGAGACAGTTGAAAGCTTTTGAAAAGAGCCATCAGGTCAAAAGTAAAGGGAAATCATGAGTACTATAAATATCAAAGAGGCTGGCTTATCTCCTATCAGAGTTTTCTTTCAAAGACAGTCTGGAGCCCAATTAAAACAACTTTGCTGATGGTTGAGAGATAGGTCATCACACAGGCCAATGATGATAATTATTTTTCAAAGGGTACTGATATTCCTGTTCATGAGGGAATGTCTTTCAAATTACTCATCATAGTAGACAAATGGAATTTGTGTTTAGTCTTTCCCAAAAAGGGCATTGCAAATAGATACACAGGTCCCAAAGGTGCAAGAAGGATTATGGCATGTTTTTCAGATTCTGGAGAAACTTTCAAAGCCAATAAGGCATGCCATTATTAAAAATAAAGGCATTTTCCTTATGAAAAAGGTCAAAGGTACCTTACTGCTGCATTTTGAGTAAAGGGGAGAGGTTTTAAAGAAGTTCCCTTTAAATGAACAGAGAATGGTAAAGCATGAGTGAATGCAACTGAATTTTTGCACCCACAGTCAGAAGAGGAGCTTAAAAAACACCTAACAGTTCAATCAGTTTCATAGTGAGCATTATCACCTTTAAAAGCATCAAGAGCAGACACTATTAGTTTAAGGTTCAAAATGGTAAATCTACCTCCTTGCAAAATGGCAAAGATGCTTCACAAATCATTGGTCCTCACCAAATGATGATTAAACTTCAAAGTAGTCTGCTCATGGTAAAAGAAAAGATCACAAGCAAAGACCTCCAAAAATAGTCACCCACAGTCTTTAAAAAAAGGCCGGGTCGAGTTTGGGTTTGTTTTTTGTTGAAAAAACGCAAATAATAAGATTGGGGTTCCTTTTTAGTTTGCAAGCCAACACCTTCTTTTCAAAAACAGGACTTACCAAATAAACCCTCACAAAGGTAATCACGAAGGGGTATTAACTTGTTCACGTTCAAAGGAGTAAAGGAACCATTGCAAACCTCTTTAAATCTCTCAAAACACAAGACAAACTCCCCTTTGATGTTCACTGGATCGAGGAAAGAGTTTTGGAGCGCAATTTCACAGAGTTTTCGGGCTTATTGACTGCGCGGCGCGCCTGTAGGGTTGCGCGGTGCGTTCAGGCGCATTTTTACAAAGGAAATATACAGCTACGCGGCGCATGTGTAGGCGCTGGTAACATCGGCCCGACAAGTGACCCGACCGCTTGTTTTGCACGACGCTCTCTCATTCTAAATGTGCCGCGCATATTTCAAGCCATCAAAACGCCTCCAAAAGTTTTCAAAGCTGCTCAAACCCTCAAGCAAAGCTTGCCATCGAAGTTTCAAGGTATTCTAGGTGCCTCCTTGGTATTTTTAAATTTCTAAAAAGATGTTGAATGATGTGTTTTTCAAAGGACTAAATGTTGGTGAAAGGGTGAAGGTCTTGGTAGGAATTTCAAAGTAATTTGTTAAAAATTATTGACAAAGTCTATCACAGTGGGAGGATAGTAGGAGCGGATTTCTTACTGTTGTCAAAAAACCTAACAAATACCCTCAAGACAAGTGGAAAGGTAGAAGGCAGTGTTTGAAGAGAGACAAAATAGGGTTTGAAAGGAAAAAGCAGTAAGCCTAACTTTAGTAGTAGTAATCATTGTATAAGTGCCTTGTTGTTTCAAAAGTCATCTCTGTAGGGTAAAAACAAAAAAAACCACTGATTGCCTAATTTTTCCATAAAACAAACTTTAGTATATGAAGCTGTAAATTTCCATTTGGAGTTATTGTCAAAATCTGTGTGAAGAATAGTGAATACAAGAGCAGTGTTTGGTTAAGAGGGGTGTTTGTCTGCTATAGGGCTTTTTGTGCTCACACCAAAACACAAAGATCTCGGTAACCTTACACTAACACAGAAAATCACTTGAATATGTATGCATCTTGTCTGACTATGCACTTTTCATTATAAATATTGGTTGTGTGGCATACAAAGGGAAAGGGAAGTGTTTTCAGAGGAACATAGACCTAATATCACAGAAGCATCTCACACAACATTTGAAACAAATTTGCCTTGATCAAAATAGTGATTGACAGAGAAGGCAGCGTTTTTTTTGAAGAACACATTCTTGAAAACCTTTTTGAGGCAGTTTGGTTTTGCAGAGAGCATCCAGAACAACATGCCTCCCACGCATGATAGTAGGAGTGGATTTCATAAGAGGTATGAGCCTATTTCCACCAAAGAAGTGAATGCACACCCATCAGTCTTGTTCAATTTCCATGAGGTTGAGTGCTTAGATTTTTGTCAAAGGGTGCAAGAGGTGAAGAGTTTTTCTCGTTTGACACACCTTTGCACTTTGAGGTTTCAAGATAAACATTTCCAATTGGCAGGCCTTGACTTCAAGTTCTCTCCAAGATCCATCTCCAAAGCCACTAAAATTCCCTATATTGGCGAGAAATGGTTTAAGCAAAGCCATTTGGACTCAGATGATTACAAACCCTTCCTAAAGCCTAAGCACAGAGAATCATGTCCTTCTATTTTCCCTTTCTCATATCTTTTAGCCAGCTACGCCCCTCTCATGAATATTATCATGAAGTACTTCACTTGTGAGGGAAGATTCTCCCGAATTTATGCATATCACATTCGACTTCTCATGCATTTCACTAGAGCCAGATTGCTAAATCTTCCTTTCTTCTTACACAAGAGCATTAAGAAAATGGCCTCCAGTGTCCAAAAGAAACCTCCTTCACAGCAAATAGCCTGTCTCTTCCATCACTCTCTCATCAAAATCATAATTCCTCATCAGCTTGAAAAGAGAGAGGTCTCTTGGGATGTTTTCATCACTCATCCGGATTTCTCCACTGTCCCTCTGGTCCATACATCCCCTACACCTCCTACTCATCGTCCCTCGCCTTATTCTAGCAGACCTACTCCTAAAAGGTTCAATTTTACTACAGAACAAACAAAGGAACATGAAGAAGGAGAAGGAAGTTACCAGCAAGAGGAGGAAGGACATGAGCAAGAGGAAGAAAGTGTTGAAAAGCAGCATGACAGTGATGAGGGTGAACAACAACATGATAGTGATGAGGGTGAATAGCAGCATGACAGTGATGAGAGTGAAAAACAACATGACAGTGATGATGGTGAGCAACAAACTCATGATGAGGGTGAAAAACAACCTTATGATGACACACAACAACATCACAGTGATGATGAACAACAGCAAGTAGAGGAGGAATAAAGTGTTGAACAATAGCACGACAGTGAGGTTGAGATAGAGCAGCAAGAGCAGCATGATAATGATGAGCAAGGACAGTCAAAAGGGGACACACAATATCCTTATGAGACTGAACAAGGGCAGCATGATAGCGCTAAATAGGAGCATCATGACAGTGATGAGCAAGGGCAGCCAAAATATGATACACAACAGCCTCCTCAAGAACAACAGCCTTTTCAAGAGGAACAACCTCAAGAAGAAAAAGGGTAAGGTGACAAAGGTAAAGGGGCCATGCCCTCTTCTCCTAAAAAGGCAAAACCCCAGATAACAAAGAAGAGAGTGCCTAAGGTTGTCACTCCAAATGTGACAAGGGCCCTCCGAAGTAAAGGAAAGTTGCCAAAGAAGCCCATTATTGATTTTCCCAAGAGGAAGAGCACTAGAATAGCCACCCAAAGCAAAGGGAAGGTCAAACAAGAAGGAAGTCATGAAAAAGAGAGTGCATTCAAAATCATCCCAATCTAAAGCGATGATAGTGATAATGAGGTCCGGATTCTAGAAAACCTGTTAATCCATAGAGAAGGCCAAATTGATGCCTTGAAGGATGATCTTCATAGAGCTAGGAATTTCAATAAATTCTTGCAAATCCAAAATAGGCAAATGAGTGTCCATATGGCTGTTTATGAGACACGGGCGACCAAGTACAAGAAGGAGGCCTCCAAAGCCCAAGCAAGGTTGGAAGAACACATGGGTGAGTTCGATGAAAGTGAAGGAGAAGATCAGCCTAGGCGAAAGAGGCCAAGAACCATGGGGCTTAAAAAGGCCCTTGAGAAGCAAAAAGAAGAGGAAAATTCCCTTCTCCAATCTACCCCTCTCACTGCATTGTTCGAACAGGAGATAGAGAACAATAAGGGGGCATGGCTTGAAAGAGTCAATGACCACTTGGAGAAGAAATCTGAGAATGCAAATAGGGATTTAGACCTTCAAAGGAGAATGACGAGGCATTACAAAAAGTTAAATCAGTTTGTCCGGCGCAAGTTGAAGGCTGCTCAAGAAAAGCTCAAGGAGGCTAAAGGGAAGCGCCGAGCACGGAAAGTGAGGAAAGACATATCAAGACTTCAGATTTTGGCCTCTACTTCACAAAATGTTGCTGAGAACCCTTGAGGGTCATGCTCACCAATTTTGGGCATTTTTCGACATATTTTGGTTTTTTGGCATTTTTGGGTTTTTGGTCAAAACTCATGAGCTTCGCCATTTAAATTTGGAGGATCATCGAAGGAGGAGAATGGTATCATTGGATGCCATAATTTCAGGAGCACACACTCAATGATTTTTAGTACATTTGAAGATCATTTTCTCCCTCGAAATGGAAAAAATGCTCTCTTTTTCTACACTCTGCCCGGTCTATCAGCAAACCTTATTTTTTGGTTTTTTACACACAGGCCTATTTTTGGAGGACTTTCAGGCATCAGATTGGGAAAATTCTAGTTGTTCTAGAAATTTGACACTCAGAGCTTTCCAACAAGCTATCATGACCCTCGTTTCAAGATCGGGAAGGCTGCCAAAAGTTGCCGGTAAGTGAGGGGACCTTTTGCTGATGTAATTTTTGAGTATTTTTGTAAAAATTGAACCTTTAAAAACTGCTTTTTCCTCATGTGCGTTTAGCTATTTTTTCACATGAGAAGTTATGAAAAGTCAATTTATTTCCCTATTTTAGCATTTTTTAGATATTTTATGAGATATTTTGTGCCTTGGGCTTTGCAAAGCCTCAAGGACAAGTTTAGATATTTTGAATAGGTCAATGAAAGTGCAAATTGAACTAAGAGGTTTTCCTCACTTGAGCCTATATATTCCAAAGGCTTTCATTGTAAACAAGGATGAACTTGATGATAGAAGAAATATATGGTCATATAAGCTTTGGAAGAAATACTTGTCTCATGCTTTTGGATAGTCTCTTGGATGTTCTTGGATGATGAAAGAGGATTGTTGTTGGATTCCATGACTTGGTAGAATGGTATAGTGTCTCTCTCTTTGTTTTTTTTCCTAGTTTTCATTCATGAATCCATGTTTCTTGCTCACTATAGAACAGTAGAGAACAAATTTGAGACATTCCCTTGGAGGCACCTTAAATTTCCTGTTTCTTCATAGCTTCCATGTTTTCTTCATCCTTAGTCACATTAAAGAATTCTTGATTGCTCTTTAATAACTTAAGGATATTGTTGCTTATTTCATTCATGGTTTTATGCATGCTAAGTATGATTTATGGTATGCCTTGCTTACTCATGGCTAGCCATAGCTCCATCCATGAAATTTCTCTTTGACTAATTAGATTGTCATTTGTTGAACCAAGGAGGTCTTGTTCTGATATTGCCCTTTGTCTAAGACTATGTAATCTTGTTTTCAAAGTGCCCAATAACTTGAAGTACTATGTTTAGGCATTCCGGCATAGTGATTTAAGTTGTTTTTCTGTCTTAAGTGTATTTCCCCAAAGTCTGATAGCCATTTCCCAAAGTTAGAGAGTTATATATCTCTATGCATGGCTTGAATGTTTATTTCTATGTATTGATTAGCTTATAGTTACATTTCTCATGATTAATGGTTTGCTCTACCATGTTTATGTCAGCTATCAAACTAGTTATGCTTGAAATCATTTTTTGTTCCCAAACTTGATGTCCATTTTATTCCATTTAGCCCAAATATCCTTTCTAGCTCGAATCAAAACGGCCCTTCAACAACCTTGTATCACCATATAATAGATTTCTTGACCTTTTCGACCCCATAGCCCAGTTGATCTGACATCTTTTTACCTATATTATATATTTGATCAGTTTCATCCCTCACAACCTAAAAACCAAAACCAAAAAACCTACTTGATAACTAGCCTAAAATCAGAATGCAATAAGAAAACACACAGATATCCCTTACACATATAGAGAGAGCCCTCTCTAAGTCCAGGAAGGCTAGGTCCTTGGGCTCCAAAGATTGGTTTGATGTTACACTGTCATTTGGCTTGCCAATCAGCCAAATCACGGGACCCTAACAGTAGTGGCATAGAAAACACATGTATCTGTCAATTTTGTTTAACTAGCCATAGCATCATGAGCATGGGACATGTCCACCTCATCGAAATTTTGTAAATATGTTTTATATTTTGTCTTCTTGCAGGGGTCCATTAAGCCATGGTTATCTTAGAAACGGTGCAAGGTGTTTTCAATTCCAAAATTCACGCAGACCTCTCTCTCTCTCTCTCTCTCTCTCTCTCTCTCTCTTTCTCTCTGTGTGTGTACGATACAGAAAATAAACTATAATGTATTTTTGCTATACAGTTCTTCCTAGACCTCACACATTAGGGGGCAACTATTAACACTGGAAAATCATACAGTAGAAGACGACAACAAATAATGACAAGCCTAAGTTTTAAATTTACAGGGTAGGAACAAATTATGGAATCAAGAAGTATCTAAAATCTCTAAGGTTTTGAGAAATCAGATTTGAACTAGTCATAAATGCTGAATTGCGCACTTTATCCTTCGAGAAGAGTGCCCTCTGCACACCTTTTTGCCTGATAACCGTGCATTCCTAGAAATGGAAAAAAATTGCTTTTCGAGACCACACCAAGCAAAGGACAGTTACTCCTTATGTGAAAGCTACCTAAGGACAGCCACCAGTGCCTCCTTAGACACTATGTGACCACATAAAAGAATATTTGAGCACACAATGGAATCATACCTCTCCCTTGGGTCACTATCCATCATGTACCAAGGGAGGGAAGGAGGATTTGAAACTCACCTATATAAAGCCACCAAGAGATGAAAAAAGGGTGATCACATTGTTATGTTGGCCAAAGTTGCCCAAGCAACACGAGCAGTGTGTGACCCAGAGCTGGAGCTAAAGATGACTCGATCGTTGGCCACCCAACATCTTAGTCCACCACAACAGAGAGAGAGAGGGAGACTGCATCAGAGGCAGAGCTTGGAAGGAAACATCCTTGCATCGGGACCTAGAGCCATTGCCTAGGAGCCCTTTAGCAAGTGGGTAAAATTTCTTCTCCATTTCAAATGTTTAATTAGAAGAGGCCATTGAGCCATCGTTTGCATTATTATCATTTTGACTCTCTTTATAACTTCTATATATTTGTGTTTTCGTTTTAGTTTAAACAAAACATACTTTAGCATAGTGTTTTTCATTAAATGTTATGCTTTTGAGCTCCCCCACTTTCTGCCTGTTACTAATAGTTTAAAGAGTAGACCACACTATTTAAGCTGGTGCGATTTTTTACACCCATGCGACTAATCCACCACAACAACAGCATTGTTGATTTTGTCAAAGTTGACCCATTCAAGGTGTTCCAGCGTCTTTTCAGACAAAACGGTGCTCAATTAAGCTGCCAAGATGTCTTCCTTTCACATTGGCATTGATTTTATTCATATTAAGGAGATTTATGGATCTCCATATCCTCTTATTCATCGAACAGGAAATCAAAACAAAAATTAATATTTCAACTAGCTCATGGCTAATTTAGGAATATTACAGAATGTGGGTTAGTTAGATAATGCTGATCTATTATCTAAATAACCCACATTCACACAAAAAAAGTGGATTTTATTCATCTATGGGGTTTATGGGTCCCTCCACCCTTTTATTTACTTACTAAGCAAGAAAAGTAAGAACTCTAATATTCCAATTAAGTGATGAAAATTTGGGAATATTACAGCTTCTTCTGAAGGACCCACTCTGATTCCAATTTTTGGGAAAAATATTGAGAGGGGGGTGGGGGGTGAATTAGTATTTAAAACTCACTTAAAATTTTCTTTTCTTATTCATATTTTTATACACGAATTTACTGAAAGAAAACTGCATATATATGCGACTATTATGCAGACAACTAGCGTATATCCAGTCATCTTATGTTTTAGTTAATTCATTATATGTTTAACTTGAAACATTGTATCAATACTTCATTAAGAATTAATTAAATGGTAACCATGTGCAATAAGAAAAAAATAAACCATCACACATAAGAAACAGACATGAACCCCAATATTTTTAGGTGGAAACCCAATGTGGGAGAAAACCACCACTTTTGTTGTTTTTGTTCTATTTTGATTATAAAGAAACACTTCTTAAAATCTTGTACTGGCACAGACTCATACCAACACACAGACACCCACTTGCAGAAGGCTACAACCTTCTCTCATTCTCTAGCACCCATTGGAAGGGAACTCCTATCCCCTGATATTAATTACCAAATATCACTGGAAGGAATATTTGACTCTCTCAGTGAAGGCTCCAACCCTTGGAACCACAGTGGACCATGTTTCATAAATTTTCACACTAGATCCACCTGAGACAAAAAAAATAAAAACTTGTAGGCCACATTTTATCAAATTTTCAGAATGGACCAACTACCATCATTTAAGCCCAATACCAAATATAAAAGATGAAACTGATCACTATAACAAATCACTCAATCATTGAAACAATTGAATTAACCAATCACTGAACCAACTAAGACCCAAATCAATAAAATTATTTTCAAACAATTAAAGTATTTAGATCACTATACCCATAATACCAATAATAAACCAAAACACTGAATCCACTCACTAAATCGGCTGAAAACTGTGATCAATAAATTTTTTGAATATATATGTTACTTTACTTTATAAAATACACGTGTATATGCAACTTCCTTAAAGAATACCAGTGTATAGATATCAAAACAGTCGATCTTGAAACTGAATCACTATCATTCTGAAATAAACTCGGAATCACACAAAGAACCATTGAATCATTTTGAAAATAATCACAGAAGCATGACTGATCTTCAAGCACATACAAATAGTACCATCATTTCTCTTCAACATATAAATCCTCAATCAATTCAAATTCAAACATAACTATTTAAACCTAGATCAACATGAAGACTTCATTAACAGACAACAGAAACACAACAAGACTGATTAGTTTGATCAAACATCATATTTAGCACAACCCTATCTTATATACGAGTTTTGTTCAAAACACTTCCACATATATACATGCTCTTTAGGAAAAAAACTCGCATACAGATTTATCCAAAGTGTAGAATTGACACAAGACTTACCAACATGAAACTCGCGTATGTACGTGCCTTTAAAGTTATCAGACCCATGTATGCACGCACCTTTGAGGACATCAAATCTGCATACAGATGATCCAGGTGGATATTGGTGGCCACCCACCTATTCCATTTTGACCCCACCATCGGTACTTTCATTTTTTCAGTTTCAGCACAACTTACTATTTTTAGTAGTTTTTCGGGTCCTGAACTTCCAGAACCATTTTGAGGCCCTAAATGATGTTTTTTGGGAAAGATGGGAGAAAAATGGACTGGAATTTTGATTTTTCTCACGTCAGAAGTTGTATTTCTCGGATAGATCTTTCTAACAAGTTATTGAGCACATAAAACAGAGATCATATGCCAAAGTTACGTCCCCGGGAAGTTGATGTACCAATTTACCCAAACAGGGCCCATAGTTTTGGAAATTCATATCCTACGGTTAGGTTTTTGGATGTTTATGGTTTTCCATTGTTTCTCAATAATAAATATTCCTTCAAGAATGATTGTAACACAGTTCATAGGCCTGTAGCCACCACACATTTTCTCATAGATAAGCTACCAACACCCTAGCTAGTTTATTTCCATTATTTCTGTAAGCATATTTCAGTGGTTTGATTTTAATGAAATGACGTTTTATTTCCATTGAATATTTGTATTTATGATTATTCCTGTATATTAATATGTTCCTACATTAATTCAGATTAGTGGCATCATAGCGGTCTGATCTTTCTCTTTTTTTCTTTTCATGCCCCCTGTTATCACCCAAAAAATTCAAAACATCATTTTGACAAGGTTACAAAATTTCATGGATCAAAATTGGGTTTTAGGAGTCAATTTAGGTTTGATCAAGGGTAGGTTTTATATTTTTTATAGTTTAAAGCTCATCCTAAGGTTCAAATAAAGCCTTCTTTAATGTTCTTTCATGTCAAATATTCATCATTTCCATTTGTATGTCATTTCCCAAATTTTTGTGTCAAAACTGTTCAATTAGATGAAAAACTGCAATTTCGTAGTGCCACCCTTTGAAAAAATTCATTTTTTGCTACGAAAGTGCTGATAGTTTCGTAGCGCAAACATGAAAAATTACACTGCAGGTGCTACGAAAGCACGATTTTGTAACTGTCTTGTCAGTTGAGTTGGCAGATGTTAGAAATCGTTGGGAAAGGGTAAGATAGTGGCATGTTGAGTCATGTAATGATGAAATTTGATGTACACACCCACATTTTTAGTCATCATTGTCATTATAGGTTATGAATGAGGCATCATTCAGTTATGAGAGGACATTTTAAATTTCAAAATATTTCCTAATTATTCATTCTCATTCCCTTTTGCCTCCAGTCGAAATGTCTAAGCTCTGAGTGTCAAGCCAAAACTGTGGTTGGTTCATGTAAAGGTTTTACTACACCCATATCAAGCAAGGTTGATAGCTTCTCAAGCGAGGATGATAGTTTCTCAAGCAAGGCAACGGTTACAATTATTCACGCGGGGCTGTTGTTACATTTTTTCAAGCGAGGCTGAAATATTTGTTCAAGAACATGGCAGAGGAAAAGAATATTCACAGAGGAGGACACTACTTAAGGCATGAACCTGAAGACATGAAATCAATAATTGAAGACCCAACAGTGATGGAAGCATTCAGAAGAGTAGGTTGCCTATGGTTTTTTGAGAAGTTGTAGGGCTGTCACACATAGGTATCCAAGGAATTTTCCATGAAATTCAATCAAACAACCACTAAGGTCGGGATGCTAAGTGTGTCTATTAAACAAGAGGTCATTGTTGTCGTTACTGAGATAAAAAGAGGTCAAGAAACCTAGTTCAAAAGTTTCAAATTTGATATGGAACAGTGTAAAGAGTTCATGAAGCCTGAGTACATAGGCATGGACCTTAATAATGTTATTCCTAGAAGTTGCATCAAAGATAACTACTCAAAACTGCTGCCCAAAATTCAGAAATATTTTACCTGTGAAGGCAGATATCACAAGGTTTATTCATATCATTTCAAAGTTATTCTACACTTCATTCGTAATATTTCACTTGATTTACCTTTTTATTTGCATAGGAGTCTTGCAAATATGACTGATAAGGTACAAACAAAGTCTGAAGGGAGTGAAACATTATTATTTCATCATGGTTTAATGAAGTTATTAATTTTAGATGAACTTCAGAAGATAGGCAGAGATTGGTCATCTTTCTTGTTTATAAATGGTTTTGAGTTGGAAACCCTAACTCCTGTAAGAAACCCTAAAGCTAAAGGAGTTCCATCACCACCAGTAGTAGAACCAAGCAAACCTATGGTTGCAAAACCAAAAGCGATTGCAAGGGTGAAGCAAATAAAGAAAAATGAGAAAGGGCCAGAGAAAATTAAAATGCTTGATAATCAAACTCTCTCACCTGCAAAACAGAGGTCAAAGGTTGTCAAATATGAAAAATAGAAACAAGTTGTCAGCAAACAGGAAATCAAAAGAGTAACTAGAAGCGAAGCAGTGGCATTAAAAGGAACGAAAATTGCTACAGAGGAAATCCCAGTAACAAAGGGGAATCTAGAGGATATTCTTCATGCCATTGACATAGAAGAAAATCCCATTGTCCAAGCTAAGTTCATTGGGGAAGAGGAGCATAAGTTGAGAAAATCCAATTCTGGAAAGAAGCTAGAGTTTGAGGGGGAAGATGCAGGTTTTATCTTTCAAGAAAGAAAGCCTATGATTAGGCATGCTAGGAAACTGATGGAAGGTAGCAAGGAAGTTCAAATACCCACTGAGACAGCTAAAGCACCCAAAAAGATAATTGACCTCTCATCACCCACTATGAGGGATACAATCAGCAAAACGAAAGGAGGAAAGGAGAAAGTGACAAAGAAAAAAAAGTTTCAGCGCCTTGAGGAGAAATTAAGGTTGGAAAAACAAGAAATTGTTGTCATGAAAAAGAGATCTGGAAAGCATAGTGTTGAGAAAGTACAATTTAAAAGAATGAAGGCAATGTGGGAAGGACAAGTTGATTCTGCTTATGAAAACTTAAGTAATACAGAGCAATTTTTCAAATGGATAGTTCCACCAATAAAAGAAGCTAAATTTGTCAGAATAGTAAACACTCATCTAAGAGCTACTAACATAAGACTTAAAGATTAGGTGGAAGACTTAGAGCAGCAACCGGATTTGATTCATGATGATTTAAAAAGCAGAGGCATTAAACTGACAATCATAGAAGAACCAATAGCTTAACCAAGTGTAAATGAAGAAGGGACCTCAAGAAAGCTAGAATGATTGTGTTTTTACAGTTGAGATGGTTTTTAAATGATGAAGACAGGTATATTTTGAGTTTTTTGCATAAATATAGTTTTCATTTCAAATTTTTTTGACAAAACTGCATACTCAGCAGTTTCGTAGCGCATTCAATGTAAAAAAGAAGAAAAGCACTACGAAATTGTTGTAGATGCTTTTCTTGCTTATTTTGATCAGTTTTTGAAGGGTTGAAGAATGAATCAAGAATTGAATTTTCTATGAAGGATGTATTAAAGGGTAATGAAAATAATATTGGAGGAAATAAGTCAAATATTTGAAGAATAAAGGTTGAAATAGCAGTGCTACGAAAGGCGCTACGAAACTACAATGTTTTCGTAGCACAAAACATTACAGCATTTTGAGCAATGTTTAAAGTGGTTTTAGATAGTTGGAGGCTAGGAAGGAGTTATGGGACATGTTATTCCAACTTACAACAGCCAAGGACCACGAAATGGAGGGTACATGATGGTCAGAATGTTCAAAAAATGCCAAAAGATCTTATGCCTAAAAAACAGGGTTTTGTTTCCTATGTTGGTGGAGGTTAGCAAAATGGTTATAAAGAAATGAAACCCATCATCCAGATTTGAACATGTGATGATACACTTGGAAATGATGTAAATTTAAGTAGATAATGTTGTTAGAGATAAGAAATAAGCAGTTCGAGTCCTTTTTGGAATAGGACCGTTAAGTAGATTAGGTGTCCTTTTGTAATAAATTCCATGTCTTATGGTTATGCAAGGTGTAAATAGTTAAAAATTCGATTTATCTAGCCTAGAGGAAGATCATCCCATGTTTTAAAATGTATATTAAAGACCAAGAGGTCGAATTTGTAGGGGGTTGGACATTTTTGGAAAAACTGTGCTTGTTCTGAATTAACTAGTTTTCAGCTAATACAGAGATCTTCTACTTGACCAACTTGAGATTCAAAAGGAGTTTTAGTGTTTTCCTATTCTATTTACATATTTTATATATCTCATTGGAGTGGTGTTTCATCTATATTACTCATAATTCATATTTTAGATGCTCTGACTTCCTATATAAGTGAACTGACTGTGTTTTTATAGTTTCATGTGTGTGTACCTTATGACTAAAACTCTGATATGCCTCAACTTCCATGTTAAGTAGATTCACTAAATTACTAAGCTTCTTTGACTCAATATTCCCAATGTATTCATGTTGATGTGATTCTCAACCTAAATCTATCATTTATCTGTTTATTTCCTAAATAGAGTTAGCCATCTATATTTTTATCCAAATCATTAACCCTTGAGAGAGCCCTCTCAGGCTGAGGAGGCTAATCCTTAGTCAAAAGACTAGGTTTGAAATAGTTACATGAATTTGACTGATCAAGCAACCTATCAGATCCAATTTTGTAATAAAATTTTGGTGTGTATGCTGGGAGCCTGAAGATTATACTTTCTCTAAATTTTGAAGCTGAACTTCTGAAGGTAGCAGGAGCTCAGGAAGCTTTTCGAGGTTGCATCTACATTGGTGACTCCATTCAAAATTTATATGATCAATGGTGGTTTCGAGAAGGAGATACAGGAGGAGTAATCTTGACCCAGATCCACCTACCATCATGGACTATCCAAACACCATTTCCAGAGGCATCCAAAGAATTTATGAAATATTAGGTACTCCATCACATTTGAAATCCTTGTCCTCTAAAATATTAAGAAGTCCTGAAGATAAAAGAGTTGATGATAAAATCCAAGAAGTCTTGTTTAGATCTGAAAGTGAAAAATAATTAAGTGAAATAATCTTAGACTTGCATAAGAGAGGTATTGATATCTCAACCCTAGTAACACAGGAAGACAAAGAAGAGTTTTGGGAGGCTGTTACTTCTTAATTATTTTTGGAAAGAGAGTCTTTAGATAAGTTTAAAGAGCTTGACCCTTTTGAAGTCTTGTTGAAAAGTAAAGTTGGTTTACCTCTTCCTGATTAGAGTTCAATTTTTAGTGGACAAAAAAGACCAAAAAATCCTCCTCATAAAATTTCTTCATCCTCTATTGCTGCTATCCCTAAAGCTGTCATAGTCCCTCTCACTATTGCTAGAGATGTACCTCCTCCACCTACTGCACCTACTAGATACACCCCTCTTGTTCTTCCAGCTGTTTTACATGACCTCCCTAGAAAATATGCTGCTAGAATCAAAACTTGGGGAAGTGATGAAGAAATTACAGCGGAGGAACATGTATACCAATTTAATGATTTTATAGACAGGGAGGAGGTTGAACATGAAGATTCCATGTTGAGATTGTTTTCTCAGAGTTTTACTGGTGAAGTTAGGAAGTGGCGTAAAGCCCTTAGTCCTGGAATTATTCATAATTAGAATGAGTTTGAAGATACATTTTTGAGAAAATGGGGAAATAGAAATAATCCAGTACAAGCCCTCACTGAGTATAACAGTTTAAGAAGATTTGTTGATGAAACTGTTCAAAATTTTTCGAAAATGTTTAATAAATTTTACGACTCTATTCCTACCCATTTAAAACCTCCACAAGCCTTAGCTCAGATGAGATATGTCGAAGCTTTTGAATGACTTTTCTACACTACTGAGAGAGAGAGAGAATCCCCTACACTTGCTGAAATGAAAAGTGATGCAGTGAAGGTGGAGGTTAATACGATAGCAGCCAAAAAGTCAAAAATGGGTAAGACTAAGTTAAAAGAAGAAGAGAAGCCTTCCTCCTCTACCTCTGATGACAAATTTGATTCAATGATGAAAACAATGGAAAATTTGATGGATAGGTTGGCTCTTGGGAATACCTCTGCTCCTCCTGCACAACATGAACCTCAGTTTAGAAACCCTCAGCTTAGGGGACCTCAGAATCAGCAGAGACCAAGAGAGAATAGAAATTAGTAGCCTGATCCTCTAGTGAGACCTCCTTTCCAGCAGAACTTATTTGATGAAGAATATGATCCTGAAATTCCTGAAGAGTCTACTCACTGTTTAGATGAAGAAATGTCTAGAATTTTCTTGAGTAAAGAGGAACATTATGAATCATACCACAGTAATCATGGAGAGGAACCATCAGATTATCTCAAAGGGTATCAACATGCTATCTTTGAAATGCAAAAAAAATACAATCTCAGAAATAGAAATGTACCTATCATTGCAAACAAAACATAGCCTAAGAAAGATACACCTAAGGCTGCTGATGGAAAGAAAGACATTCCTAAGGTTTCTAAAGGAAAGAAAGATACACAACCTTTTACTCCTATCAAAGAAGATGAAAAATCTGTTTCTATTTTCAGATTGGAAAATGAAATTTCTAAGATTAAAATACCAGTATCTTTTGGTGAGGTTCTTAAAGTCAATGAGTATAGAAGAAAGATTGTTAAAATGTTGAATTCATAATCAAGGGCTCCTAATATTTTAAATGTACAAGAGGATCATCCAACAATTTACTTGGGTCCAATATTAGAAGATGAACAGAATGAGGAGGTGCCTCCTTTTTATGTGAGCCTTAGCATTCATGACATGACATTACATAATGCTATGTTAGATTTAGGAGCCTCTCACAACATTATGCCCAAATTAATCATGGAAAGGATGGGTTTAGAAATAATTAGACCATATAAGAACTTGTTTTCTTTTGATTCGAAAAGAGTTCAATGCATTAGTTTAATTAAGGATGTTGTTGTTGGTCTTACACAAGTCCCTGCTAAGACAGTGGTCATGGAAATCGTGGTAGCAAACATTCCACCAAATTTTTGCATGCTATTATCAAGTTCATGGGTAGAAAAAATCAAAGGTACAATGCGGATGGACCTTACCTATGCCACCATACCTGTTTTTTGTGAGAAAAGGAGATTGCATCGAGAAACAAGAATGGCTTACATGGTGAGTAGTAAAGACAAACCTCAGAATTTTCCAATTTATGCTCTTGATACTGAACTTGGATCTGCTATTATTTTCAATGAATTTACTAATGAATCAGAGGATGAGAAGAAAACATAAAATCAACAATCTGAAATTTAGCAGTCTGAAAATCAGCAAATAGAAGATCAGCAAGTCGGTGATAAGGAGGCGGAAGGTTGGTGGTCATTTCATTTTGATGGATCAGCAGGAAAAGATGGAGCAGGAGTATGGATTTGGATCACAAGTCTAAGTGATGAAAGTAAGTTTCTTTCTTAAAAATTGAACTTTGATTGCACAAATAACATGGCTGAGTATGAATCCTTGATTTTGGGTTTAGAAGTCTTGGAAATAATGAATGCTCAAAAAATTTCTGTTTTTGGATATTCAGAATTGGTCATTAAACAAGTTGAAGGTGCTTATCAAATGAAGGATTCAAGGATGAGGGCATATAGAAAATTATTTTTGGACATGTTGGAAAACTTTCAAGCTTATTCATTCATTGTCAAAACTAGAGACCAAAAATCCATTGTTGATTCTCTTGCTATATCTGCAAGTATTTTCATTATTCCCATACATTCCACTGAAAAATATGAGGTTGAAGTTCGCCATAGACCAGCTATCCCCAATAATATTACCCATTGGCAAGTTTTTGAGGATGATCAACAAGTGAAGAACTTTATTGAGCTGAAAGAAGAGTTTGAAAATATACAAGTAGATCAGCAAAATATGCTTGCTAAATCTAAAGGAAATCTTGAAGTTTTGCAGTTAAATAATAATTCCATACCAAAGGGTTTCATACCTCTTGAAAACTTTTTGATCAGAATGATATTTTTAAATCTCCTAAGATACTAGCTGATGATGACGAGGTTAAGAGTTGTAACCTTGGTACAGTAGCTATGCCCAAAATGATTATACTTTCAAAGTTTCTTTCAGTTGATATGAAGTACAAGTATATTGAGATGATGAAGATATTCATAGATGTTTTTGCTTGGAATTATGATGATTTAAAAGAATATGATCCCACTATTATTCAGCCTACTATTCCCATCAAAGAAAATGAAAGGCCTTTCAAGCAGAAATTGAGGAGGATTAATCCACTTCTCATGCCATTGATTGAAAAGGAAATAAAAAAACTCTTTGGTGGCAAAATCATTGTCCCAATCAGATTCTCAAATTGGCTTGCAAACTTGGTTCTAGTTAGGAAAAAGAGTGGAGAAATCAGAATATGTATAGACTTTAGAAACTTGAATAAAGCCTCTCTAAAGGAAAATTATCCTCTCCCAAAGATGGACCAAATTTTTCAAAATATTATTGGTTATCAAAGGATGTCTATGCTTGATTGTTTTTCAGGTTACAATCAGATCCTTGTACATCCGGATGATCAGGAAAAAACATCCTTTACTACACCATGGGGCACTTTCATGTATGCCAAGATGTCATTTGGTCTCATGAATGAAGGAGCTACCTTTCAGAGGGTAATGGAAATTTCTTTTTCTGAAGAGAAGGACAATATCATGGTTTTTTTATCTTGATGACATAACCATCTTCTCAAAGAGGGAAGAAGATCACTTGAAACACCTAGAAAGAATTATGCTAAAATGTAGAAGGTTTACAATCTCTCTAAATCCCACCAAAAGTATTTTTTCTTTAACTTCAGGTAAATCACTTGGACACATCATTTCTAAATATGGGATTAAGATTGATCCAAACATAGTCAATGCAATTCATAAGCTGGATTTTCCTAGAATTGGGAAGAAGATTCAATCTTTCCTTGGAAAGGTAAATTTTGTAAGGCGATTTATTCCTAATTTTGCTGAGATTGTGAAGGATATAAAAAGGATGTTGAAGAAGGGAGTTGAAATTAAGTGGACAATAGAAGAAAAGCACTCATTTGAGGAGATAAAAATGGCACTCACACAAGCACTGGTATTGATCAGTCTATATTTCTCAAAAGAATTTCTGGTTTTTACTTTCGCATCAGAAAATACTATTGCTGGAGTTTTGTTTCAAAAAGGATAGCAAGGAATTGAGCAACCCATTTCATTTTTTAGTAGGAAATTAGCTAACTCTGAGCTGAAGTATAATATCTTAGAGAAGCAAGCCTATGCCTTGGTGAAGGCTATCAAAGATTTTAGAATTTATATTCTGCATTCTCATATTGTGACTTTTGTTCCTAATACTGTTGTGAAAGACATCCTCACTCAAGCCTATCCTGATGGTAAGAGGGGAAAATGGATTGTTAAATTTCTAGAGTATGATATAGAGATAAAGCCAAAAAAATTGGTCAAAGGACAAGGCTTAGCAAAGCTGATGGCATAGTCAAACTTTGACTGTCTTGACATAAATTTAATTGCAGAAATATTAGAAATTTCAGATGAGGAAGAAGAATTAGTCCCTATTGAAGAAAAGTGCATCACTTCAGATTGGTACAAGGATATTGCTTTTGTCCTTCAACATCATAAAGCACCTGCTGAACTAACAAAGTCTAAGGCAAGATTTGTGAAGCTAGAATCCTTGAGGTATTGCATTTTTTATAAAAATATGTTTTGGAAGGATACTGGCGGTATTTTTCTGAATTTTTTACTAGAAGAGGAGGCTGATAAAGTGATTAAGAAGTTACACAAAGGAGATTGTGGAGGTCATCATTATTGGAAGGCCACAGTGAAAAATATTCTTAGAGCAGGATATCATTGGCCTAGAATGTTTAAGGATGTCTACAAAAAGGTTGCTACCTACCATGAATGCCAGGATTTTGATGGTAAGAAGAAGCTTGTACCTTTACCTTTAATGCCTATCTATGTGGAAGTACCATTTCAACAATGGGGGCTAGATTTTATTCGAGAGATTCACCCATCATCATCAGGTCGGCATCGCTATATTCTCACAGTGGCTGATTACTTTACTAAATGGATTGAAGCAATCCCAATTAGGAAAGCAAATGATTATGTTATTATTTCTTTCTTGGAAAATAATATTTTGTCTAGATTTGGTTGTCCCATGAAGATCATAACTAATAATGCATAGGCATTTAAGTCTAAGAAGCTGATTAATTTCTGTCATCAATATCATATTACTCTTGGGCATTCCACTACATATTATCCACAAGAGAATGGTCTTGCTGAATCTTCTAACAAGAGCATTGTGAGGATCATTAAAAAGGTGTTGTAAGAAAATAAGAAGGCTTGGCATTTGAAGCTGAAGTATGCCTTATGGGATGATCAGATATGCACAAAAAGGTCAATTGGAACTTCACCATATGAACTGGTATATGGAGCTGAAGCCATTTTTCCTACATCTTTAGGGGTACCTGTCATGAAGCTGATTGAAGGATTAGAAGAGGAACCTAATGCAGTTCAGAGAAGAATCAACCAGTTAATAGCACACCAAGAGAAGAGGGATGAAGTTTATAATAGCAATCAACAATCTCAAAATATAATCAAGAGGACATTTGATAAGAAGATCAAGGAAGAAAGTTTTCAAATTCAGGATGAAGTGCTCAAATGGGAGGCCAGAATTGAAGAGAAAGGAAAACATGGTATGTTTGAGAACTTGTGGAAAGGTCATTTCAAAATAGCTACTTTCCATGGAAACAATACTTACATACTGCAGGAGATAGATGGAAAATCATATCCGAGAGGACCTGTCAATGGAAGGTTTTTAAAGAATTACTCTTCCTAAGAAATCTATTGATCATTCTGTTGGAATATTGTCATTGATGGCAAAGGATATGGCAAAGGAATTGGAAAAGGCATGGGCAACAAAGAAGAGCAGCAAAGTTGCAGAAAACAACGATCAGTAGCAAAGAACAAAGGAAGAATGCATTTACAGAGATAAGTAGGGAATTGAAGCAGCGTTGTCCAGAAATAGAGGCAATTTGAGAAGAATGAGTGAAACTCTTATTCATTCGTATATGATGATGAGGGATTGGTTCTAAAATCTCCATGAATTATATATTCAGCAGAATATTTGAGTCTTTGTGGACATTGGTGAAATCATGTGTTATTGACAGTTGGGATTATGCCCGTATAGACAACTTGAATTGTGAAAAGCATGAGAGTGATCTTAGACCATCTCGCTTCTGTGGAAGGAAGAGATTCGTGAAGTTGTATACGATATCAGGTTGCTAAGGTCACGGCACTGTGAAGTAAATCTGCATAATGGAGGGATTAATGGTGCTCTGGTTCTATAAGTTGTTCGAGGAACCAATACGATCGACAGTGGAATTATACGCCTCTGCCTCTGTGTAGGTATGGAAGGTCTACGAGTCTCGGCGTTGTCTGTGTAATAGAACCTAGAGCATGAATAAATTGATTATACAAAGAAAACACTAAAGTAGGGTTTTTAAATCGTTTAAACAATAAGTTTGACGAAACCATGTGCTTAGACGGAACCGTGACCGAGAGGAACAGTGACGACGGGTTGGAGCGAAACCGTGGGTTATTTCGCACCACCTTTCATTGATACATGGTATTTCGTGGATTGGCAGTGATTCCATACAGATGTTGACACACGTCTCTGCAAAACCACCAAGCGCACGATAATGATAGTCCTTCGCACGTTAACAATCGACCCAGGATGGCCAGCGAAATTGCTTGTGCATCGTCGATCTGAAAGGGGGTCATCGGACGGTCATTATTTGTGGAAGATGCGCGAAGGTTAAAAAAGGTGTGCGAAGATTAACACAGTATGACGTGCCATCGCGCGTTATTGCCCGTGCAAATTGCCCAAGCGAAATTCGTCGATCTTGGAGGCTCGCAATCCAACGGTGATCGGGCAATGGACCTGCACGAAGTTTAGTTTGGTACAGAGGGGCGCATATGTGGGCCAGGGGTCAAAGTTTTATTAATATTAAACTATTCGAAAGCATTGGATTTTTTATATAAAGCCCGGATTAAAAGTTCATTGAATTCTTAATTAAAAATAATATTACGGGGGCAGTATAAAGATTTAAAATTTCAAAAGGGGTACCCCCGCAGTTGAACAAGCAATCAAGCGTTGACCGGAAATCGACGGTGGAGATTAAGTACGGGGGCACCAGCCAAAATTTTCTTTCGTACCACAAGAACCCCCGTAGTGACGTAATGATGACATACGCAGCGGAATTTGATTGGTCTTCTGACTATAATTGTGGGCCCTGGGGGTCAAAGGTTAATTTGTTTGAAAGCATTGGATGTTTTATAAAGTCCGAAGGGTTAAAACTTTATAAATATATTTATTTATCAATTTATTTAAATTGATAAATAAATTAAAAGAAATCATAGAAGTACGTAAGGGTAATACCGTCCAGGAATACCATTAGTTTTGACCCATGGTTTTTAATAAGGACGAAAACTATATAAAGGAATGAAGATTATGAAGAAAGGGTGTGCGTGAAAGGCTTGACAAAAAAAAAATTCTCCTTTGGAGATATCTGTATGAATAAACCCCTGATATATCTGAATCTTGTATGCACCTGTAAATATGATGATCAGATCGACTAACATCTGCATGCATAAGGGTGATGAATGAATGAAGCTCTTGAAGGAATGTCTGGATGGGCGAACTATGTTCTTAACTGAAAAAATCTGAATGAACCTTTGGTCTTGAACGATGGACGAAGAAACCATGAAGAACTAGCACATGACTGCTGAAGAAAACATATGAATCCGGTGAGTCTGAGGGTTGAAGCCTCCATTTTGGAAGTAGAAGTTTTCTACCAGTAGAAACTGGTGTTACGTTCAGGGGGTTGAAGCTCCCTTCCAGGAAAGGCTGGTAAACGAGAGAAGGTTGTAGCCTTCTGTAGGTGGGTCCCTGCGTGCTGGTATGAGTATGTACCAACATACATTGTAAGAGGTTTTCTCTATAATAAAATATTGAAGAGTGAGATTACGGCAGCAGTGGTTTTCTCCCGAATTGGGTTTCCACCTTAAATCCTGATGTCCATATGTGTTGTTCATGATTAATGGTTTGCTCTGTTATTTCTGTTCATGCTTAATGCTTATCTGATGCAATTCTCTAAGTAAAGACATAATAAGATATCTGGACATACATGTTGAATGCAGTACTGTAACATATGGTTTTTTAAGAGAAAGGAAAGAAAAATTGTTCAGCCTTAAATACTGATTCACCCCCCCCTCTCAGTATTTTTCCCAACACATTCATATCATTGTACATATTCCATTTTATGAGTTTTTTTGCTAATAATGACAAGCTAAATTAGCAAGCTTGAGCCCGAGGTGAATGCCATTAGAGCTTGAGGAGAAAGCTTGGAAATTTCAAAGGTTTTATGTTTTGAAAAGAAAATGGATAGTAGCACTGGAACTATTGGTTCTTAATGTACCACATGGGCACACTAGCCCAAGTGAAGGCACTGTTATCACCCAAAAAATTTCAAAACATCATTTTGAAAAGGTTACAAAATTTCATGGATCAAAATTTGGTTTTAGGAGTCAATTTAGGTTTGATCAAGGGTAGATTTTAGATTTTTTATAGTTTAAAGCTCATCCTAAGGTTCAAATAAAGCCTTCTTTAAAGTTCTTTCATGTCAAATATTCATAATTTTCCATTTTTGTGTCATTTCCAAAAGTTTTGTGTCAAAACTGTTCAATTAGCCAAAAAACCGCAATTTCATAGCACCACCCGTTGAAAAAAATCATTTTGCGCTACGAAAGGGTTGATAGTTTCGCAGTGCAAACATGAAAAATTACACTACAAGTGCCACGAAAGCGCGGTTTTGTAACTGTCTTGTCAGTTGAGTTGGTAGATGTCAGAAACTGTTGGGAAAGTGTAGGATAGTGGCATGTTGAGTCATGTAATGATGAAATTCGATGTACACACCCATGTTTGCAGTCATCATTGTCATTATAGGTTATGAATGAGGCATCATTCAGTTATGAGAGGAAATTTTAAATTTCAAAATCTTTCCTAATTAGTCATTCTCATTCCCTTTTGCCTCCATTCGAAATGTCTGGGCTCTGAGTGTCAAGCCAAACCTGTGGCTGGTTCATATAAAGGTTTTACTACACCCATATCAAGCGAGGCTGATAGTTTCTCAAGGGGTGTTGTTGTTAGAATTATTGAAGCGAGGCTATTGTTACATTTTTTCAAGCGAGGTTGAAAGGTTTGTTCAAGAACATGGTGGAGGAAAACAAAATTCACAGAGGAGGACACTGCTTAAGGCATGAACCTAAAGACATGAAAGCAATAATTGAAGAGCCAGCAGTGATGGAAGCATTCAGAAGAGTAGGTTTCCTATGGTTTTGTGAGAAGTTGCAGGGCTGTCACACACATGTGTCCAAATAATTTACCATGAATTTCAATGGAACCTCCACTAAGGTCGGGATTCTAAGTGTGTCTATTACACCAGAGGTCATTGCTGACGTTACTGAGATACCAAGAGGTCAAGAAACCTGGTTCAAAAGTTTCAAATTTGATATGGAGCAGTGTAAAGAGTTCATGAAGCCTGAGTACACAGACATGGACCTTAATAATGCTATCCCTAGAAGCTGCATCAAATATAACTACTCAAAACTACTGCTCAACACTTAGAAATATTTTACCTGTGAAGGAAGATATCACAAGGTTTATTCATATCATTTCAAATTGCTTCTACACCTCACTGGTAAGATTTCACTTGATTTACCTTTTTATCTGCATAGGAGTCTTACAAAGATGGCTGATAAGGTACAAACAAAGTCTGAAGGGAGTGAAGCATCCTTATTTCATCATGGTTTAATGAAGTTATTAATTTTAGATGAAATTCAGAAGATAGGCAGAGATTGGTCATCTTTCTTGTTTATAAATGGCTTTGAGTTGGAAACCCTAACTCCTACAAGAAACCCTAAAGCTAAATGAGTTCCATCACCACCACCAGCAGAACCAGGCAAACCTATGGTTGCAAAACCAAAAGCAACTACAAGAGTGAAGCAAATAAATCAAACTAAGAAAGGGCCAGAGCAAATGCAAATGCTTGATACTTGAACTCTCTCACCTGCAAAACAGAGGTCAAAGGTTGTCAAAGATGCAAAACAGAAACAATTTGTCAGCAAACAGAAAATCAAAAGAGTAACTAAAAGCCATGTGGTGGCATTAAAAGGAAATACAGTTGCTACAGAGGAAAGCCCAGTAACAAATGGGAATCTAGAGGATATTCTTCATGCCATTGACATAGAAGAAACACTCATTTTCCACGCTGAGTTCATTGGGGAAGAGGAGCATAAGTTGAGAAAAGCCAATTCTGCAAAGAAGCTAGAGTTTGAGGTTTTATCTTTCAAGCAAGAAAGCCTCTGACTAGGCATGCTAGGAAACTGATGGAAGGCAGCAAGGAAGTTCAAATACCCACTGAGACAGCTAAAGCATCCAAAAAGATAATTGACCTCTTATCACCCACTGTGAAGGATACAATCAGCAAAACAAAAAGGGGAAAGGAGAAAGTGACAGAGAAAATAGAGTTTCAGCGCCTTGAGGAGAAATTAAGGTTGCCAAACCAAGAAATTGTTGTCATGAGAAAGAGAGCTAGAAATCACAGTGTCGAGAAAGTACAGTTTAAAAGAATGAAGGCAATGTGGGAAGGACAAGTTGATTCTGCTTCTGAAAATTTTAGTAATACAGAGCAAATTTTCAAATGGACAGTTCCACCAATAAAAGAAGCTAAATTTGTTGGAATACTAAACACTCATCTGAGAGCTACTAACAGGATACTTAAAGATTAGGTGGAAGACTTAGAGCAGCAACTAGAGTTGATTCATGATGAGTTAAAAAGCTGAGGCATTAAAATGACAGTCATAGAAGAACCAATAGCTCAACCAAGTGTAAATGAAGACGGGACCTCAAGAAATATAGAATGAATGTGTTTTTATAGTTGAGATGGTTTTTAAATGATGAAGACAGGTATATTTTGATTTTTGGCATAACTACAGTTTTCATTTCAATTTTTTTTGAGAAAACTGCATACTCAGCAGTTTCGTAGCGCATTTAGTGTAAAAAAGCAGAAAAGCGCTACGAAACTGCTAGAGCTGCTTTTCTTGCTTATTTTGATCATTTTTTGAAGTGTTGAAGAATGAATCAAGAACTGAATTTTCTATGAAGGATGTATTAAAGGGTAATGAAAAAAATATTGGAGGAAATAAGTCAAAGATTTGAAGAATAAAGGTTGAAATTGCAGCAATACAAAAGGTGCTATGAAACTGCTACGTTTTCGTAGCGTGGAACATTACAGCATTTTGAGCAGTGTTTAAAGTGGTTTTAGACAGCTGGAGGCTAGGGAGGAGTGTTGGGACGTGTTATTCCAACTTCCAATAGCCAAGGACCATGAAATTAAGGGTACATGATGGTCAGAATGTTCAAAGAATGCCAAAAGATCTTATGCCTAAAAAACAGGGTTTTGTTTCCTATGTTGGTGGAGGTCAGCAAAATGGTTATAAAGAAATGAATCCCATCATCCAGATTCGACAATGTGATGATACACTTGGCAATGATGTAAATTTAAGTAGATAAGGTTGTTATAGATAAGCAATAATCATTTTGAGTCCTTTTTGGAATAGGACTGTTAAGTAGATTAGGTGTCTTTTTGTAATAAATTCCATGTCCTATGGTTATGCAAGGTGTCAGTAGTTTGAAATTCGATGTATCTATCCTAGAGGTAGATTATCGCATGTTGTAAAATGTCTATTAAAGACCAATAGGTCGAATTTGTAAGGGGTTTAACACTTATGGAAAAACTGTGCTTTTTGTGAATTGACTGGTTTTCAGCTAATACAGAGATCTTCTACTTGACTAACTTCAGATTCAGAAGGATTTTTAGTGTTTTCCTATTCTATTTTCATCTTTTATATATCTCATTGTAGTGGTGTTTCATCTATATTACTCATAATTCATATTTTATATTTTCTGACTTCCTATATAAGTGAAATGACTGTGTTTTTACAGTTTCATGTGTGTCTACCTTATGACTAAAACTATGATATGCATCAACTTCCATGTTAAGTAGATCCACTGAATTACTAAGTTGATTTGACTCCATAAGCCCAATGTATTCATGATGATGTGATTCTCAACTTAAATCTATCATTTATCTATTTATTGCCTAAATACAGTTAGCCATCTATATTTTTATCCAAATCATTAACCCTTGAGAGAGTCCTCTTAGGCTGAGGAGGCTAAGCCTCAGTCAAAAGAATAGGTTTGAAATAGTTACATGAAGTTGAATGATAAAGCAGCCTATCAGATCTAATTTTGTGATAAAATCCCCAATAAGGTCAGGGTGTAAGGAGTTAGGGCTCAAACTGGTTGAACCCTTGCAAGATCAACCTCACAAACCTCGACGATCTCCCATGGCGGAAGAAAATATATACGATGGAGCATGAGATCCTATGAAATTATTTATCATGGAGGCCCTTGAGAAACAAAGGAACATGATGATGGATAACTTTTCCTAGGTCCTTCAACAATTGCCCATCGACGGTGTATATACATCCAACAGCCATTCTAGAGGCACCTCTAATTTCAAGGTACAGTTCAACTTTGACATTCTTGTATTTGAAGGCCAAATATATGTAGACATCGTAGATAGATGGTTGAATTTTCTGGAAGGGTATTTCTCGGTCCATGATTTCTTTGACCAAGAAAATATCACTTTATCACTCCTCAAATCTGCCCCCCATGTGAAAGATTGGTGGGAAAACTACTATGAGTGGAAGGACGAGAGGGAAGCCTCTCTGTTCTTGGTCACACCCACTTGGAATTCGTTTCGAGATGGAATCAAGGAGAAATATTACCACGTGGGGAGATATGAGGACAAGTACATCCAATTGACGACGTTGCGGTAGTAAATGGATCAAGATGTGCATGAACTGAAATTTTTTTTCCATACCCTATGGACAAAGTTGGGTATTAAAGATTCAGAGAGAATATGGTGCTTAATTATTGCAATTGTTTATATAGATACATTCAAGAGGAAATGGAGTACCTCGACATTACCTTGCTTGGCATGGCATATCTCTACGCCACCAAGATCGAGAAGAAATTTAAGAAAAAGAAGCGAGACTTTGGATCCGTGAATCTGGCGTTAGGGAAAGGCACTCCCAAACCGTAGAACAAGGGGCAAAGTTGAAGCAGGGTGACTTATAACAACACCAAAAATTGAAATAAGGACACAGGGAAGTGGTGTGAATTTCATAGCAGCCCCACTCATATTAGAAGTCAATGTTGGGCCAAACAGTCGCTTGTGTCCAAACTAAAGGCACCCAAATCAGATGCATGTTCTGATCCTAAGTCAGAACCAAACAAGGGCAATGAGAAAGGGAAGCAGATCATTAATGCGGATCCCAATGAAATTTTTACCACCACCAAGATCTAGAGGGAGGATCCAGAGGATCCAGAGGAGGGGGAGAACCTCTTGCATTCACTAATGTTATAGTATTATTTATCACCTTTATATACTTGATAATCTATGCATTTCCCTTGGGCAACCCTTTCCATTCAGAATTGGTCATTTTCTTAAAAAAAAATATTTTGATTTCCATACGCAACTCTTCCCTGTCTTACATGCATACAGATGTGGGTCCAGTCATATATGACCCGCGTATACAATTTTAAATATTAAAAAATATATAAAATCCCTATTAATTGGGTGGGGTTGACGCGTTTTACATGAAGCTCAGCTACACCAGCCCGTGGCCAAACTGTTTCCCAATTGAAAAAACTGTTTTGAGGAAGTATAAATACACCTCATTGGGAAGGCCTAAAGGAGGAGAAAGAAAGGCATTGATACTATAGCTTGTTATAGCCCATATCAAGTCTGATTATCCCTGTGTCTCTTTCACTTCTGAGGTTCAGGAAACCCTTGTTTCCTTCTTTGAAATATTCACCTCCTTTATGTGACATCTTTGTGCACCTTTTATGGAAGAAGATTTTTTAGGCTTGGGCTGGATGGATCTGGAGGATGGTTTTTCTTGGAGTCATGGCTGATTTCAGGTGATATCTCCACATTATTTTACATACGTCAATAAAGAAGCTATGTCTTGTTCCTGATGTCATGATATTATATGTCTCTTATACATGTTATTGATCCTATAATTATTTATTTCATGTTATCTTTTATGCGTTTATATTATATAACATATTGACATTTAGGACATATATGTTGTACAACTAGTCTATGTGCTTTTTCTTGAGTGAGTTTCAGGTCTTGAAGCACGTGGAGAAGCAGAGGGTTTGCACCCTGTAGGAACGACCTCAAACTTAGGACATACGGGTAAGGTCATATCTCCCTAGTTTACTATTTTAAGCATTAGGACCTTTAGTTTTATTTCTTGTTGTTGTTGTGTGCCTTTCACTCTGTTAGGTCCCTCAACCAAGACCTTAGGGTATTTTTTCTCGAAACAAAATTGGCGACTCCGCTAGGGATTACATGAGTGTAATTCCCTATTTCGGTTGTTTTCTCTAGATTTTGGGTTCTGTGATTGATCTGATCACTTTCCTAGTCTTTTTGTGTAATATCCCAAAATAGGGAAAATTAGCAATAATGGGAATATCTTATAATATCCCAAAATTCGAAATACAACAATACTTGCACAGAAAATCCATTTTTCAAAAATATGGGCATTGACAGAAAAATTTAGCCCATGGATCCATTATATCTGACATTATTTCAACCACATCTGAAACGAAATCATAAACAAATGTCTTTTTCCTAGTTAAACATGCCTCCCATGCTCAAAACAACTTAAAAATGATGAAACCCCAAGACTGCAACACACAGAAATTACTACGTAAAGAGATAGCACAATTAATTGAGGGTTATACTCAGAAAATGGAGAGAAAAATCAGATCTTCTACTAGATTACTCAATGAGGCATAAAAATAGAGATCTAGTCTCTTTTTACATAGATCCAAGATGACCTGACAAGGGTATCTTGACAGAAAAGATATACAAGAAATAACTGCTTCATATTTGTGGCTGAATCATTTTGCATGGCTAGAGCACTGCATAAATATGGCTGATCATTCAAATAAATGCCTATAGCTCATTTTTCTAGCTTTTCTGGAAGAATGTTGATCCTCCTTTGGGGAAACTAGCTCTCAAAACAAGGGATTAAACCCCTCCACTGCAACACCTTAAGAAATAACACAGTTTCTAGAAGGGACTGCATTTTTGCTGAAGGTAACTACTTTTCCTAACACTAGATAGTGGAAAATTCAGCTCATAAAGCTCCTCTTATATTTCTTAAACAAGATCTCCAAGAAAGAGTAGGGAATTCATGCACGAGAAAACCCTTACACTAAACAGTGTAGCAAACTTATCTAAACAACCAAAGAATGCAATAATTCTAAACAAACCACATAAAAAATATAATCTTCAATCATGCTCCATATGGTTTCCATCCCCTCCATTATATAGTTGATGAGCTTCCTCGCCAAGGGTCCCACCCCATTATGAGGTTTCTTCCATGCAAAGGATCCTCCACCAAAATTACGATGTCTCCATTAGTATTGCTCATCTATTTAAAACGCTGTTTGATTTAGTCAATCTTGACTGAATCAATCTTGACCAGATCAACCTTGACTGGATCTTCATGCCTTGTCTCCTTTCACACTCAAGGTGTCTTCATTTTGACTAGCTAGATTAATCTTCATTCACATTAAGCTGACTTTATTTACGATCCATTCCTCATATAAAAATGTTGTTGACTTGGTAAAAATTGAATTTTTCCACACATTTTCGACCCTTTTCACACATGTGGATGCTTGATATGGTCATTACATGATCCCTTTTCACATTATGAGGGATTTTATTCCTAATTAAGCAATCTTATGAGCCTCCTTGCCCATTTATTCATCTAACTATATTTTAAGAGAAAAATTAATATTCCTATTAGCTGCATGATAATTTAGGAATATTACAGTCTTCCCCTCCCAAATTTTGCTTGTCCTCAAGAGAATGCAAGGGTGCTACAAAATCTCCCCTCCTCCTCTTGGGGCCTCTTCCTCCAATAGTTTCCACCATTGCTTCAAATTTTCTACAATAATTCTGTCTCCTAATGGTTCCTCCCAAGTGTGCAAGTTGGCCTTTGGTGAATAAACCAAATGGCTCTCATCATGAAAGAATGGAAGTTCTGTGTGGAAGACTTCTTGCTTATCAATGGCCTCCTCAAGATAGAAGTGATGAAAATCATGGGGAATTTCATCATCAATGAAGGACTCCCACCTCCATGATATCATCCAAATGAAATGAATCACCTCCCAGCTTGGTAATTCATAGTAAAGCTCCTCCCAGTTTCTCATGAGAGGCATGTCCCAAGTGCTCCAATCAATCATATGGTCAACCTCATAAAGAAACAAGTGATCTACTATAGTGGCCATATATTTTCTTATTCTCCCTTTAGAACATGTAGTGCAAAAAATGTAGGAAATTTCTTTCCCCAAGGACACATCCCACCAATGTGTCTCTCCTTCAACCATATCCCCAAAAAATATAAGAACATTTTTAGCATATGGGATGATAATCAAGGTCATGCTAGCTACCATATGCAATAAAGGAGAAGGACAATGGTCCCTCATGTGCAACCAACACAGTTTTACTCCTAAATGCCATAGAATATGATATGACAAGTGTTTTCCCCAACACGTTTTTTCTGCCCCATCCTTCTTGCATGCTTGGAGAAGGTGTATGATGGTTGGTGTTAATGAATTACACCATGAAGAGTACATCATTTCTCCAAGATCTCCCAAGGAATGACCAACATCACCATTGTTCATGGCCCAAAGTGGCTCATGACGCCGATAAGAACAAGTGCCCCCTCTTCGAGCCAAGACCTGCACATGAGTGTTAATAAAATGCAAGTATATAATAAATATATCATGATGTCTAGCAATACAACATTTATCATACACTTGGTTTAAATCAGCAAGGTAGCTCATGGATGAGCTCCTTCTCACACTCAATGAATAAGGAGGTGGTAATGATAACTCTTCCCAAGAGCTATGTTCCTCTTCAACCAGCAAATGATCCATACACTTCCTCATATGAGAGTGCATCTCTTCTTTGAAGTTTTCCCACATGAATCCATCTAAGATTGTATGATATGCTCTAATGAAACTAGTGGGTTTTGAAAGCAAGATCTCATAGGCTTCATTAAGTAGTTTCTCCTTGAGCTTGGAGTCTCTAGCCAAATAGATCTGATCATGGGAATAAATGACTCCCTCAACTACTTTATACCTCCCATCCATCAATTGCCCATCAAGAACCTTACATGTGAAGAGTTCCTCGGAGTATTCCATCAAAAGTTGGGAATCCCAATAAGGATCTAGGCTCCCCAAAAATGACAGTGCTGTAGAAATCTGAAATGCAGCCCCTGTCATAACATGGCTCTCCTCTTTGAAATTCTCGATGCCAAAGTCACATGTTGGAGTACTATCAACTTCCTTTTGTTGCCTCCTTTGCAGCTAATCTTGCTCAAGACAAGATTGAAGTAGATGGAAGTCAACCTCCCCTTGGAAAGTCCTTGTTTTCCAAAACTTACTCAATTTGGCCCATGCATGCAAGAGTGTTGATATCCTCTTTTCATGGTTGGAAATCTCTTACACTTTAATTGAAAAGTCTATCATTGTTTGCCCACAAAGAAAGATATTTATTCTTAAGAGAAGTTACTACAACAATGATAATACCATAAGTTATTCTACAATTGGAGGTACTATGTTGATAAACAGATATTCTGAGTATATCCTTCAATAACATTGATGTGACCTTTTTCTTCACTTTTGGACTCAAAAGGGTGGGGAAAAAGAGGTGATTTGTGCCCCTAAAGATAGTGTTTCGAGAAATCATAAAAGTATAAGGAAATAGCTATACAATATTTTATCTTAGACCATGTGGAGCTCTACAAAATTGAAATTCAAAAATGATCTTATTATATTAAATGGTTTTCTCCAATCCCAACTAGGCTTGGAAAACCTTATTTCCCATGACTTAATGTGTAAAAAGTTTACGAAGGTAAAAAGCATAATTTTCTAAATGGATGGTGAATATATTTGAAAATCATGTGAAGTCATCTGAGGCAGGAACTTATGCATTTTCAGATAAAACGGGTACACATTTGACCGTCTATAATTGAGGTGTTACAACACTAGAAATTACCGAAAGGAATGGCTGACATAAATTTGAAAGCCTAAGAACTGGTTGCCCATATCTCAGATCCTCGAGAATAGATATCCTATACGCAATAAGATCTATACAGATCCAGAAAAACAAAGGGGCTGTTACCATCCCTTCGAGATTTCGACAATAAAAATATCGGGTAGATTTGAGTTTGCTACGGCGGATCTAAAACGAATGATATGGGAAACACAGAAGAGTACGCCTTTAGTGGACGAATCATATCTGAAACATGTATGGATTGGTTTGCGAATCCATGGATCACTGCTTGTGCAAGGAGAGCTCCTTTACACCGAGATATTGTCTCCAAAACAATGCCAAAACCTCTAAAACAACATCTACAAAATTTACGCGAGATCGGGGAGAGAAGCTGTGAGTTGGTAATCGTCTTCCTTTGGCCTGATGCCAAGATCTAAAACTGAATCAATCGATGCTAGACTCTTCCGGGAGGATAAAAGACTCACTAACGGAAAGAATGATAGTGATATGGGTCAGACAGTCAGTTCCATACTCGAACTCCGCCAGGCAAACGACCTCGTGGTTGCAGCTGCCAAGGGGAAAATGAATGTGGAAATATGTGAATACTGGAAGAGAGCCTGAGTCCTATCAGAGGCTGCTGGGAAGGATGGGATTCACCGAACAAGAGAACCCAACAAGGGATGTAAGGCGGTGTCTGTCGAAGAAATACAGTAATGTTGAGCAGCCTCTCTTACAGGCACTTCTCTTATTTTCTAAGATGGGGATGTAAAAACCACAAACCAACAAAACTTTTTAGCTCCTTTCCCCGCTGAGGCTCTTATCCATCCCAATGTTGTTTGGCGACACTCTGGATGGTTTTAAATGATCTCTAAATAGGCTGGGTTTGAATATGGTGGCCAATTCCGTTGTCTCAATCTGTTCAAACACAATTGGATTTTATTACAATGGCTGGGGTTATCCACTTATTTTTTACTTTAAAACTGTGTTGTTACCCAATCTAAGGAATTTCACATGTCCTCCACTAATCAAACTGTCACTTGAACACGGGGGAAAAAGTAAACGAGGAAAGATTGAATATTCCTGTTAGCTTGGGCTAATTTAGGAATATTACAGGTCCTCCCTCCCAAATGTTGATTGTCCTCGAGGCAACTACAGGATAGAACTGAAGGATTTCCTCCCCTCTTTAAGCAGCATCTACTGCAATGCAATCTCTCAAATAATGGATACTGTCATCAGGATGAATCCTGTTACCTCTCCCAAGCATGTGAAGTTAGGTGAATGAATATCATGTCTTTCAAATGATGAGAGTACTCAAGAAGGCAATAAGGTGCTACCTAGAGGCTCCCTTGAGGAATGGGATGTAAATGTGTTGGGAAACAACATTCCCATGTGGATCCTCCATCCCCAAAAATCATCCCACAAAATGAGTCACCTCCCAACATGGCAACTCACGAAAAGTTTCACTCTTGGCAAGCTCCCAAAAAATAAATTGATTGAAAATCTGCACATACAGTGACGCTGAATGACCTGCTCATGTTATTCCATGGTGGTGGTGCACGTCCCCATGAGGGTGATCAAGGCTGCATGGTCTTACTGCCCTCCAGTGGGATCATGAAGGTCAGTCTGGGGATAATCCTCCCTCACTGTGTGCAAAACAGTTAACTTAAAATGTTTCATATGTGATGGACACAGAAAGAGTATCATCATGGTGTCCACATCTCTTACATAATACCTAAAGGGAAAACAGTGTTTGGTTATGGTGGCCCTCATTCTTATAATTCCATAGACATGTCTGCAGAAAAATGTGAGACCCCTCATGCCCCAAAGACACGTCAGAACCATGTGCCTTTCTCAACATCATATACATCACAAAGATAAAAAGCCATCAACAGTGGGGAACATGATTATCACAATCATGAAGGAAATAAGAGGTCCTATGTGATGCAAGAGAGTACCAACGAGTTCCCAAGTCTTCACAACACTTCATTTCCACACATGCTTGAAGAATACATAAAAATTGTTTCTGTTACATGGTTAATCATATGAATCAAATGAACATACATGTAAGGAAAAAATATTTTCCCAGGCCCACATAGTGTCATTTGTCTCCATGTATAATTTGGCCCAATGTAGATCATGGAGCTCAATGAATATCTTGCCCTTTTCTTGAAACAATACTATAAAAGATGGTAGAAGGTATACAAAGCAAACTCTCTGTCTCTTGAGCTTAAGAAGATACATGGATCCATGAATGAGTCCTCAATAATATTTGCTTCTCCATGAAGAGGATGAACCAGAGTCTTTGCCCTTAAAGAATTCCTTCTCCTCGTGGCAGAGCCAATCCCAAAGGAAAAAGCAAAACTGATGACAGATGCATCATCTGCCCGTATCTTCTTCACCTCATCTTTTACTCCTGGTGCATCAGGCTTGGGAATTAGTCTGAGGTCAATCACTTAATCCAATCCTAAGCTCCAAGTAATAGCGTTATTTGGCTATGCAAATATGCTCCCTTCAACCCACACCGTTCAATCTTTGACATGCGGAATGTCAAAGGAATCTCCCATAATGATTACTGCATGAAGTCCTTCCATAAATGAGTCCTTCTTGAACATCTAAGGCCAAGGAGTAACCCGCCTGCACTATGATAGTGCCATCTTCTACTCCTGTCACTGAGCGTGAGAAAATGCTTTCAGCTCTCTCAGAATATCCCCAGGCAACAAAATCTTCCCTGTTGCCTCTCCTCACCTTCTGTCATCTAAATCGTACTTGGTGACAACACTGCAGTTGTGTAATGCTGAAGAACGTTATTGTCCCAGTGTGTCTATTCTTTCACTCCCAAGAGTACAGTATCACCCTTGCTCCCCTTAGAAAGAGAGTGATGTGCGAACTCTTTCAAGGCAACCAACGACCAAGCCTCCTATTTCACAATTGTCATAGATATGCAAGTAGCTCTCAGTTGCTATGTGTCCACATCCACTCAACCAATTCTGGATATCCTTCACATCACTCCATCTTGGTACTCTTTGTAAAATTTCTGTATCCCAAATAAGAATCTTACACATGTAGGATTTTGAAAATTCGTCTTCTCAAGGATCAATTTGGTCCATAAGATCATCGTTGTTGAAAAAACTCCACTGTGATTTATATGACTCAATAAATACCAACACAAACGCAGAATTTTATCCATCGTCTGTGTCTCATCATCATCTACTCTGCTCCTCCTTGAATCTATGAAGATCCAAGTTGTTGGAAAAAATGCGCGAGAGGGGAGGGGTGAATCAGTATTTAGGGCTGAACAATTTTTCTTTTATTTCTCTTAAAACCATATGTTACAATACAATATCCAACATGTATGTCCAAATATCTTATTATGTCATTACTTAGAGCATTTCATCAGATAAGCATTAAGCGTGAACAGAACAAACCATCAAACATAAACAACACATATGAACACCAATATTTAAGGTGGAAACCCAATTCGGGAGAAAACCACCACTGTTGTAATCTCAGTCTTCAATATTTATTATAGAGAAAACTTCTTACAATATATGCTGGTGCAGACTTATACCAGCACGCAGGCACCCACCTGCAGAAGGCTACAACCTTCTCTTGTTTACCAGCCTCTCCTGGAAGGGAGCTACTACCCCCTGCTCTTGTTTACCAGCTACCACTCGAAGGGAGCTACAACCCCCTCTCTGAAGGCTTCGACCCTCAGCACCACTGCGGACCACGTTTCATCAATTTTCATACTACATACCTTGCCGGTCACCAAATTTATGTATTTTCTATATACTCACACCAGTTCTTCATGATTTTGTCTGTCATTCAAACCAGAGATTCATCATCGTCAGATCATTATATTCATGGGTGCATCGTAGTGTCGGATTTATCTGTTAAGAACAGAGCTCGCCCATATAGATATTCCTTTTAAGAAATTTTTATGCACCACCCTTGTAATGCACACCCTTCGTTCTCTATTTTTATTCTCCTTATATAGTTTTTCCTTTATTAAAACCATGAGTCAAAACCACGAACCGCTAAAGGTATTCCTCTTTAGTTTATCTCATGGGATTTTTGATCTCTTTTTTTTAATTTTTATTTATCAATTTTAAATAAATTGACAAATAAATATGTTTACAACTTTTTAAAATCCCAAGCCTTATGTCTAAAGTTTAACACTTCGGACTTTATAAAAATATCTAACGCTTCCAAATTAATCTTACGATAAAACTTTGACCCCGGTCCCACATACATGGTCAACAACCAATCCAATATGCCCATCGTACCACAGTAAACTTCGCGCAAGTGCAGCGTCTGATCACCGTTAGATTAGCAAGCTTTCAGATCAATGGCGTATATACATATCGCTCGACCTACGATGCCAAAAGTTAACATGCGATGGTCCACTGTACCTGTGTTAATCTTCACGCATCTTCAACAAATGACGACCGTGCGATGACCCCTTCCTAGATCAACGACGCTCAACGATATCGCTGGGTGTCCTGGGTCGAACTATAAAGCATGATGGCGCATAGTGAAAAGTAGTTTTGTAAAATCGTACAGGGACGCGTGTCGTCCATTCTATGGAGTCGCTCCTCACCTCTTGAATACCGCTTGCCCATTGAAAGCGGTGCGATGAAAACCATAAACCGCCTTCACTATTCCTCCTTCGTGGTTCCACCCTTCGCTCAAGGTTCCGTTCATGATTCCAAAACGGTTAGTCTGGGTTTTGCATTATAACTCTGGTCTATCTTTGGCAGGATTTCCAATAATCAACGAACAAATGTAGTTCTCTTCGAATGAGATTTTCATACAAACATTAACTCGTTACAATTCAATGTCATTCTTCAATTCTGCTATGATACATATAACATATCAACCTTCCATTTCAGAGTTCTATCCTGTCACAGTTCCGCTTCTACCTGTACATTCAAAAACATCATATCTCTGCCACCAATAAGTTCTTCGATGGATACACTAAATGCCTCGAGAGCCCCTCATATATTCAACCAAGTAGTTCCATTACTGCAAATATCAAACTAATCCAGTTCTTCATTACAGAAGGTCTCATCCTAGAATTCGAATCCTACCACCATGATTCCTCAACAAGGTTTCACTTTTAACTCCATACGCAAAGGCTCATACAGAGGTTTAGGGGATTCCACACAAGAATTACATCAGCCAATACACATATAATACACATATCCCTAACTCTGCAACAATGATTTCATTCCTCTCTGGGCACAGGTCATATATATTCCAGATTTACTCAACCATACTTAGCACAATTCCTCAGTTCTTCATTAACATATACAAATCTTGGCCAGATATTCAATTTGTCCTGCGATCTATTACCTTGTCTCTTTTGCTTTATGGGAAGTTTAGATGCTGCTCCTGTCTTTGCTAATTCCTTTGCCATCAATGACAACATTTCCAACAATCTCCCCCTTTGGCATTGATGGCAATACTCTTCCTCTGATGGCCTTATAGAATCCCTTTGTTGCTTTTCCTCCCCCTTTGACATCAATGGCAAAGAGTTTGACAATACCGTGCTCCCCCTGAGATCATTCTTATAAATGCCAACAATTCATCCTTTTCATATGACAGATGCTCCCCCTTAGCCTGAGAATTCAGAGAAGCCCAACAACACCTCACAACCAATTTAATCTTCTGTATTTAAGTAGACCTGCTCCTCTGCATGGCATAGACTACTCCTAGTTTTTGTCTGAGATATTCGAACGCTTCCCTGGGTAGAGGTTTGGTAAATATATCAGCAACTTGTTCTTTGGAGGAAACATACTCCAATTTTACTTTTTTTTCAAGCACTTGTTCTCGTAAGAAGTGATATTTGATGGGAATTTGCTTGGTCTTGGAATGCATAACAGGATTCTTTGAGATACTGATGGCACTTGTATTATCACACATAATGGAGATAGGAGGTGAACATTTGATTTGAAAGTCTTGTAGAGTTTGCATCATCCAGAGAAGTTGAGTGCAACATGATGCTGCAGCCACATATTCTGCTTCTGCTGTAGATAAGGCAATGGAGCTTTTCTTCTTGCTAAACCAAGATACTAACCGGGGCCCCATAAAGAATGCACCACCACTAGTGCTTTTTCGATCATCAACACTTCTAGCCCAATCTGCAACAGTGTATGCATGAAGAGTAAGATTAGCATTCTTTGGATACCATAGTCCAAAGTCTTGAGTTCCTTGTAGATATTTGAATATTCTTTTCACAGCCTGAAGATGAGACTCTTTTGGATTAGCTTGGAATCGTCCAACAATCCCAACTGCATGCATGATGTCTGGTCTTGTCCCAGTGAGATAAAGTAGACTTCCTATCATAGATCTATATTCTGGTTGATTTACGGTGGGGGAATCATCATTAGAACTGAGATTACATCCGGTTATCATTGGTGTACTTACAGTTTTGCAATCTTCCATGCCATACTTCTTCAGGATTTGCTTGAGGTACTTTTCTTGTGATAAGAATATACCATATGTTGCTTGTTGCACTTGCAAGCCAAGAAAGAATGTTAGTTCCCCAAGTAAAGACATTTCAAATTCTTGCTGCATATCAGAAGCAAATTTCTGACTCATAGACTCTTTATTACTTCCAAAAATGATATCATCGACATATACAACCACAATCAACAGTTTTTCATTTTCATTTTTTGTGTATAAGTTGCTATCAGCAGACCCCTTTGAAAATCCTTGTTGATGAATATATTTGTCAAGACGATAGTACCATGCCCTTGGAGCTTGTTTGAGACCATATAGAGCCTTTTTAAGTCTACAAACAAGTTTTTCATCATTTCCCAAAATGAATCCTTCTGGTTGTTCTATATAAACTTCTTCTTCTAAATCACCATTTAGAAAGGCAGATTTAACATCCATTTGATAAACTTTGATTTGTTGGAAGCTTGAAAAAGCAAGAAACATTCTTATGGCTTCAAGTCTAGCTACAGGAACAAAAGTTTCTTCAAAGTCTATACCTTCTTGTTGAGCATACCCCTTGCAAACAAGTCTAGCTTTATTTCTTATAACATCCCCATTCTCATTTAACTTATTTTTTAATATCCATTTAGTTCCAATGACATTTTTGTCATGAGGTCTTGGTACTAATTCCTAAGTGTGATTCTTTTCAATTTGATCAAGCTCTTCATTCATGGCTTGAATCCAACATTCATCTTTGCTAGCTTGACTGACATTGTGAGGTTCAATAGTGGACAGAAATGCCATATTGCTAGAAGATCCCACTATAGTCCTTCTTGTTTGTACACCTGATCCCTTTTCTCCCAAAATTTGAGATTCTAGATGATTCTTTTGAACATATCTAGATGGAGCTTTTTCAGATAAATCATCTTCGAGTTCTTCATTGGGTTCATTGTCTATATCATCCTTATTTGATGTAGAAGGATATGTGTCATCATCATCTTCATATGTTGTTTTCTTTTAATCTTTTGGAGTTTCAGGAGACTCATCAATACATTCAACAATCTTCCGAAGTATTTTATTGTAACATTTATATGCCCTACTCCTAGAGGAATAACCAAGAAATATTCCTTCATCTGCTCTAGGTTCAAACTTGCCAAGTTTTTCATCATTATTCTTGATAAAGCATTTGCTTCCAAAAATTCTAAAATTCTTTATAGTAGGAGGATTACCGTACCAGAGTTCATATGGAGTTTTATCACTATTTACATGAACATGTGCCTTGTTGAGAATGTTTACTGCTGTATGTGCTGCTTCTCCCCAAAATGTGTCAGGTGTTCCAGAATCATCAAACATAGCTCTAGCCATTTGTTGAACTGTTCTATTCATTCTTTCTGGAACACCATTTTGTTGTGGAGTGCCAGCTACAAAAAATTGTCTTTTTATGCCATGTTGTTCACAAAATTCAAGGAATTAATTTGATGTATATTCTCCTCCTCGATCAGATCTGAGACACTTGATTTTTAGATCTAATTCATTTTCAACTATTGCTTTAAAGATCTGAAATTTCTCAAATGCTTCATCTTTGTGTTTAAGCAGGCCAATCCAACACATTCTAGAGAAATCATCAATGAATAAGATATAGTATTCTTCACCACGTGGTGACTTTTTCTTCATAGGTCCACATATGTCAGTATGAATGATTTCAAGAGGCTTAATTGATGATCCTTCCTTGGCATTAAATTGTACTCTGGTTTTCTTACCAAATTGACAAGATATGCATATGATATTTTCAGGTAGAGTAATATTGGGAAGATCACAAACAGCCTTGAGTCTGCTTGATTTGTTGATTCGGGAGAAGCTCAAATGCCGCAACCTTATATGCCATAGCCAATTTTCCGAAGATTTACTCAAGCAACATTGTTCTTTACAATTATTCAATACATACAGGTTGCTTGGAGTTCTTTTTCCTTTTATAATTGCTTTACCTGTATCAAAATCACGTACCACACATTCTTTTGAACTAAAGACAACTTCAGTTCCTTGATCACACATTTGACTTACACTTAGCAAGTTATGTTTTAATCCATCTACATACATAACTTCATTAGCTTTCACCTTTTCTTTTAGGAAAAAAGACCCTTTTCCCTTAATGACCACAGGAGTATCATTTCCAAATGTAACATTCTTTTCTTTTTCTAAAGCACTATATGCAAGAAGTTTGTTTTTGTCACCTATCATGTGTCTTGAGCATCCACTATCAATGTACCATTGGTTTTCTTCATCTTCTGCAAATAATTCTATGCCACAATTTTCAACCTGTAATTCCTTCTTTTTCCATACTTTGGAGCTTGAAGGAACTTGTTCTTTTGGCTGAACTTTTCTTCTGAATTCAGATTCTTCATGACCAAAGTTATTGCAATAAGCACATTCAACTTCATTTTGAAGAGGAGAAAAGTTGTTATAGGTATTCTTCTTTGGTTCCATATCAATCCTTTTGTTTCTTTCTTCTCTTGTCATGATGGTTTTATATGCTACACGTTGAACAGCTTTATGACCAAAATTGTGACATGAGAAACATTTTCCTTTGAAGAAGGAATTTCTACAATCATAAAATATCCTTCTTGAATTTACCTGTTGATTGGTGTTTCTTTGAAAGAAATTCTTGTTAGTGTTCTTTGAATTGAGATGATCATGCTTTACCTGCAAAGATTCTTTATTCCCTTCCTGAATGGCAGCATGTTGTATACCAGCAGTAGATGCTTTTAGATAATTTGGTGCTGAAGCCTGAGAAGATTCTCCGATATATCCTAGACCTGTCTTTATAAGGGGAGAACGTTGTACCTTGATAATCTCATCTAATGTTTCAGATCCTTTAGCAAATCTAAGATTCAGAGTCTTTACTTTCTGAAGTTCTTTTCTTAGAATTACTACTTCACACTCTAATTTCTCATTGTGTTTCTCCTTTTCTTCAAGCTGATTTTTCAGAGTTTCTATGATTATTTTACTCTCTTCTAAGCCAATTCTGAGTTGATTATTTTCATCAAGAAAATCATTGTCTTCTAGAGCATCCATAAAAGTATCCTTTTCTTCTCTAGATTCTTTTTCAAATGCCATTAGTAGTCTAAGATCTTGTTCACATTCTTCCTCACTATCGGATAACCCATCACTGTCTTCATGAGTATAGTAACTTTTTCTAGTGCTAAAGCGATTCTTATTCCTTCTTGTATCTTCCTTCCCCTTGTTATGTGTTTCTTTATGAGGACACTTAGCAGCATAATGACCAACTCTTCCACAATCAAAGCATTTGAAAGGAAGCTTACCTTTGAACCATCCTGTGCCAAGTTGAATTTTCTTTACAAAGTTTATCTCATCTTCTTCAGAAATATATCCTGATCCTTCTCATTTTTGTACCTCCTTTCCTTTTGTAGAAGTTCTGAAGACTACCACTTTGACTTCAGATGGTCCTCCTCTTCTCATTTCATATGCAGTTAGTATGCCATGAAGTTGCACCCCAGTAAGATTTTGAAGATCCTGCTTTTCTTCAAGAGCTAAAACTTTTGTCTCAAATTTTGTCGTTAGTGATCTTAAGACTTTCGCAACCAAAGTAGATTTGGTTATAGTTTCTCCCATATTTCTCATACGATTTACAATATCATCAAGACGTAAGAAGAAATTGGCAATGCTCTCCTCATTCTCCATTTTTAGATTCTCATATTGAATTCTGAGAGTTTGGAGTTTAGCACTTTTTACCTTTGCATCACCTTCATAACTTAGAATGATTTTGTCCCATATTGCCTTTGCTGCATTCAGCTGCATGACTTTGACAAATTCTGATTCAGTTAGACTTCCCAATAGAGCATTGACCGCCCTTGCATTTGTTTCATAATTCTTTCTTTTTGTCGGATCCATTGGCACTGCAGCTGGATATTGATATCCTTGTTCAACAATTGCCCATACATCTGCTCCCAGAGACTGAAGATAGGATCTCATCCTTGTTTTCCAAAAGATTAAATTGTTTTCGTTAAAAAGCAGAGGCCTGATAGATGTTGTTCCATCTTGGTTACTCATCTTGCTTGATCTTCCTTCTAGCGGCTAAGCTTTTTCAGAAGGACCTGCTCTGATACCAATTTTTGGGAAAAATACTAAGAGGGGAGGGGTGAATCAGTATTTAGGGCTGAAATTTTTTTCTTTTCTTTCTCTTAAAACCATATGTTACAGTACAGTATCCAACATGTATCTCCAGATATCTTATTATGTCATTACTTAGAGCATAGCATCAGATAAGCATTAAGCATGAACAGAACAAACCATCAAACATAAAAAACACATATGAACACCAGGATTTAAGGTGGAAACCCCGGGAGAAAACCACCACTGTTGTAATCTCAGTCTTCAATATTTATTATAGAGAAAACTTCTTACAATATATGTTGGTGCAAACTTATACCAGCACGCAGGCACCCACCTGCAGAAGGCTACAACCTTCTCTCGTTTACCAACCTCTCCTGGAAGGGACCTACTAGCCCCTGCTCTCTCTTACCAGCTACCACTGGAAGGGAGCTGCAACCCCCTCTCTGAAGGCTTCGACCCTCAGCACCACTGCGAACCACGTTTCATCAATTTTCATACTAGATACCTTTCCGGTCACCAGATTTACGTATTTTCTGTATACTCACACCAGTTCTTCATGATTTCGTCTGTCATTCAAACTAGAGATTCATCATTTTCAGATCATTATATTCATGGGTGCATCGTAGTGTTGGATTTATCAGTTAAGAACAGAGCTCGCCCATACAGACATTCCTTTTGAGGAATTTTTATTCACCACCCTTATAATGCACAGCCTTCATTCTCTATTTTTCTTCTCCTTATATAGTTTTGTCTTTATTAAAACCATGAGTCAAAACCACGAACCGCTAAAGGTATTCCTCTTTAGTTTATCTCACGGGATTTTTGATTTCTTTTTTTTTTAATTTTTATTTATCAATTTTAAATAAATTGACAAATAAATATGTTTACAACTTTTTAAAATCCCAAGCCTTATGTCTAAAGTTTAACCCTTCAGACTTTATAGAAATATCTAACGCTTCCAAATTAATCTTACGATAAACCTTTGACCCCGGTCCCACATACATGGTCAACATCCAATCCAATATGCCCATCGTACCACAGTAAACTGCGCGCAAGTGCAGCGTCCGATCACCGTTAGATTAGCAAGCTTTCAGATCAACGGCGTATATACATATCGCTCGACCTCTGATGCTAAACATTAACATACGATGGTCCGTCGTACCTATGTTAATCTTCATGCATCTTCAACAAATGACGACCGTGCGATGACCCCTTCCCAAATCAACGACGCTCAACGATATCGCTGGGCATCCTGGGTCGAATTATAATGCATGATGGCGCATAGTGAAAAGCAGTTTTGTAAAATCGTACAGGGATGCGTGTCTTTCGTTCTATGGAGTCGCTCCTCACCTCTTGAATACCGCTTGCCCGTTGAAAGCGGTGCGATGAAAACCATAAACCGCCTTCACTATTCCTCCTTCGTGGTTCCGCCCTTCGCTCAAGGTTCCGTTCATGATTCCAAAGGGTTAGTCTAGGTTTTGCGCTATAACTCTAGTCTATATTTGGCAGGATTTCCAATAATCAACGAACAAATGTAGTTCTCTTCGAACGAGATTTTCTTACAAAAATTAACTCGTTACGATTCAATGTCATTCTTCAATTCTGCTATGATACATATAACATATCAACCTTCCATTTCGGAGTTCTATCCTGTCACAGTTCCGCTTCTACCTGTACATTCAAAAACATCATATCTCTGCCACCAATAAGTTCTTCAATGGATACAATAAATGCCTCGAGAGCCCCTCATATATTCAACCAAGTAGTTCCATCACTGCAAATATCAAACTAAGCCAGTTCTTCATTACAAGAAGGTCTCATCCTGGAATTCGAATCCTACCACCATGATTCCTCAACAGGGTTTCACTTTTAACTCCATACGCAGAGACTCATACAGAGGTTCAGGGGATTCCACACAAGAATTACATCATTCAATACACATATAATACACATATCCCTAACTCTGCAACAATGATTTCATTCCTCTCCGGGCACAGGTCATATATATTCCAGATTTACTCAACCATACTTAGCACAATTCCACAGTTCTTCATTAACATATACAAATCTTGGCCAAATATTCAATTTGACCTGCAATCTATTACCTTGTCTCTTTTTCCTTATGGGTAGTTTAGATGATGCTCCTGTCTTTGCGAATTCCTTTGCCATCAATGACAGCATTTCCAACAG